>CANTAL010000101.1:600000-985715 GCA_947650365.1 Chamaelirium japonicum
ATTCATTCGTGCAATCCATTCTATTTCATTCGTACGATCCATTCTTACTCATTCGTACGATCCATTCTAATTCATTCACACGAATGTATCCATTCGTACGAATGAATTAGAATAGATCGTACGAATGAATTAGAATGGATCGTACGAATGAATTAGAATGGATCGTACGAAGGAATTACAATGGATCGTACGAATGAATTAGAATGGATCGTACGATTGAATTAGAATAGCTCATACGAATGAATTAGAATGAATCGTATGAATGAATTAGAATGGTTACATTCATGCGAATGAATTAGAATAGATCGTACGAATGAATTAGAATGGATCGTACGAATAAATTAGAATGGATCGTGGGAATGAATTAGAATGGATCGTACGAATAAATTAGAATGGATCCACCGAATGAGTTAGAATGGATCATACGAATGAATTAGAATGGATTGTACAAATGAATTAGAATGGATTGTGCGAATGAATTAGAATGGATCGTATGAATGAATAAGAATGGATCGTACGAATGAATTAGAATGGATCGTGCGAATGAATTAGCATGAATCGTACGAATGTATTAGAATGGATCGTACGAATGAATTAGAATGAATCGTACGATCCATTCTAATTCAATCGTCCGATCCATTCTAATTCATTCGCATGAATGTATCCATTCTAATTCATTCGTACAATCCATTCTATTTCATTCGTACGATCCATTCTTACTCATTCGTATGATACATTCTAATTCATTCGTATGATCCATTCTAATTCATTCGTACGATCGATTCTAATTCATTCGTACGATCCATTCTAATTCATTCGCACGATCCATTCTAATTCATTCATACGATCCATTGTAATTCATTCATACGATCCATTCTAATTCATTCCTACAATCCATTCTAATTCATTCGCCCGATCCATTCTAGTTCATTCATACGATCCATTCTATTCGAATGGATCATGCGATCCATTCGAATTCATTCGCACGATCCATTCTAATTCATTCATACGATCCATTCTAATTCATTCATACAATGCATTCTAATTCTTTCACACGATCCATTCTAATTCATTCGTACGATCCATTCTAATTCATTCGTATAATCCATTCTATTTCATTGGTACGATCCATTCTACCTCATTCATATGATCCATTCTAATTCATTCGTACGATCCATTCTAATTCATTTGTACGATCCATTCTAATTCATTCGTACAATCCATTCTATTTCATTCGTACGATCCATTCTTACTCATTCGTATGATCCATTCTAATTCATTCGCACGAATGTATCCATTCTAATTCATTTATACAATCCATTCTAAGTCATTCCGTACGATCCATTCTAATTCATTCGTACGATCGTACGAATGAATTAGAGTGGATCGTACGAATGAATTAGAATAGATTGTGCGAATGAATTAGAATGGATCGTACGAATAAATTAGAATGGATCGTACGAATGAATTAGAATGGATCATACGAATGAGTAAGAATGGATCGTACGAATGAATTAGAATGGATCGTATGAATGAATTAGAATGGATCGTACGAATAAATTAGAATGGATATATTCGTCCGAATGAATTAGAATGGATCATACGAATGAGTAAGAATGGATCGTACGAATGAAATAGAATAGATTGTACGAATGAATTAGAATGGATCCTACGAATGAATTAGAATGGATCATGTGAAAGAATTAGAATGGATTGTATGAATGAATTAGAACGGATCGTATGAATGAATTAGAATGGATCGTGCGAATGAATTCGAATGGATCGTACGGTCCATTCTAATTCATTAATACAATCCATTCTAATTCATTCGCACGAATGTATCCATTCTAATCCATTCGTACGATCCATTCTAATCCATTCGTACGATCCATTCTAATTCATTCGCACAAATGTATCCGTTCTAATTCATTCGTACGAACCATTCTAATTCATTTGTACGATCCATTCTAATTCATTCGTATGATCCATTCTAATTACTTCGTACGATCCATTCTAATTCATTCGTACAATCTATTCTATTCCATTCTAATTCATTCGTACGATCCATTCTTACTCATTCGTACGATCCATTCTAATTCATTCGTACGATACATTCTTTCACACGATCTATTCTAATTCATTCGTAGGATCCATTCTAATTCATTCGTACAATCTATTCTATTTCATTCGTACGATCCATTCTTACTCATTCGTATGATCCATTCTAATTCATTCGGACGAATGTATCCATTCTAATTTTTTCGTACGATCCATTCTAATTCATTCGTACGATCCATTCTAATTCATTAATGTGATCCATTCTAATTCATTCGTATGATCCATTCTAATTCATTCGTACGATCCATTCTAATTCATTCGCACGATCCATTGTAATTCATCCGTACGATCCATTCTAATTCATTCATACGATCCATTCTAATTCTTTCGTATGATCCATTCTAATTCATTCGCACAAATGTATCCATTCTAATTCATTCGTATGATCCATTCTAATTCATTCGTACGATCATATTAATGAATTAGAATGGATCGTACGAATGAATTAGAATGGATCGTGTGAAAGAATTAGAATGCATTGTATGAATGAATTAGAATGGATCGTATGAATGAATTAGAATGGATCGTGCGAATGAATTCGAATGGATCGCATGATCCATTCGAATAGAATGGATCGTATGAATGAATTAGAATGGATCGGGCGAATGAATTAGAATGGATTGTAGGAATGAATTAGAATGGATCGTATGAATGAATTAGAATGGATCGTGCGAATGAATTAGAATGGATCGTACGAATGAATTAGAATGGATCGTACGAATGAATTAGAATGGATATACGAATGAATTAGAATGGATCGTACGAATGAAATAGAATGGATTGTACGAATGAATTAGAATGGATACATTCGTGCGAATGAATTAGAATGGATCGTATGAATGAATTAGAATGGATCGTACGAATGAATTAGAATGCATCGTACGAAAGAATTAGAATGGATATATTCGTATGAATGAATTAGAATGGATCGTACGAATGAATTAGACTGGATCGTACAAATGAATTTGAATGGATACATTTGTGCGAATGAATCTAAATGGATTGTATGAATGAATTACAATGGATCGTACGAATGAATTAGAATGGATCGTACGAATGAATTAGAATAGATCAAATGAATGAATTAGAATGGTTACATTCATGCGAATGAATTAGAATGGATCGTACGAATGGATTATAATGGATCGTATGAGTAAATTAGAATGGATACGAAGGAATTAGAAAGGATCGTACGAAGGAATTAGAATGGATCATACGAATGAAATAGAATGGATCGTACGAAGGAATTAGAATGGATCGTACGAAGGAATTAGAATGCATTCGTATGATCCATTCTAATTCATTCGGACGAATGTATCCATTCTAATTTATTCGTACGATCCATTCTAATTCATTCATACGATCCATTCTAATTTATTCGTACAATCCATTCTTACTCATTCGTATGATCCATTCTAATTCATTCGTACGATCCATTCTAATTCATTCGCACGAATGTATCCATTCCATTAGTATGATCCATTTATATGATCCATTCATACGATCCATTTTAATGCATTCATACAATCCATTCTAATTCTTTCACAAGATCCATTCTATTTCATTCGTACGATCCATTCTAATTTATTCGTACGATCCATTCTAATTCATTCATACGATCCATTCTAATTCATTCGTATGATCCATTCTAATTCATTCGTACGATCTATTCTAATTCATTTGTAAGATCCATTCTAATTCATTCGTATGATTCATTCTAATTCATTCGTACGATCCATTCTAATTCATTAATATGATCCATTCTAATTCATTCGTACGATCCATTCTAATGAATTAGAATTGATCGTACGAATGAAATAGAATGGATTGTGCGAATGAATTAGAATGGATCGTACGAATGAATTAGAATGGATCGTGTGAAAGAATTAGAATGGATTGTATGAATGAATTAGAATAGATTGTTTGAATGAATTAGAATGGATCGTATGAGTGAATTAGAATGGATACGAAGGAATTAGAATGGATCGTACGAAGGAATTAGAATGGATCATACGAATGAATTAGAATGGATCGTGCTAATGAATTAGAATTGATCGAACGAATTCATTCTAATTCATTCATACCATCCATTCTAATTCTTTCACACGATCCATTCTAATTCATTCGTACGATCCATTCTTACTCATTGGTACGATCCATTCTAATTCATTCGCACGAATGTATCCTTTCTAATTCATTCGTACGAATCCATTCTAATTCATTCGTACGATCCATTCTAATGCATTCATACGATCCATTCTAATTCATTTGCACGAATATATCCATTCTAATTCATTCGCACGATCCATTCTAATTCATTCATACGATCCATTCTAATTCATTCATACGATTCATTCTAATTCATTCCTACGATCCATTCTAATTCATTCACCCGATCCATTCTAATTCATTCATACGATCCATTCTATTCGAATGGATCATGCGATCCATTCGAATTCATTCGCACGATCCATTCTAATTCATTCATACGATCCATTCTAATTCATTCATACAATGCATTCTAATTCATTCATACGATCCATTCTAATTCATTTGCACGAATATATCCATTCTAATTCATTCGTACAATCCATTCTAATTCCTTCGTACGATCCATTCTAATTCATTCGTACGATCTATTCTAATTCATTCGTACGATCCATTCTAATTCATTCGTATGATCCATTCTAATTCATTCGTACGATCCATTCTAATTCATTCGTACGATCCATTCTAATTCATTAATATGATCCATTCTAATTCATTCGTACGAATCATTCTAATTCATATGCACAAAGGTATCCATTCTAATCCATTGGTAGTATCCATTCTAATCAATTCGTACGATCCATTCTAATTCATTCGTATGATCCATTCTAATTCATTCGCTCGAATGTATCCATTCTAATCCATTCGTACGATCCATTCTAATCCATTCGTACGATCCATTCTAATTCATTCGCATGAATGTAACCATTCTAATTCATTCATTTGATCCATTCTAATTCATTCGTACGATCCATTCTAATTCATTCGTCCGATCCATTCTAATTCATTCGCACGAATGTATCCATTCTAATTCATTCATACGATCCATTCTAATTCATTCGTATGATCCATTCTAATACATTCTAATTCTTTCGTACGATCCATTCTAATCTATTCGTACGATCCATTCTAATTCATTCGCATGAATGTATCCATTCTAATACATTCACACGATCCATTCTAATTCATTCGTACGATCCATTCTAATTCATTCGTACGATCCATTGTAATTCATTGGTATGATCGATTCTAATTCATTCCTATGATCTATTCTAATTCATTCGCTCGAATATATCCATTCTAATTCATTCGTTCGATCCATTCTAATTCATTCGCACGATCCATTCTAATTCATTCGTATGATCCATTCTAATCCATTCGTAAGATCCATTCTAATTCATTCGTACGATCCATTCTAATTCATTCGCACGAATGTACCCATTCTAGCTCATTCGTACGATCCATTCTAATTCATTCGTACGATCCATTCTAATTTATTCGCACGATCCATTCTAATTCATTCGTACGATCCATTCTAATTCATTCATACGATCCATTCTAATTCATTCGTATGATCCATTCTAATTCATTCGCACAAATGTATCCATTCTAATTCATTCGTACGATCCATTCTAATTCATTCGCACGATCCATTCTAATTCATTCGTACGATCCATTCTAATTCTTTCACACGATCCATTCTAATTCATTCGTACGATCCATTCTAATTCATTCGCACGATCCATTCTAATTCATTCGTACGATCCATTCTAATTCATTCGTACGATCCAATCTAATTCATTCGCACAAATGTATCCATTCTAATTCATTCGTACAATCCATTCTAATTCATTCGCACGATCCATTCTAATTCATTCGTACGATCCATTCTAATTCATTCGTACGATCCATTCTAATTCATTCGTACGATCCATTCTAATTAATTCGTATGATCCATTCTAATTCATTCGTACGATCCATTCTAATTCATTCATACAATCCATTCTAATTCATTCGCACGAATGTATCCATTCTAATTAATTCGTACGATCCATTCTAATTCATTCGTATGATCTATTCTTTTTCATTCGCACGATCCAGTCTAATTGATTTGCACGATCCATTCTAATTCATTCGCACGAATGTATCCATTCTAATTCATTCGTACGATCCATTCTAATTCATTAATATGATCCATTCTAATTCATTCGTACGATCCATTCTAATTCATATGCACAAAGGTATCCATTCTAATTTATTCGCACGAAAGAATTAGAATGGATTGTATGAAAGAATAGATCGTATGAATGAATTAGAATGGATCGTACGGAATGAATTAGAATGGATTGTATGAATGAATTAGAATGGATCGTACGAATGAGTAAGAATGGATCGTACGAATGAGTAAGAATGGATCGTGCGAATGAATTAGAATGGATCGTACGAATGAAATAGAATGGATCGTACGAAGGAATTAGAATGGATCGTACGAAGGAATTAGAATGAATCGTACGAAGGAATTAGAATGGATCATACGAATGAATTAGAATGGATATATTCGTGCAAATGAATTAGAATGGATCGTATGAATGAATTAGAATGGATCGTATGAGTGAATTAGAATGGATAGTACGAATGAAGTAGAATGGATCGTATGAATGAATTAAAATGGATACATTCGTGCGAATAAATTAGAATGGATCCTATGAATGAATTAGAATGGATCGTACGAATGAATTTGAATGGATCGTGCGAATGAATTAGAATGGATCGTACGAATGAATTAGAATGGATCGTGCGAATGAACTAGAATGGATACATTCGTGCGAATGAATTAGAATGGATCGTACGAATGAATTAGAATGGATCATACGAATGAATTAGAATGGATCTTACGAATGAATTAAAATGGATCGTACGAATGAATTAGAATGGATCGTACGAATGAATTAGAATGGATACATTCGTGCGAATAAATTAGAATGGATCGGACGAATGAATTAGAATGGATCGTACGAATGAATTAGAATGGATCAAATGAATGAATTAGAATGGATCGTACGAATAAATTAGAATGGATACATTCATCCGAATGAATTAGAATGGATCGTACGAATGAATTAGAATGGATCGTACGAATGAATTAGAATGGATCGTACGAATGAATTAGAATGGATACATTCGTACGAATGAATTAGAATGGATCGTACGAATGAATTAGAATGGATCGTACGGAATGAATTAGATTGGATATATTTGAACGAATAAATTAGAATGGATCATACAAATGAATTAGAATGGATCGTACGAATGAATTAGAATGGATAGTGCGAATGAATTAGAATCGATCGTACGAATGAATTAGAATGAATCGTACGAATGAATTAGAATGGGTCATATGAATGGGTAAGAATGGATCGTATGAATGAATTAGAATGGATTGTACGAATGAATTAGAATGGATCGTACGCATAAATTAGAATGGATATATTCATCCGAATGAATTAGAATGGATCATACGAATGAGTAAGAATGGATCGTACGAATGAAATAGAATAGATTGTACGAATAAATTAGAATGGATCCTACGAATGAATTAGAATGGATCGTGTGAAAGAATTAGAATGGATTGTATGAATGAATTAGAATGGATCGTATGAATGAATTAGAATGGATCGTACGAATGGATTAGAATGGATCGTACGAATGAATTAGAATGGATCGTACGAATGAACTAGAATGGATACATTCGTGCGAATGAATTAGAATGGATCGTACGAATGAATTAGTATGGATCGTACGAATGAATTAGAATGAATCTTACGAATGAATTAGAATGGATCGTACGAATGAATTAGAATTGATCGTACGAATGAATTAGAATGGATCATACGAAGGAATTAGAATGGATCGTACGAATGAATTAGAATGGATCGTGTGAATGAATTAGAATGGATACATTCGTGCGAATGAATTAGAATGGATTGTACGAATGAATTAGAATGGATCGTACGAATGAATTAGAATGGATCGTGTGAAAGAATTAGAATGGATTGTATAAATGAATTAGAATGGATCATATAAATGAATTAGAATGGATACATTCGTGCGAATGAATTAGAATGGATCGTACGAATGAATTAGAATGGATTGTACGAATGAATTAGAATGGATCGTACGAATAAATTTGAATGGATCGTATGAATGAATTAGAATGGTTACATTCATGCGAATGAATTAGAATGGATCGTACGAATGGATTTGAATGGATCGTACGAATAGATTAGAACGGATACATTCGAGCAAATGAATTAGAATGGAATGAATTAGAATGGATCATACCAATGAGTAAGAATGGATCGTACGAATGAAATAGAATAGATTGTACGAATGAATTAGAATGGATCCTACGAATGAATTAGAATGGATCGTGTGAAAGAATTAGAATGGATTGTATGTATGAATTAGAATGGATCGTATGAATGAATTAGAATAGATCGTGTGAATGAATTCGAATGGATCGTACGAATTCATTCTAATTCATTCATACAATCTATTCTAATTCATTCGTACGATCCATTCTAATTCATTCACACGATCCATTCTAATGAATTAGAATGGATTGTATGAATGAATTAGAATGGATCGTACGAATGAACAAGAATGGATACATTCGTGCGAATGAATTTGAATGGATCGTACGAATGAATTAGAATGGATCGTACGAATGAATTAGAATAGATCTTACGAATGAATTAGAATGGATCGTACAAATGAATTAGAATGGATCGTACGATTGAATTAGAATGGATACATTTGTGCGAATGAATTAGAATGGATCAGACGAATGAATAAGAATGGATCGTACGAATGAATTAGAATGGATCGTACGAATAAATTAGAATGGATACATTCGTCCGAATGAATTAGAATGGATCATACGAATGAGTAAGAATGAATCGTATGAATGAAATAGAATAGATTGTACGAATGAATTAGAATGGATCCAACGAATGAATTAGAATGGATCGTGTGAAAGAATTAGAACGGATTGTATGAATGAATTAGAATGGATCGTATGAATAAATTAGAATGGATCGTGCGAATGAATTCGAATCGATCGTACGAATTCATTCTAATTCATTCATACAATCCATTCTAATTCTTTCACACGATCCATTCTAATTCATTCGTACGTTCCATTCTAATTCATTAGCATGATCCATGCTAATTCATTCGTTCGATCAATTCAAATTCATTAGCATGATCCATTCTAATTCATTCGTACGATCCATTCTAATTCATTCGCACGATCCATTCTAATTCATTCATAGGATCCATTCTAATTCATTCATACAATCCATTCTAATTCATTCATACAATCCATTCTAATTCTTTCACACGATCCATTCTAATTCATTCGTAGGACCCATTCTAATTCATTCGTACAATCTATTCTATTTCATTTGTACGATCCATTCTTACTCATTCGTATGATCCATTCTAATTCATTCGGACGAATGTATCCATTCTAATTTATTCGTACGATCCATTCTAATTCATTCGTACGATCCATTCTATTTCATTCGTACGATCCATTCTTACTCATTCGTACGATCCATTCGAATTCATTCGCACGATCCATTCTAATTCATTCATATGATCCATTCTAATTCATTCGCACTATCCATTCTTATTCACTCATACGATCCATTCTAATTCATTCGTACGATACATTCTAATTCCTTCGTACGATCCATTCTAATTCTTTCACACGATCCATTCTAATTCATTCGTAGGATCCATTCTAATTAATTCGTACAATCTATTCTATTTCATTCGTACGATCCATTCTTACTCATTCGTATGATCCATTCTAATTCAATCGGACGAATGTATCCATTCTAATTTATTCGTACGATCCATTCTAATTCATTCGTACGATCCATTCTAATTCATTCGTTCGATCCATTCTAATTCATTCGCACGAATGTATCCATTCTAATTCATTCGTACGATCCATTCTAATTCATTCGTACGATCCATTCTAATTCATTCGTAAGATCCATTCTAATTCATTCGTACGATCCATTCTAATTCATTCGTACGATCCATTCTAATTCATTCGCACGAATGTATCCATTCTAGTTCATTCGTACGATCCATTCTAATTCATTCATATAATCCATTCTAATTCATTCGCACGAATGTATCCATTCTAATTCATTCGTACGATCAGTTCTAATTCATTCACAAAATCTATTCTAATTCATTCATACGATCCATTCTAATTCATTCACACGAATGTATCTATTCTAATTCATTCATACGATCCATTCTATTTCATCCATTCTTATTCATTCATACGATCCATTCTAATTCATTCGCACAATCCATTCTAATTCATTCGTACAATCCATTCTAATTCATTCGTATGATCCATTCTAACTCATTCGGTGGATCCATTCTAATTCATTCGTACGATCCATTCTAATTCATTCCCACGATCCATCCTAATTTATTCGTACGATCCATTCTAATTCATTCGTACGATCTATTCTAATTCATTCGCACGAATGTAACCATTCTAATTCATTCATACGATTCATTATAATTCATTCGTATGAGCTATTCTAATTCATTCGTACGGTCCATTCTAATTCATTCGTAAGATCCATTCTAATTCATTCGTATGATCCATTCTAATTCATTCGTACGATCCATTCTAATTCATTCGCACGAATGTATCCATTCTAATTCATTAATATGATCCATTCTAATTCATTCGTACGATCCATTCTAATTCATATGCACAAAGGTATCCATTCTAATCCATTCGTAGGATCCATTCTAATCCATTCGTATGATCCATTCTAATTCATTCGTACGATCCATTCTAATTCATTCGCTCGAATGTATCCATTCTAATCCAATCGTACGATCCATTCTAATCCATTCTAATTCATTCGCATGAATGTAACCATTGTAATTCATTCATTTGATCCATTCTAATTCATTCGTACGATCCATTCTAATTTATTCGTCCCATCCATTCTAATTCATTCGCACGAATGTATCCATTCTAATTCATTCGTACGATCCATTCTAATTCATTCGTACGATCCATTCTAATTCATTCGTAAGATCCATTCTAATTCATTCGTACGATCCATTCTAATTCATTCCCACGATCCATTCTAATTCATTTGCACGAATATATCCATTCTAATTCATTCGTATGATCCATTCTAGTTCCTTCGTACGATCCATTCTAATTCATTCGTACGATCTATTCTAATTCATTCGTACGATCCATTCTAATTCATTCGCACGATCCATTCTAATTCATACATAGGATCCATTCTAATTCATTCATATGATCTATTCTAATTCTTTCGCACGAATGTATCCATTCTAATTCATTCGCACGAATGTATCCATTCTAATTCATTCGTACGAATCCATTCTAATTCATTCGTACAATCTATTCTATTTCATTCGTACGATCCATTCTAGTTCATTCGTACGATCCATTCTAATTCATTCGTACGTATTTCATTCATACGATCCATTCTTATTCATTCGTATGATCCATTATGGATACATTCGTGCGAATGAATTAGAATGGATCATACGAATGAGTAAGAATGGATCGTACGAATGAAATAGAATAGATTGTGCGAATGAATTAGAATGGATCGTAGAATGGATCAGAAAAGATCGTGTGAAAGAATTAGGATGGATTGTATGAATGAATTAGAATGAATTCGTACGATCCATTCGAATTCATTCGTACGAATGAATTAGAATGGATACATTTGTGCGAATGAATTAGAATGGATCGGACGAATGAATTAGAATGGATCGTACGAATGAATTACAATGGATCATACTAATGAATTAGAATGGATCGTACGAATAAATTAGAATGGATATATTTGGCCGAATGAATTAGAATGGATCATACGAATGAGTAAGAATGGATCGTACGAATGAAATATAATAGATTGTACGAATGAATTAGAATGGATCCTACGAATGAATTAGAATGGATCGTGTGAAAGAATTAGAATGGATTGTATGAATGAATTAGAATGGATCGTATGAATGAATTAGAATGGATCGTGCGAATGAATTCGAATGGATCGTACGAATTCATTCTAATTCATTCATACAATCCATTCTAATTCTTTCACACGATCCATTCTAATTCATTCGTACGTTCCATTCTAATTCATTAGCACGATCCATGCTAATTCATTCGTTCAATCAATTCTAATTCATTAGCATGATCCATTCTAATTCATTCGTACGATCCATTCTAATTCATTCGCACGATCTATTCTAATTCATTCATAGGATCCATTCTAATTCATTCATACGATCTATTCTAATTCTTTCGCATGAATGTATCCATTCTAATTCATTCGCACGAATGTATCCATTCTAATTCATTCGTACGATCCATTCTAATTCATTCGTACGATCCATTCTAATTCATTCGTACGATCCATTCTAATTCATTCATATGATCTATTCTAATTCATTCATACAATCTATTCTAATTCTTTCACATGATCAATTCTAATTCATTCGTACGATCCATTCTAATTCATTCGCACAATCCATTCTATTTCATTCGTACGATCCATTCTTACTCATTGGTACGATCCATTCTAATTTCATTCGTACGATCAATTCTAATTCATTAGCACGATCCATTCTAATTCATTCGTACGATCCATTCAAATTCTTTCGCACGATCCATTCTAATTCATTCGTACAATCCATTCTATTTCATTCGTATGATCCATTCTTACTCATTCGTATGATCCATTCTAATTCATTCGCACGAATGTATCCATTCTAATTCATTCGTACGAATCCATTCGAATTTATTCGTACAATCTATTCTATTTCATTCGTACGATCCATTCTAGTTCATTCGTACGATCCATTCTAATTCATTCGTACGTATTTCATTCGTACGATCCATTCTTACTCATTCGTATGATCCATTATGGATACATTCATGCGAATGAATTAGAATGGATCATACGAATGAGTAAGAATGGATCGTACGAATGAAATAGAATGGATTGTGCGAATGAATTAGAATGGATGGTAGAATAGATCAGAATAGATCGTGTGAAAGAATTAGGATGGATTGTATGAATGAATTAGAATAAATTCGTACGATCCATTCGAATTCATTCGCACGATCCATTCTAATTCATTCATACGATCCAATCTAATTCTTTCACACGATCTATTCTGATCCATTCTACGATCCATTCTAATTAATTCGCACAATCCATTCTATTTCATTCGTACGATCCATTCTTACTCATTCGTATGATCCATTCTAATTCATTCGCACGAATGTATCCATTATGGATCATACGAATGTGTAAGAATGGATCGTACGAATGAAATAGAATGGATTGTACGAATGAATTAGAATGGATCGTGCGAATGAATTAGAATGGATCGTACGAATGAATTAGAATGGATCGTACGAATGAACTAGAATGGATACATTCGTGCGAATGAATTAGAATGGATCGTACGAATAAATTAGAATGGATCTTACGAATGAATTAGAATGGATCGTATGAATGAATTAGAATGGATCGTACGAATGAATTAAAATGGATACATTCGTGCGAATGAATTAGAATGGATCGGACGAATGAATTAGAATGGATCGTACGAATGAATTACAATGGATCGTACTAATGAATTAGAATGGATCGTACGAATAAATTAGAATGGATACATTCGTCCGAATGAATTAGAATGGATCATACGAATGAGTAAGAATGGATCGTACGAATGAAATAGAATAGATTGTACGAATGAATTAGAATGGATCCTACGAATGAATTAGAATGGATCGTGTGAAAGAATTAGAATGGATTGTATGAATGAATTAGAATGGATCGTATGAATGAATTAGAATGGATCGTGCGAATGAATTCGAATGGATCGTACGAATTCATTCTAATTCATTCATACAATCCATTCTAATTCTTTCACACGATCCATTCTAATTCATTCGTACGTTCCATTCTAATTCATTAGCATGATCCATACTAATTCATTCGTTCGATCAATTCTAATTCATTAGCACGATCCATTCTAATTCATTCGTACGATCCATTCTAATTCATTCGCACGATCCATTCTAATTCATTCATAGGATCCATTCTAATTCATTCATACGATCTATTCTAATTCTTTCGCACGAATGTATCCATTCTAATTCATTCGCACGAATGTATCCATTCTAATTCATTCGTACGATCCATTCTAATTCATTCGTACGATCCATTCTAATTCATTCATATGATCTATTCTAATTCATTCATACAATCCATTCTAATTCTTTCACACGATCCATTCTAATTCATTCGTACGATCCATTCTAATTCATTCGCACAATCCATTCTATTTCATTCGTACGATCCATTCTTACTCATTGGTACGATCCATTCTAATTTCATTCGTACGATCAATTCTAATTCATTAGCACGATCCATTCTAATTCATTCGTACGATCCATTCAAATTCATTCGCACGATCCATTCTAATTCATTCGTACAATCCATTCTATTTCATTCGTATGATCCATTCTTACTCATTCGTATGATCCATTCTAATTCATTCGCACGAATGTATCCATTCTAATTCATTCGTACGAATCCATTCTAATTCATTCGTACAATCTATTCTATTTGATTCGTACGATCCATTCTAGTTCATTCGTACGATCCATTCTAATTCATTCGTACGTATTTCATTCGTACGATCCATTCTTACTCATTCGTACGATCCATTATGGATACATTCGTGCGAATTAATTAGAATGGATTATACGAATAAGTAAGAATGGATCGCACGAATGAAATAGAATGGATTGTGCGAATGAATTTGAATGGATCGTAGAATGGATCAGAATAGATCGTGTGAAAAAATTAGGATGGATTATATGAATGAATTAGAATGAATTCGTACGATCCATTCGAATTCATTCGCACGATCCATTCTAATTCATTCATATGATCCATTCTAATTCTTTCACACGATCTATTCTGATCCATTCTACGATCCATTCTAATTCATTCGCACAATCCATTCTATTTCATTCGTACGATCCATTCTTACTCATTCGTATGATCCATTCTAATTCATTCGCACGAATGTATCCATAATGGATCATACGAATGAGTAAGACTGGATCGTACGAATGAAATAGAATCGATTGTACGAATGAATTAGAATGGATCGTGCGAATGAATTAGAATGGATCGTACGAATGAATTAGAATGGATCGTACGAATGAACTAGAATGGATACATTCGTGCGAATGAATTAGAATGGATCGTACGAATGAATTAGAATGGATCTTACGAATGAATTAGAATGGATCATACGAATGAATTAGAATGGATCGTACGAATGAATTAGAATGGATACATTCGTGCGAATGAATTAGAATGGATCGGACGAATGAATTAGAATGGATTGTACGAATGAATTACAATGGATCGTACTAATGAATTAGAATGGATCGTACGAATAAATTAGAATGGATACATTCGTCCGAATAAATTAGAATGGATCATACGAATGAGTAAGAATGGATCGTACGAATGAAATAGAATAGATTGTACGAATGAATTAGAATGGATCCCTACGAATGAATTAGAATGGATCGTGTGAAAGAATTAGAATGGATTGTATGAATGAATTAGAATGGATCGTATGAATGAATTAGAATGGATCGTGCGAATGAATTCGAATGGATCGTACGAATTCATTCTAATTCATTCATACAATCCATTCTAATTCTTTCACTCGATCCATTCTAATTCATTCGTACGTTCTATTCTAATTCATTAGCACGATCCATGCTAATTCATTCGTTCGATCAATTCTAATTCATTAGCACGATCCATTCTAATTCATTCGTACGATCCATTCTAATTCATTCGCACGATCCATTCTAATTCATTCATAGGATCCATTCTAATTCATTCATACGATCTATTCTAATTCTTTCGCACGAATGTATCCATTCTAATTCATTCGCACGAATGTATCCATTCTTATTCATTCGTACGATCCATTCAAATTCATTCGTACGATCCATTCTAATTCATTCGTACGATCCATTCTAATTCATTCATATGATCTATTCTAATTCATTCATACAATCCATTCTAATTCTTTCACACGATCTTTTCTAATTCATTCGTACGATCCATTCTAATTCATTCGCACAATCCATTCTATTTCATTCGTACGATCCATTCTTACTCATTGGTACGATCCATTCTAATTTCATTCGTACGATCAATTCTAATTCATTAGCACGATCCATTCTAATTCATTCGTACGATCCATTCAGATTCATTCGCACGATCCATTCTAATTCATTCGTACAATCCATTCTATTTCATTCGTATGATCCAATCTTACTCATTCGTATGATCCATTCTAATTCATTCGCACGAATGTATCCATTCTAATTCATTCGTACGAATCCATTCTAATTCATTCGTACAATCTATTCTATTTGATTCGTACGATCCATTCTAGTTCATTCGTACGATCCATTCTAATTCATTCGTACGTATTTCATTCGTACGATCAATTCTTACTCATTCGTATGATCCATTATGGATACATTCGTGCGAATGAATTAGAATGGATCATACAAATGAGTAAGAATAGATCGTACGAATGAAATAGAATGGATTGTGCGAATGAATTAGAATGGATCGTAGAATGGATCAGAATAGATCGTGTGAAAGAATTAGGATGGATTGTATGAATGAATTAGAATGAATTCGTACGATCCATTCGAATTCATTCGCACGATCCATTCTAATTCATTCATACGATCCATTCTAATTCTTTCACACGATCTATTCTGATCCATTCTACGATCCATTCTAATTCATTCGCACAATCCATTCTATTTCATTCGTACGATCCATTCTTACTCATTCGTATGATCCATTCTAATTCATTCGCACGAATGTATCCATAATGGATCATACGAATGAGTAAGAATGGATCGTACGAATGAAATAGAATGGATTGTACGAATGAATTAGAATGGATCGTGCGAATGAATTAGAATGGATCGTACGAATGAATTAGAATGGATCGTACGAATGAACTAGAATGGATACATTCGTGCGAATGAATTAGAATGGATCGTACGAATGAATTAGAATGGATCTTACGAATGAATTAGAATGGATCGTACGAATGAATTAGAATGGATCGTACGAATGAATTAGAATGGATACATTCGTGCGAATGAATTAGAATGGATCGGACGAATGAATTAGAATGGATCGTACGAATGAATTACAATGGATCGTACTAATGAATTAGAATGGATCGTACGAATAAATTAGAATGGATACATTCGTCCGAATGAATTAGAATGGATCATACGAATGAGTAAGAATGGATCGTACGAATGAAATAGAATAGATTGTACGAATGAATTAGAATGGATCCTACGAATGAATTAGAATGGATCGTGTGAAAGAATTAGAATGGATTGTATGAATGAATTAGAATGGATCGTATGAATGAATTAGAATGGATCGTGCGAATGAATTCGAATGGATCGTATGAATTCATTCTAATTCATTCATACAATCCATTCTAATTCTTTCACACGATCCATTCTAATTCATTCGTACGTTCCATTCTAATTCATTAGCACGATCCATGCTAATTCATTCGTTCGATCAATTCTAATTCATTAGCACGATCCATTCTAATTCATTCGTACGATCCATTCTAATTCATTCGCACGATCCATTCTAATTCATTCATAGGATCCATTCTAATTCATTCATACGATCTATTCTAATTCTTTCGCACGAATGTATCCATTCTAATTCATTCGCACGAATGTATCCATTCTAATTCATTTGTACGATCCATTCTAATTCATTCGTACGATCCATTCTAATTCATTCGTACGATCCATTCTAATTCATTCATATGATCTATTCTAATTCATTCATACAATCCATTCTAATTCTTTCACACGATCCATTCTAATTCATTAGTATGATCCATTCTAATTCATTCGCACAATCCATTCTATTTCATTCGTACGATCCATTCTTACTCATTGGTACGATCCATTCTAATTTCATTCGTACGATCAATTCTAATTCATTAGCATGATCCATTCTAATTCATTCGTACGATCCATTCAAATTCATTCGCACGATCCATTCTAATTCATTCGTACAATCCATTCTATTTCATTCGTATGATCCATTCTTACTCATTCGTATGATCCATTCTAATTCATTCGCACGAATGTATCCATTCTAATCCATTCATACGATCCATTCTAATCCATTCGTACGATCCATTCTAATCCATTCGTACGATCCATTCTGATTTATTCGTCCGATCCATTCTAATTCATTCACGCGAATGTATCCATTCTAAACCATTCATACGATCCATTCTAATTTATTCGTACGATCCGTTCTAATTCATTCATAAGATCCATTCTAATTCATTCGTACGATCCATTCTAATTCATTCACACGAATGTATCCATTCTAGTTCATTCGTACGATCCTTTCTAATTCATTCGCACGATCCATTCTAATTCATTCGCACGATCCATTCTAATTCATTCGCACGATGAGTAAGAATGGATCGTACCAATGAGTAAGAATGGATCGTACGAATGAAATAGAATAGATTGTGCGAATGAATTAGAATGGATCGTACGAATGAATTAGAATGGATCGTGTGAAAGAATTAGAATGGATTGTATGAATGAATTAGAATAGATCGTATGAATGAATTTGAATGGATCGTATGAGTGAATTAGAATGGATACGAAGAAATTAGAATGGATCGTACGAAGGAATTAGAATGGATCTATTCATTCGTACGATCTATTCTAATTCATTCGCACGAATGTAACCATTTCTAATTTATTCATACGATCCATTCTAATTCATTCGTACGATCCATTCTAATTCACTCATACGATCCATTCTAATACATTCATACGATCCATTCTAATTCATTTGCACGAATATATCCATTCTAATTCATTCGTACGATCCATTCTAATTCATTCGTACGATCCATTCTAATTCCTTCGTACGAATGAATTAGAATGGATACATTTGTGCGAATGAATTAGAATGGATCGTACGAATGAATTAGAATGGATCGTATGAATGAATTAGAATGGATCGTACGAATGAATTAGAATGGATCGTACGAAGGAATTAGAATGGATCGTATGAATGAATTAGAATGGATCGTACGAATAAATTAGAATGGATACATTCGTCCGAATGAATTAGAATGGATCATACGAATGAGTAAGAATGGATCGTACGATTGAAATAGAATAGATTGTACGAATGAATTAGAATGGATCCTACGAATGAATTAGAATAGATCGTGTGAAAGAATTAGAATGGATTGTATGAATGAATTAGAATGAATTCGTACGATCCATTCGAATTCATTCGCACGATCCATTCTAATTCATTCATACGATCCATTCTAATTCATTCATACAATCCATTCTAATTCTTTCACACGATCCATTCCAATTCATTCGTCTAATCCATTCTAATTCATTCGTATAATCTATTGTAATAAATTCGTACGATCTATTCTTACTCATTCGTATGATCCATTCTAATTCATTCGGACTAATGTATCCATTCTAATTTATTCGTACGATCCATTCTAATTCATTCGTACGATCCATTCTAATTCATTCGTCTGATCCATTCTAATTCATTCACACGAATGTATCCATTCTAATTCATTCGTACGATCCATTCTAATTCATTCGTACGATCCATTCTAATTCATTCGCACGAGTGTATCCATTATAGTTCATTCGTACGATCCATTCTAATTCATTTGTACAATCCATTCTAATTCCTTCGTACGATCCATTCTAATTCATTCGTACGATCTATTCTAATTCATTCGTACGATCCATTCTAATTCATTCGTACGATCCATTCTAATTCCTTCGTACGATCCATTCTAATTCATTCGTACGATCCATTCTAATTCCTTCAAATCCATTCTAATTCACTCATACGATCCATTCTAATTCATTCGTACGATCCATTTTAATTCATTCTTACAATCCATTCTAATTCATTCGCACGAATGTATCCATTCTAATTCATTCGTACGATCAGTTCTATTTCATTCACAAAATCTATTCTAATTCATTCATACGATCCATTCTAATTCATTCACACGAATGTATCTATTCTAATTCATTCATACGATCCATTCTAATTCATTCGTACGATCCATTCTAATTCACTCATACGATCCATTCTAATACAATCATACGAT
Source organism: Chamaelirium japonicum (assembly GCA_947650365.1). Lineage (NCBI taxonomy): Eukaryota > Viridiplantae > Streptophyta > Magnoliopsida > Liliales > Melanthiaceae > Chamaelirium > Chamaelirium japonicum. The sequence goes on from CANTAL010000101.1 coordinate 620,572, forward strand.
CCATTCTAATTCATTTGCACGAATATATCCATTCTAATTCATTCGTACGATCCATTCTAATTCCTTCGTACGATCCATTCTAATTCACTCGTACGATCTATTCTAATTCATTCGTACGACCCATTCTAATTCATTCGTACGATCCATTCTAATTCCTTCGTACGATCCATTCTAATTCACTCGTACGATCCATTCTAATTCATTCATACAATCCATTCTAATTCTTTCACACGATCCATTCTAATTCATTCGTATGATCCATTCTAATTCATTCGTGCAATCCATTCTATTTCATTCGTACGATCCATTCTTACTCATTCGTACGATCCATTCTAATTCATTCACACGAATGTATCCATTCGTACGAATGAATTAGAATAGATTGTATGAATGAATTAGAATGGATCGTACGAATGAATTAGAATGGATCGTACGAAGGAATTAGAATAGATTGTACGAATGATTTAGAATGGATTGTACGAATGAATTAGAATGGATCGTACGAAGGAATTAGAATGGATCGTACGAATGAATTAGAATGGATATATTCGTGCAAATGAATTAGAATGGATCGTATGAATGTATTAGAATGGATCGTATGAGTGAATTAGAATGGATCGTACGAATGAATTAGAATGGATCGTATGAATGAATTAGAATGGATAGATTCGTGCGAATGAATTAGAATTGATCGTACGAATGAATTAGAATGGATCGTGCGAATGAATTAGAATGGATCGTACGAATGAATTAGAATCGATCGTACGAATGAACTAGAATGGATACATTCGTGCGAATGAATTAGAATGGATCGTACGAATGAATTAGAATGGATCATACGAATGTATTTGAATGGATCTTATGAATGAATTAGAATGGATCGTACGAATGAGTAAGAATGGATCGTACGAATGAAATACAATGGATTGTACGAATGAATTAGAATGGATTCGTAAGAATGAATTAGAATGGATACATTCGTGCGAGTGAATTAGAATAGATCATACGAATGAGTAAGAATGGATCGTACGAATGAAATAGAATAGATTGTACGAATGAATTAGAATAGATCCTACGAATGAATTAGAATAGATCGTGTGAAAAAATTAGAATGGATTGTATGAATGAATTAGAATGGATCGTACGAATGAATTAGAATGGATCGTACTAATGAATTAGAATGGATACATTCGTGCGAATGAATTAGAATTGATCATACGAATGAATTAGAATGGATCGTGTGAATAAATTAGAATGGATCGTACGAATGAATTAGAATGGATCGTACGAATGAACTAGAATGGATACATTCGTGCGAATGAATTAGAATGGATCGGACGAATGAATTAGAATGGATCGTACGAATGAATTAGAATGGATCGTACGAATGAATTAGAATGGATACATTCGTGCGAATGAATTAGAATGGATCAGACGAATGAATTAGAATGGATCGTACGAATGAATTAGAATGGATCGTACGAATGAATTAGAATGAATCGTACAAATAAATTAGAATGGATACATTCATCCGAATGAATTAGAATGGATCATACGAATGAGTAAGAATGGATCGTACGAATGAAATAGAATAGATTGTACGAATGAATTAGAATGAATCATACGAATGAATTAGAATATATCATGTGAAAGAATTAGAATGGATTGTATGAATGAATTAGAATGAATTCGTACGATCCATTCGAATTCATTCGCACGATCCATTCTAATTCATTCATACGATCCATTCTAATTCATTCACACGATCCATTCTAATTCATTCGTCTAATCCATTCTGATTCATTCGTACAATCTATTATAATACATTCGTACGATCCATTCTTACTCATTCCTATGATCCATTCTAATTTATTCGGACGAATGTATCCATTCTAATTTATTTGTACGATCCATTCTAATTCATTCGTACGATCCATTCTAATTCATTCGTACGATCCATTCTAATTCATTCGTCCGATCCTTTCTAATTCATTCGCACGAATGTATCCATTCTAATTCATTCGTACGATCCATTCTAATTCATTCGTACGATCCATTCTAATTCATTCGTAAGATCCATTCTAATTCATTCATACGATCCATTCTAATTCATTTGTACGATCCATTCTAATTCATTCGCCCGAATGTATCCATTGTAGTTCATTCGTACGATCCATTCTAATCCATTCGTACGATCCATTCTAATTCATTCGCATGAATGTAACCATTCTAATTCATTCATTTGATCCATTCTAATTCATTCGTACGATCCATTCTAATTCATTCATCCGATCCATTCTAATTCATTCGCACGAATTATCCATTCTAATTCATTCGCACGATCCATTCTAATTCATTCGTACGATCCATTCTAATTCATTCGTACGAACCATTCTAATTCATTCGTAGGATCTTAGAATGGAATATACGAATGAATTAGAATGGATCGTACGAATGAATTAGAATGGATCGTATGAATGAATTAGAATGGATCGTACGAATGAATTAGAATGGATCGTGCGAATGAATTCGAATGGATCGTACGATCCATTCTAATTCATTCATACAATCCATTCTAATTCATTCGCACGAATGTATCCATTCTAATCCATTCGTACGATCCATTCTAATCCATTCGTACATTCTAAATCATTCATTTGATCCATTCTAATTCATTCGTACGATCCTTTCTAATTCATTCGCACGATCCATTCTAATTCATTCATAGGATCCATTCTAATTCATTCGTACAATCCATTCTAATTCTTTCACACGATCCATTCTAATTCATTCGTACGATCCATTCTAATTCATTCGCACAAATGTATCCATTCTAATTCATTCGTACGATCCATTCTAATTCATTCGTACGATCCATTCTAATTCATTCGTACGATCCATTCTAATTCTTTCACATGATCCATTCTAATTCATTCTATGATCCACTCTTACTCATTCGTATGATCCATTCTAATTCATTCGTACGATCCATTCTAATTCATTCGTATGATCCATTCTAATTCATTCGCACAAATGTATCCATTCTAATTCATTCGTACGATCCATTCTAATTCATTCGTACGATCCATTCTAATTCATTCGTACGATCCATTCTAATTCATTCGTACGATCCATTCTAATTCATTCGCGAATGTATCCATTCTAATTCATTCGTACGATCCATTCTAATTCATTCGTACGATCCATTTTAATTCATTCGCACGAATGTATCCATTCTAGTTCATTCGTACGATCCATTCTAATTCATTCGTACGATCCATTCTAATTCCTTCGTATGATCCATTCTAATTCATTCGTACGATCTATTCTAATTCATTCGTACGATCCATTCTAATTTATTCGTACGATCCATTCTAATTCCTTCGTACGATCCATTCTAATTCATTCGTACGATCCATTCTAATTTCTTCGTATGATCCATGCTAATTCATACGAATGAATTAGAATGGATCGTACGAATTAATTAGAATGGATCATACGAATTAATTAGAATGGATCCTACGAATGAATTAGAATGGATCATACGAATGAATTAGAATGGATCGTACAAAGGAATTAGAATGGATCGTACGAATGAATTAGAATGGATCGTACGAATGAATTAGATAGAATGGATCATACGAATGAATTAGAATGGATACATTCGCGAATGAGTTAGCATTGATCATACTAATGAATTAGAATGGATCGTACGAATGAATTAGAATGGATCTTACGAATGAATTAGAATGGATCGTACGAATGAATTAGAATGGATCGTACGAATGAATTAGAATGGATACATTTGTGCGAATGAATTAGAATGGATCGTACAAATGAATTAGAATGGATCGTACGAATGAATTAGAATGGATCGTACGAATGAATTTGAATGGATCATACGAATGAATTAGAATGGATCACTCATTCGTATGATCCATTCTAATTTATTCGAACGAATGTATCCATTCTAATTCATTCGTATGTCTAATTCATTCGTACGGTCCATTCTAATTCATTCGCACAATCCATTCTATTTCATTTGTACGATCCATTCTTACACATTCGTATGATCCATTATGGATACATTCGTGCGAATGAATTAGAATGGATCATACGAATGAGTAAGAATGGATCGTACGAATGAAATAGAATGGATTGTGCGAATGAATTAGAATGGATCGTACGAATGAATTAGAATGGATTGTACGAATGAATTAGAATGGATCGTACGAATGAATTAGAATCTGTACGAATGAATTAGAATGGATCCTACGAATGAATTAGAATAGATCGTGTGAAAGAATTAGAATGGATTGTATGAATGAATTAGAATGGATCGTACGAATGAATTAGAATGGATCGTACGAATGAATTAGAATGGATGCATTCGTGCGAATGAATTAGAATTGATCGTACGAATGAATTAGAATGGATCGTGCGAATGAATTAGAATGGATCGTACGAATGAATTAGAATGGATCGTACGAATGAACTAGAATAGAATGGATCGTACAAATGAATTAGAATGGATCGTACGAATGATTTAGAATGGATACATTCGTGCGAATAAATTAGAATGGATCGGACGAATGAATTAGAATGGATCGTACGAATAAATTAGAATGGATACATTCATCCGAATGAATTAGAATAGATCATACGAATGAGTAAGAATGGATCGTGTGAAAGAATTAGAATAGATTGTACGAATTAATTAGAATGGATCCTACGAATGAATTAGAATGGATCGTGTGAAAGAATTAGAATGGATTGTATGAATGAATTAGAATGGATCGTATGAATGAATTAGAATGGATCGTGCGAATGAATTCGAATGGATCGTACGAATTCATTCTAATTCATTCATACAATCTATTCTAATTCTTTCACACGATCAATTCTAATTCATTCATACACATTCTAATTCATTCGTACGATCCATTCTAATTCATTCGTACGATCTATTCTATTTCATTCGTACGATCCATTCTAATTCATTCTTACGATCCATTCTAATTCATTCGTACGATCCATTCTAATTCATTCGTACGATCCATTCTAATTCATTCGCATGAATGTATCCATTCTAGTTCATTCGTACGATCCATTCTAATTCATTCGTACGATCCATTCTAATTCATTCGCACGATCCATTCTAATTCATTCGTACAATCCATTCTATTTCATTCGTACGATCCATTCTTACTCATTCGTATGATCCATTATGGATATATTCGTGCGAATGAATTAGAATGGATCATACGAATGAATAAGAATGGATCGCACGAATGAAATAGAATGGATTGTGCGAATGAATTAGAATGGATCGTAGAATGGATCAGAATAGATCGTGTGAAAGAATTAGAATGGATCGTATGAATGAATTAGAATGGATCATGTGAATAAATACGAATGGATCGTACGAATTCATTCTAATTCATTCATACAATCCATTCTAATTCTTTCACACGATCTATTCAGATCCATTCTACGATCCATTCTAATTCATTCGCACAATCCATTCTGTTTCATTCGTACGATCCATTCTTACTCATTCGTATGATCCATTCTAATTCATTCGCACGAATGTATCCATAATGGATCATACGAATGAGTAAGAATGGATCGTACGAATGAAATACGTACGAATGAATTAGAATGGATCGTACGAATGAACTAGAATGGCTCGTACGGATGAAATAGAATAGATTGTACGAATGAATTAGAATGGATTCGTACGAATGAATTAGAATGGATACATTCGTGCGAATGAATTAGAATGGATACATTCGTGCGAAAGAATTAGAATAGATCGTATGAATGAATTAGGATGGATCCTATGAATGAATTAGAATGGATCGTGCGAATGAATTAGAATAGATCGTACGAATGAATTAGAATAGATCGTACAAATGAATTAGAATGGATCGTATGAAGGAACTAGAATGAATCGTACAAACGAATTAGAATGGATATATTCGTCCAAATGAATTAGAATGGATCGTGCGAATGAATTAGAATGGATCGTACGAATGAATTAGAATGGATCGTACGAATAAATTAGAATGGATCTTACGAATGAATTAGAATGGATCGTACGAATGAATTAGAATGGATCATACGAATAAATTAGAATGGATACATTCGTGCGAATGAATTAGAATGGATCGGACGAATGAATTAGAATGGATCGTACGAATGAATTAGAATGGATCAAATGAATGAATTAGAATGGTTACATTCATGCGAATGAATTAGAATGGATCGTACGAATGAATTGGAATGGATCGTATGAATGAATTAGAATGGATCGTACGAATGAATTAGAATGGATCAAATGAATGAATTAGAATGGTTACATTCTTGCGAATGAATTAGAATGGATCGTACGAATGGATTAGAATGGATCGTACGAATGGATTAGAATGGATACATTCGAGCGTATGATCCATTCTAATTCATTCGTCCGATCCATTCTAATTCATTCGCACGAATGTATCCATTCTAATTCATTCGTACGATCCATTCTAATTCATTCGTACGATCCATTCTAATTCATTCACAAGATCCATTCTAATTCATTCGTATGATCCATTCTAATTCATTCGTACGATCCATTCTAATTCATTCGCACGAATGTATCCATTCTAGTTCATTCGTACGATCCATTCTAATTCATTCGTACGATCCATTCTAATTCATTCGCACGATCCTTTCTAATTCATTCGTACGATCCATTCTAATTCATTCGTATGATCAATTCTAATTCATTCGTACGATCCATTCTAATTCATTCGCACAAATGTATCCATTCTAATTCATTCGTACGATCCATTCTAATTCATTCGCACGATCCATTCTAATTCATTCGTACGATCCATTCTAATTCTTTCACACGATTCATTCTAATTCATTCGTACGATCCATTCTAATTCATTCACACGATCCATTCTAATTCATTCGTACGATCCATTCTAATTCATTCATACGATACATTCTAATTCATTCGTATGATCCATTCTAATTCATTCGCACCAATGTATCCATTCTAATTCAGTCGTACGATCCATTCTAATTCATTCGCACGATCCATTCTAATTTATTCGTACGATCCATTCTAATTCATTCGTACGATCCATTCTAATTCAATTGTATGATCCATTCTAATTAATTCGTACGATCCATTCTAATTCATTTGTACGAATGTATCCATTCTAATTCATTCGTACAATCCATTCTATTTCATTCGTACGATCCATTTTTCCTCATTCGTATGATCCATTCTAATACATTCGTACGATTCATGCTAATTCATTCGCACGATCCATTCTAATTCATTTGTACGATCCATTCTTATTCATTCATACGATCCATTCTAATTCATTCGCACAATCTATTCTAATCCATTCAAATCCATTCTAATTCATTTTTAAGATCCATTCTAATTCATTCGTACGATCCATTCTAATTCATTCATACAATCCATTTTAATTCTTTCACACGATCCATTCTAATTCATTCGTACGATCCATTCTAAATCATTCGTGCAATCCATTCTATTTCATTCGTACGATCAATTCTAATTCATTAGAATGGATCGTACGAATGAATTAGAATGGATCATATTAATGAATTATAATGGATCGTACGAATGAATTAGAATGGATCGTACGAACGAATTAGAATGGATCGTACGAAGGAATTAGAATGGATCGTACGAATGAATTAGAATGGATATATTCGTGCAAATTAATTAGAATGGATCGTATGAATGAATTAGAATGGATCGTACGAATGAATTAGAATGGATATATTCGTGCAAATGAATTAGAATGGATCGTATGAATGTATTAGAATGGATCGTACGAATGAATTAGAATGGATCGTACGAATGAATTAGAATAGATTGTACGAATGAATTAGAATAGATCCTACGAATGAATTAGAATGGATCGTGTGAAAGAATTAGAATGGATTGTATGAATGAATTAGAATGGATCGTACGAATGAATTAGAATGGATCGTTCTAATGAATTAGAATGGATATATTCGTGCGAATGAATTAGAATTGATCGTACGAATGAATTAGAATGGATCGTGCGAATGAATTAGAATGGATCGTACGAATGAATTAGAATGGATCGTACGAATGAACTAGAATGGATACATTCGTGCGAATGAATTAGAATGGATCGAACGAATGAATTAGAATGGATCGTACGAATGAATTAGAATGGATCGTACGAATGAATTAGAATGGATCATACGAATGAATTAGAATGGATACATTCATGCGAATGAATAAGAATGGATCGGATGAATGAATTAGAATGGATCGTACGAATGAATTAGAATGGATCGTACAAATAAATTAGAATAGATACATTCGTCCGAATGAATTAGAATGGATCATATGAATGAGTAAGAATGGATCGTACGAATGAAATAGAATAGATTGTACGAATGAATTAGAATGGATCCTACGAATGAATTAGAATAGATCATGTGAAAGAATTAGAATGGATTGTATGAATGAATTAGAATGAATTCGTACGATCCATTCGAATTCATTCGCACGATCCATTCTAATTCATTCATATGATCCATTCTAATTCATTCACACGATCCATTCTAATTCATTCGTCTAATCCATTATGATTCATTCGTACAATCTATTCAAATACATTCGTACGATCCATTCTTACTCATTCCTATGATCCATTCTAATTAATTCGGACGAATATATCCATTCTAACTCATTCGTACGATCCATTCTAATTCATTCGTACGATCCATTCTAATTCATTCGTCCAATCCTTTCTAATTCATTCGCACGAATGTATCCATTCTAATTCATTCGTACGATCTATTCTAATTCATTCGTACGATCCATTCTAATTTATTCGTAAGATCCATTCTAATTCATTCATACGATCCATTCTAATTCATTCGTACGATCTATTCTAATTCATTCGCACGAATGTATCCATTCTAGTCCATTCATCCGATCCATTCTAATTCATTCGGACGAATTATCCATTCTAATTCATTCGCACGATCCACTCTAATTCATTCGTACGATCTATTCTAATTCATTCGTACGAACCATTCTAATTCATTCTAGGATCTTAGAATGGAATATACGAATGAATTAGAATGGATCGTACGAATGAATTAGAATGGATCGTATGAATGAATTAGAATGGATCGTACGAATGAATTAGAATGGATCGTGCGAATGAATTCGAATGGATCGTACGATCCATTCTAATTCATTCATACAATCCATTCTAATTCATTCTCCCGAATATATCCATTCTAATCCATTCGTACGATCCATTCTAATCCATTCGTACATTCTAATTCATTCATTTGATCCATTCTAATTCATTCGTACAATCCTTTCTAAGTCATTCGCACGATCCATTCTAATTCATTCATAGGATCCATTCTAATTAATTCGTACAATCCATTCTAATTCTTTCACACGATCCATTCTAATTCATTTGTACGATCCATTCTAATTCCTTCGCTCAAATGTATCCATTCTAATTCATTCGTACGATCCATTCTAATTCATTCGCACGATCCATTCTAATTCATTCGTACGATCCATTCTAATTCTTTCACATGATCCATTCTAATTCATTCGTATGATCCATTCTTACTCATTCGTATGATCCATTCTAATTCATTCGTACGATCCATTCTAATTCATTCATACGATCCATTCTAATTCATTCGTACGATCCATTCTAATTCATTCGTACGATCCATTCTAATTCATTCGCACAAATGTATCCATTCTAATTCATTCGTACGATCCATTCTAATTCATTCGTACGATCCATTCTAATTCATTCGTATATTCCATTCTAAGATCCTACGAATGAATTAGAATGGTTCGTACGAATGAATTAGAATGGATCGTACGAATAAATTAGAATGGATCGTACATTCGTACGATCCATTCTAATTCATTCGTACGATCCATTCTAATTCATTCATAGAAAAGAATTAGAATGGATTGTATGAATGAATTAGAATGAATTCGTACGATCCATTCGAATTCATTCGCACGATCCATTCTAATTCATTCATACGATCCATTCTAATTCTTTCATACAATCCATTCTAATTCTTTCACATGATCCATTCTAATTCATTCGTAGGATCCATTCTAATTCATTCGTACAATCTATTCTATTACATTCGAACGATCCATTCTTACTCAATCGTATGATCCATTCTAATTCATTCGGACGAATGTATCCTATCTAATTTATTCGTACGATCCATTCTAATTCATTCGTACGATCCATTCTAATTCATTCGTACGATCCATTCTAATTCATTCGCATGAATGTATCCATTCTAATTCATTCGTACGATCCATTCTAATTCATTCGTACGATCCATTCTAATTCATTCGTAAGATCCATTCTAATTCATTCATAAGATCCATTCTAATTCATTCGTACGATCCATTCTAATTCATTCGCACGAATGTATCCATTCTAGTTCATTCGTACGATCCATTCTAATTCATTCGTACGATCCATTCTAATTCATTCGCACGATCCATTCTAATTTATTCGTACGATCCATTCTAATTCATTCATACGATCCATTCTAATTCATTCGTACGATCCATTCTAATTCATTCGCACAAATATATCCATTCTAATTCATTCGTACGATCCATTCGAATTCATTCGCACGATCCATTCTAATTCATTCGTACGATCCATTCTAATTCATTCGCACGATCTATTCTTATTCATTCGCACAATCCATTCTAATTCATTCGCACGAATGTATCCATTCTAATTCATTCAAACAATCCATTCTAATTCATTCGTACGATCTATTCTAATTCATTCGTATGATCCATTCTAATTAATTCGTATGATCCATTCTAATTCATTCGTATGATCCATTCTAATTCATTCATACAATCCATTCTAATTCATTCACACGAATGTATCCATTCCATTTAATTCGTACGATCCATTCTAATTCATTCGTATGATCTATTCTTATTCATTCGCACGATCCAGTCTAATTGATTCGCACGATCCATTCTAATTCGTTCGCACGAATGTATCCATTCTAATTCATTCGTACGATCCATTCTAATTCATTAATATGATCCATTCTAATTCATTCGTACGATCCATTCTAATTCATTAATATGATCCATTCTAATTCATTCGTACGATCCATTCTAATTCATATGCACAAAGGTATCCATTCTAATCCATTCGTAGGATCCATTCTAATCCATTCATACGATCCATTCTAATTCATTCGTACGATCCATTCTAATTCATTGGCTCGAATGTATCCATTCTAATCCATTCGTATGATCCATTCTAATTCATTCGCATGAATGTAACCATTCTAATTCATTCATTTGATCCATTCTAATTCATTCGTACGATCCATTCTAATTCATTCGTCCGATCCATTCTAATTCATTCGCACGAATGTATCCATTCTAATTCATTCATACGATCCATTCTAATTCATTCGTACGACCCATTCTAATTCATTCGTACAATCCATTCTAATTCATTCGTACGATCCATTCTATTTTATTCTAATTCTTTCACACGATCCATTCTAATCCATTCTAATTCTTTCACACGATCCATTCTAATTCATTCGTACGTTCCATTCTAATTCATTAGCACGATCCATGCTAATTCATTCGTTCGATCAATTCTAATTCATTAGCACGATCCATTCTAATTCATTCGTACGATCCATTCTAATTCATTCGTACGATCCATTCTAATTCATTCGCACGATCCATTCTAATTCATTCATAGGATCCATTCTAATTCATTCATACGATCTATTCTAATTCTTTCGCATGAATGTATCCATTCTAATTCATTCGCACGAATGTATCCATTCTAATTCATTCGTACGATCCATTCTAATTCATTCGTACGATCCATTCTAATTCATTCGCACAAATGTATCCATTCTAATTCATTCGTACGATCCATTCTAATTCATTCGTACGATCCATTCTAATTCATTCGTATATTCCATTCTAAGATCCTACGAATGAATTAGAATGGTTCGTACGAATGAATTAGAATGGATCATACGAATAAATTAGAATGGATCGTACATTCGTACGATCCATTCTAATTCATTCGTACGATCCATTCTAATTCATTCATAGAAAAGAATTAGAATGGATTGTATGAATGAATTAGAATGAATTCGTACGATCCATTCGAATTCATTCGCACGATCCATTCTAATTCATTCATACGATCCATTCTAATTCTTTCATACAATCCATTCTAATTCTTTCACATGATCCATTCTAATTCATTCGTAGGATCCATTCTAATTCATTCGTACAATCTATTCTATTACATTCGTACGATCCATTCTTACTCAATCGTATGATCCATTCTAATTCATTCGGACGAATGTATCCTATCTAATTTATTCGTACGATCCATTCTAATTCATTCGTACGATCCATTCTAATTCATTCGTACGATCCATTCTAATTCATTCGCATGAATGTATCCATTCTAATTCATTCGTACGATCCATTCTAATTCATTCGTACGATCCATTCTAATTCATTCGTAAGATCCATTCTAATTCATTCATACGATCCATTCTAATTCATTCGTACGATCCATTCTAATTCATTCGCACGAATGTATCCATTCTAGTTCATTCGTACGATCCATTCTAATTCATTCGTACGATCCATTCTAATCCATTCGCACGATCCATTCTAATTTATTCGTACGATCCATTCTAATTCATTCATACGATCCATTCTAATTCATTCGTACGATCCATTCTAATTCATTCGCACAAATATATCCATTCTAATTCATTCGTACGATCCATTCGAATTCATTCGCACGATCCATTCTAATTCATTCGTACGATCCATTCTTATTCATTCGCACGATCTATTCTTATTCATTCGCACAATCCATTCTAATTCATTCGCACGAATGTATCCATTCTAATTCATTCAAAAAATCCATTCTAATTTATTCGTACGATCTATTCTAATTCATTCGTATGATCCATTCTAATTAATTCGTATGATCCATTCTAATTCATTCGTATGATCCATTCTAATTCATTCATACAATCCATTCTAATTCATTCACACGAATGTATCCATTCCATTTAATTCGTACGATCCATTCTAATTCATTCGTATGATCTATTCTTATTCATTCGCACGATCCAGTCTAATTGATTCGCACGATCCATTCTAATTCGTTCGCACGAATGTATCCATTCTAATTCATTCGTACGATCCATTCTAATTCATTAATATGATCCATTCTAATTCATTCGTACGATCCATTCTAATTCATTAATATGATCCATTCTAATTCATTCGTACGATCCATTCTAATTCATATGCACAAAGGTATCCATTCTAATCCATTCGTAGGATCCATTCTAATCCATTCATACGATCCATTCTAATTCATTCGTACGATCCATTCTAATTCATTGGCTCGAATGTATCCATTCTAATCCATTCGTATGATCCATTCTAATTCATTCGCATGAATGTAACCATTCTAATTCATTCATTTGATCCATTCTAATTCATTCGTACGATCCATTCTAATTCATTCGTCCGATCCATTCTAATTCATTCTCACGAATGTATCCATTCTAATTCATTCATACGATCCATTCTAATTCATTCGTACGACCCATTCTAATTCATTCGTACAATCCATTCTAATTCATTCGTACGATCCATTCTATTTTATTCTAATTCTTTCACACGATCCATTCTAATCCATTCTAATTCTTTCACACGATCCATTCTAATTCATTCGTACGTTCCATTCTAATTCATTAGCACGATCCATGCTAATTCATTCGTTCGATCCATTCTAATTCATTCGTACGATCCATTCTAATTCATTCGTACGATCCATTCTAATTCATTCGCACGATCCATTCTAATTCATTCATAGGATCCATTCTAATTCATTCATACGATCTATTCAAATTCTTTCGCATGAATGTATCCATTCTAATTCATTCGCACGAATGTATCCATTCTAATTCATTCGTACGATCCATTCTAATTCATTCGTACGATCCATTCTAATTCATTCTTACGATCCATTCTAATTCATTCATACGATCTATTCTAATTCATTCATACAATCCATTCTAATTCTTTCACACGATCCATTCTAATTCATTCGTACGATCTATTCTAATTCATTCGCACAATCCATTCTATTTTATTCGTACGAGCCATTCTTACTCATTGGTACGATCCATTCTAATTCATTCGCACGAATGTATCCATTCTAATTCATTCGTACGAATCCATTCTAATTCATTCGTACAATCTATTCTATTTCATTCGTACGATCCATTCTTACTCATTCATATGATCCGTTCTAATTCATTCGGACGAATGTATCCATTCTAATTTATTCGTACGATCCATTCTAATTCATTCGTACGATCCATTCTAATTCATTTGTACCATCCATTCTAATTCATTCGTCCGATCCATTCTAATTCAATCGCACGAATGTATCCATTCTAATTCATTCGTATGATCCATTCTAATTCATTCGTACGATCCATTCTAATTCATTCGTAAGATCCATTCTAATTCATTCGTACGATCCATTCTAATTCACTCATACGTTCCATTCTAATAAATTCATACGATCCATTCTAATTCATTTGCACGAATATATCCATTCTAATTCATTCGTACGATCCATTCTAATTCCTTTGTACGATCCATTCTAATTCATTCGTACGATCTATTCTAATTCATTCGTACGATCCATTCTAATTCATTCGTATGATCCATTCTAATTCATGCATACAATCCATTCTAATTCATTCGCACGAATGTATCCATTCTAATTAATTCGTACGATCCATTCTAATTCATTCGTATGATCTATTCTTATTCATTCGCACGATCCAGTCTAATTGATTCGCACGATCCATTCTAATTCATTCGCACGAAAGTATCCATTCTATTTCATTCGTATGATCCATTCTAATTCATTAATATGATCCATTCTAATTCATTCGTACGATCCATTCTAATTCATTAATATGATCCATTCTAATTCATTCGTACGATCCATTCTAATTCATATGCACAAAGGTATCCATTCTAATCCATTCGTAGGATCCATTCTAATCCATTCATACGATCCATTCTAATTCATTCGTACGATCCATTCTAATTCATTCGCTCGAATGTATCCATTCTAATCCATTCGTACGATCCATTCTAATTCATTCGCATGAATGTAACCATTCTAATTCATTCATTTGATCCATTCTAATTCATTCGTACGATCCATTCTAATTCATTCGTCCGATCCATTCTAATTCATTCGCACGAATGTATCCATTCTAATTCATTCGTACGATCCATTCTAATTCATTCATACGATCCATTCTAATTCATTCGTAAGATCCATTCTAATTCATTCGTACGATCCTTTCTAATTCATTGGTACGATCCATCCTAATTCATTCGCACGAATGTATCCATTCTAGTTCATTCGTACGATCCATTCTAATTCATTCGTACGATCCATTCTAATTCATTCGCACGATCCATTCTAATTCATTCATAGGATCCATTCTAATTCATTCATACAATCCATTCTAATTCATTCGCACGAATGTATCCATTCTAATTCATTCACAAAATCTATTCTAATTCATTCATACGATCCATTCTAATTCATTCACACGAATGTATCCATTCTAATTCATTCATACGATCCATTCTAATTCATTCGTACGATCCATTCTAATTCACTCATACGATCCATTCTAATACATTCATACGATCCATTCTAATTCATTTGCACGAATATATCCATTCTAATTCATTCGTACGATCCATACTAATTCCTTCGTACGATCCATTCTAATTCATTCGTACGATCTATTATAATTCATTCGTACGATCCATTCTTACTCATTCGTACGATCCATTCTAATTCATTCGTCCGATCCATTCTAATTCATTCGTACGAATGTATCCATTCTAATTCATTCGTTCGATCAATTCTAATTCATTAGGACGATCCATTCTAATTCATTCGTATGATCCATTCTAATTCATTCACACGATCCATTCTAATTCATTCATAGGATCCATTCTAATTCATTCATACGATCTATTCTAATTCTTTCGCACGAATGTATCCATTCTAATTCATTCGCACGAATGTATCCATTCTAATTCATTCGTACGATCCATTCTAATTCATTCGTACGATCCATTCTAATTCATTCATACGATCTATTCTAATTCATTCATACAATCCATTCTAATTCTTTCACACGATCCATTCTAATTCATTCGTACGATCCATTCTAATTCATTCGCACAATCCATTCTATTTCATTCGTACGATCCATTCTTACTCATTCGGATGATCCATTCTAATTCATTCGCACGAATGTATCCATAATGGATCATACGAATGAGTAAGAATGGATCGTACGAATGAAATAGAATGGATTGTGCGAATGAATTAGAATGGATCGTACGAATGAATTAGAATGGATCGTATGAATGAATTAGAATGGATCGTACGAATGAATTAGAATGGATACACTTGTGCGAATGAATTAAATGGATACATTCGTGCGAAAGAATTAGAATAGATCGAATGAATGAATTAGAATGGATCCTATGAATGAATTAGAATGGATCGTGCGAATGAATTAGAATGGATCGTAAGAATGAATTAGAATGGATCGTGCTAATGAATTAAAATTGATCGAACGAATGAATTAGCATGGATCGTGCTAATGAATTAGAATAGAACGTACGAATGAATTAGAATGGATCGTGTGAAAGAATTAGAATGGATTGTATGAATGAATTAGAATGAATTCGTAAGATCCATTCGAATTCATTCGCATGATCCATTCTAATTCATTCATACGATCCATTCTAATTCATTCATACAATCCATTCAAATTCTTTCACACGATCCATTATAATTCATTCGTTGGATCCATTCTAATTCATTCGTACAATCTATTATATTTCATTCGTACTATCTATTCTTACTCATTCGTATGATCCATTCTAATTCATTCGGACGAATGTATCCATTCTAATTTATTCGTACGATCCATTCTAATTCATTCGTACGATCCATTCTAATTCATTCGTACGATCCATTCTTACTCATTCGTATGATCTATTCTAATTCATTCGTACGATCCATTCTAATTCATTCGTACGATCGATTCTAATTCATTCGCACTATCCATTCTAATTCATTCGTACGATCCATTCTAATTCATTTGTATGATCCATTCTAATTTATTCATTCAAATATATCCATTCTAATTCATTCGTACGATCCATTCTAATTCATTCGCACGATCCATTCTAATTCATTCGCACGAATGTATCCATTCTAATTCATTTACACGATCCATTCTAATTTATTCCTATGATCTATTCTAATTCATTCGTACGATCCATTCTAATTCATTCGTACGATCCATTCTACGATCCATTCTAATTCATTCGTATATTCCATTCTAATTCATTAGCACGATCCATGCTAATGAATTAGAATGGATCGTACGATCCAATCTAATTCATTCATACGATCCATTCTTACTCATTCGTATGATCCATTCTAATTCAATCGTACAATCCATTCTAATTTATTCGTACGATCCATTCTAATTCATTCATACGATCCATTCTAATTCATTCGTACGATCCATTCTAATTCATTCGCACAAATATATCCATTCTAATTCATTCGTACGATCCATTCTAATTCATTCGCACGATCCATTCTAATTCATTCGTACGATCCATTCTAATTCATTCGCACGATCTGTTCTTATTCATTCGCACAATCCATTCTATTTCATTCGCACGAATGTATCCATTCTAATTCATTCAAACAATCCATTCTAATTCATTCGTACGATCTATTCTAATTCATTCGTATGATCCATTCTAATTAATTCGTATGATCCATTCTAATTTATTCGTATGATCTATTCTAATTCATTCATACAATCCATTCTAATTCATTCACACGAATGTATCCATTCTATTTAATTCGTACGATCCATTCTAATTCATTCGTATGATCTATTCTTATTCATTCGCACGATCCAGTCTAATTGATTCGCACGATCCATTCTAATTCATTCGCACGAATGTATCCATTCTAATTCATTCGTACGATCCATTCTAATTCATTAATATGATCCATTCTAATTCATTCGTACGATCCATTCTAATTCATTAATATGATCCATTCTAATTCATTCGTACGATCCATTCTAATTCATATGCACAAAGGTATCCATTCTAATCCATTCGTAGGATCCATTCTAATCCATTCGTACGATCCATTCTAATTCATTCGTACAATCCATTCTAATTCATTCGCTCGAATGTATCCATTCTAATCCATTCGTACGATCCATTCTAATTCATTCGCATGAATGTAACCATTCTAATTCATTCATTTGATCCATTCTAATTCATTCGTATGATCCATTCTAATTCATTCGTCCGATCTATTCTAATTCATTCGCACGAATGTATCCATTCTAATTCATTCATACGATCCATTCTAATTCATTCGTACGACCCATTCTAATTCATTCGTACAATCCATTCTAATTCATTCGTACAATCCATTCTATTTCATTCTAATTCTTTCACACGATCCATTCTAATCCATTCTAATCCATTCTAATTCTTTCACACGATCCATTCTAATTCATTCGTACGTTCCATTCTAATTCATTAGCACGATCCATGCTAATTCATTCGTTCGATCAATTCTAATTCATTAGCACGATCCATTCTAATTCATTCATACGATCCATTCTAATTCATTCGTACGATCCATTCTAATTCATTCGCACGATCCATTCTAATTCATTCATAGGATCCATTCTAATTCATTCATACGATCTATTCTAATTCTTTCGCACGAATGTATCCATTCTAATTCATTCGCACGAATGTATCCATTCTAATTAATTCGTACGATCCATTCTAATTCATTCGTACGATCCATTCTAATTCATTCTTACGATCCATTCTAATTCATTCATACGATCTATTCTAATTCATTCATACAATCCATTCTAATTCTTTCACACGATCCATTCTAATTCATTTGTACGATCCATTCTAATTCATTCGCACAATCCATTCTATTTTATTCGTACGAGCCATTCTTACTCATTGGTACGATCCATTCTAATTCATTCGCACGAATGTATCGATTCTAATTCATTCGTACGAATCCATTCTAATTCATTCGTACAATCTATTCTATTTCATTCGTACGATCCATTCTTACTCATTCGAATGATCCATTCTAATTCATTCGGACGAATTTTTCCATTCTAATTTATTCGTACAATCCATTCTAATTCATTCGTACGATCCATTCTAATTCATTTGTACCATCCATTTTAATTCATTCGTCCGATCCATTTTAATTCAATCGCACGAATGTATCCATTCTAATTCATTCGTATGATCCATTCTTATTCATTCGTACGATCCATTCGAATTCATTCGTAAGATCCATTCTAATTCATTCGTACGATCCATTCTAATTCACTCATACGTTCCATTCTAATATATTCATACGATCCATTCTAATTCATTTGCACGAATATATCCTTTGTGCGAATGAATTAGAATAGATCGTACGAATGAATTAGAATGGATCGTACGAATGAATTAGAATGGATACATTCATGCGAATGAATTAGAATGGATACATTCGTGCGAAAGAATTAGAATAGATCGAATGAATGAATTAGAATGGATCCTATGAATGAATTAGAATGGATCGTGCGAATGAATTAGAATGGATCGTAAAATTGAATTAGAATGGATCGTGCTAATGAATTAGAATTGATCGAACGAATGAATTAGCATGGATCGTGCTAATGAATTAGAATGGAACGTACGAATGAATTAGAAAGGATTGTGTGAAAGAATTAGAATGGATTGTAGAATTAGAATGGATTCATTCGTAAGATCCATTCTAATACATTCGTACGATTCATGCTAATTCATTCGCACGATCCATTCTAATTCATTCGTACGATCCATTCTTATTCATTCATATGATCCATTCTAATTCATTCGTATGATCCATTCTAATTAATTCGTATGATCCATTCGAATTCATTCACACGATCCATTCTAATTCATTCATACGATCCATTCTAATTCATTCATACAATCCATTCTAATTCTTTCACACGATCCATTCTAATTCATTCGTAGGATCCATTCTAATTCATTCGTACAATCTATTCTATTTTATTCGTACGATCCATTCTTACTCATTCGTATGATCCATTCTAATTCATTCGGACGAAAGTATCCATTCTAATTTATTCGTACGATCCATTCTAATTCATTCGTACGATCCATTCTAATTCATTCGTACGATCCATTCAAATTCATTTATCCGATCTATTCTAATTCATTCGCACGAATGTATCCATACTAATTCATTCGTACAATCCATTCTAATTCATTCGTACGATCCATTCTAATTCATTCGTAAGATCCATTCTAATTCATTCGTACTATCCATTCTAATTCCTTCGTACGATCCATTCTAATTTATTCGTATGATCCATTTTAATTCTTTCGCACGAATGTATCCATTCTAATTCATTCGTACGATCCATTCTAATTCATTAATATGATCGATTCTAATTCATTCGTACGATCCATTCTAATTCATTTGTACTATCCATTCTAATTCTTTCACACGATCCATTCTAATTCATTCGTACGATCCATTCTAATTCATTCGCATGATCCATTCTAATTAATTCTTATGATCCATTTTAATTCATTCGTACGATCCATTCTAATTCGTTCATACAATCCATTCTAATTCATTCGCACGAATGTATCCATTCTAATTAATTCGTACGATCCATTCTAATTCATTCGTATGATCCATTCTTATTCATTCGCACGATCCAGTCTAATGGATTCACACGATCCATTCTAATTCATTCGTACGAATGTATCCATTCTAATTCATTCGTACGATCCATTCTAATTCATTAATATGATCCATTCTAATTCATTCGTACGATCCATTCTAATTCATTAATATGATCCATTCTAATTCATTCATATGATCCATTCTAATTCATTCACACAAATGTATCCATTCTAATTCATTCATACGATCCATTCTAATTCTTTCGTACGATCCATACTAGTTCACTCATATGATCCATTCTAATACATTCATACGATCCATTCTAATTCATTTGCACGAATATATCCATTCTAATTCATTCGTACGATCCATTCTAATTCATTCGTACGATCTATTCTAATTCATTCGTACGATCCATTCTAATTCATTCGTACAATCCATTCTAATTCCTTCGTACGATCCATTCTAATTCATTCGTACGATCTATTCTAATTCATTCGTACGATCCATTCTAATTAATTCATACGATCCATTCTAATTCCTTTGTACGATCCATTCTAATTCATTCGTACATTCATTCATACAATCCATTCTAATTCTTTCACACGATCCATTCTAATTCATTCGTACGATCCATTCTAAATCATTCGTGCAATCCATTCTATTTCATTCGTACGATCAATTCTAATTCATTAGAGTGGATCGTACGAATGAATTATAATGGATCATATTAATGAATTAGAATGGATCGTAGGAATGAATTAGAATGGATCGTACGAATGAATTAGAATGGATCTTACGAATGGATTAGAATGGAAACATTCGTGCGAATGAATTAGAATGGATCGGACGAATGAATTAGAATGGATCATACGAATGAATTAGAATGGATCAAATGAATGAATTAGAATGGTTACATTCATGCGAATGAATTAGAATGGATCGTACGAATGGATTAGAATGGATCGTACGAATAGATTAGAATGGATACATTCGAGCGAATGAATTAGAATGGATCGTACGAATGAAATTAGAATGGATCGTACGAATGAATTAGAATGGATCGTACGAATGAATTAGAATGGATCGTACGAATGAATTAGAATGGATCGTACGAATGAATTAGAATGGATCGTGCGAATGAATTAGAATGGATCGTACGAATGAATTAGAATGGATCATGCTAATGAATTAGAATTGATCGAACGAATGAATTAGCATGGATCGTGCATTCGTACGATCCATTCTAATTCATTCGTAAGATCCATTCTAATTCATTCGTATGATCCATTCTAATTCATTCGTACGTTCCATTCTAATTCATTCGCACGAATGTATCCATTCTAGTTCATTCGTACGATCCATTCTAATTCATTTGTACGATCCATTCTAATTCATTCATACGATCTATTCTAATTCATTCATACAATCCATTCTAATCCTTTCACACGATCCATTCTAATTCATTCGTACGATCCATTCTAATTCATTCGCACAATCCATTCTATTTCATTCGTACGATCCATTCTTACTCATTCGTATGATCCATTCTAATTCATTCGCACGAATGTATCCATAATGGATCATACGAATGAGTAAGAATGGATCGTACGAATGAAATAGAATGGATTGTGCGAATGAATTAGAGTGGACCATACGAATGAATTAGAATGGATACATTAGTGCGAATGAATTAGAATGGATCAGACGAATGAATTAGAATGGATCGTACGAATGAATTAGAATGGATCGTACGAATGAATTAGAATGGATCGTACGAATAAATTAGAATGGATACATTCATCCGAATGAATTAGAATGGATCATACGAATGAGTAAGAATGGATCGTACGAATGAAATAGAATAGATTGTACGAATGAATTAGAATGGATCGTGCGAATGAATTAGAATGGATCGTACGAATGAATTAGAATGGATCGTACGAATGAATTAGAATGGATCGTGCGAATGAATTAG
Source organism: Chamaelirium japonicum (assembly GCA_947650365.1). NCBI lineage: Eukaryota > Viridiplantae > Streptophyta > Magnoliopsida > Liliales > Melanthiaceae > Chamaelirium > Chamaelirium japonicum. The sequence goes on from CANTAL010000101.1 coordinate 643,573, forward strand.
AATGGATCATATTAATGAATTAGAATGGATCTTACGAATGAATTAGAATGGATACATTCGTGCGAATGAATTAGAATGGATCGTGCGAATCCATTAGACTGGATCGTGCGAATGAATAAGAATGGATCATACGAATGAATTAGAATGGATCGTATGAATTAATTAGAATGGATACATTCGTGCGAATGAATTAGAATGAATTGTATAAATGAATTAGAATGGATCGTACGAATGAATTAGAATGGATCGTACGAATGAATTATAATAGCTCATATGAATGAATTAGAATGAATCGTATGAATGAATTAGAATGGTTACATTCGTGCGAATGAGTTAAAATAGATCGTACGAATGAATTAGAATGGATCATACGAATGAATTAGAATAGATCTTACGAATGAATTAGAATGGATCGTACGAATGAATTAGAATGGATCGTACGAATGAATTAGAATGGATACATTCGTGCGAATGAATTAGAATGGATCGGACGAATGAATTAGAATGGATCGTACGAATGAATTAGAATGGATCGTACGAACGAATCCATTCTAATTCATTCATACGATCCATTCTAATTCATTCGCACGATCCATTCTAATTCATTTGTACAACCCATTCTAATTCATTCGCACGAATGTATCCATTCTAATTCATTCGTACGATCCATTCTAATTCATTCGTACGATCCATTCTAATTCATTCGTACGATCTATTCTAATTCATTCGTACGATCCGTTCTAATTCATTCGTACGATCCATTCTAATTCCTTTGTACGATCCATTCTAATTCATTCGTACGATCCATTCTAATTCATTCATAAATCCATTCTAATTCTTTCACACGATCCATTCTAATTCATTCTTACGATCCATTCTAAATCATTCGTGCAATCCATTCTATTTCATTCATATAATCCATTCTAATTCTTTCACACGATCCATTCTAATTCATTCGTACGATCCATTCTAATTCATTCGCAGAATCCATTCTATTTCATTCGTACGATCCATTCTTACTCATTCGTATGATCCATTCTAATTCATTCGCACGAATGTATCCAAAATGGATCATACGAATGAGTAAGAATGGATCGTACGAATGAAATAGAATGGATTGTGCGAATGAATTAGAATGGACCGTACGAATGAATTAGACGTACGAATGAATTAGAATGGATACATTCGTGCGAATAAATAAGAATGGATCATACGAATGAGTAAGAAAGGATCGTCATTCTAATTCATTCGTATGATCCATTCTAATTCATTTGTATCCATTCTATTTCATTCGCACGATCCATTCAAATTCATTCGCGCAATCTATTCTAATTCATTCGTACGATCCATTCTAATTCATTCGTACGATCCATTCTAATTCATTCATACAATCCATTCTAATTTATTCGCACGAATATATCCATTCTAATTCATTCGTACGATCCATTCTAATTCATTCGCACAATCTATTCTAATTCATTCATACGATCCATTCTAATTCATTTGCACGAATGTATCATTTCTAATTCATTCGTACGATCCATTCTACTTCATTCGTACTATCCGTTCTAATTCACTCATACGATCCATTCTAATTCATTCATATGATCCATTCTAATTCATTTGCATGAATGTATCCATTCTAATTCATTCGCACGATCCATTCTAATTCATTCGTACGATCCATTCTAATTCATTCGCACGAATGTATCCATTCTAATTCATTCGTACGATCCATTCTAATTCATTCGTAAGATCCATTCTAATTCGTTCGTATGATCCATTCTAATTCATTCGTACGATCCATTCTAATTCATTCGCACGAATATATTCATTCTAGTTCATTCGTACGATCCATTCTAATTCATTCATACGATCCATTCTAATTCATTCATACGATCTATTCTAATTCATTCATACAATCCATTCTAATTCTTTCACACGATCCATTCTAATTCATTCGTACGATCCATTCTAATTCATTCGCACAATCCATTCTATTTCATTCGTACGATCCATTCTTACTCATTCGTATGATCCATTCTAATTCATTCGCACGAATGTATCCATAATGGATCATACGAATGAGTAAGAATGGATCGTACGAATGAAATAGAATGGATTGTGCGAATGAATTAGAATGGACCGTACGAATGAATTAGAATGGATACATTCGTGCAAATGAATTAGAATGGATCGGATGAATGAATTAGAATGGATCGTACGAATGAATTAGAATGCATCGTACGAAAGAATTAGAATGGATATATTCGTATGAATGAATTAGAACGGATCGTACGAATGAATTAGATTGGATACATTCGTGCGAATGAATTAGAATGGATCGGACGAATGAATTAGAATGGATCGTACGAATGAAATAGAATGGATCGTACGAATGAATTAGAATGGATTGTACGAATAAATTAGAAGGGATACATTCGTCCGAATGAATTAGAATGGATTATACGAATGAGTAAGAATGGATCATACAAATGAAATAGAATAGATTGTACGAATGAATTAGAATGGATCCTACGAATGAATTAGAATAGATCGTGTGAAAGAATTAGAATGGATTGTATGAATGAATTAGAATGAATTCGTACGATCCATTCGAATTCATTCGCACGATCCATTCTAATTCATTCATACGATCCATTCTAATTTATTCATACAATCCATTCTAATTCTTTCACACGATCCATTCTAATTCATTCGTAGGATCCATTCTAATTCATTCGTACAATCTATTCTATTTCATTCGTATGATCCATTCTTACTCATTCGTATAATCCATTCTAATTCATTCGGACGAATGTATCCCTTCTAATTTATTCGTACGATCCATTCTAATTCATTCGTACGATCCATTCTATTTCATTCGTACGATCCATTCTAATTCATTCGTCCGATCCATTCTAATTCATTCGCACGAATGTATCCATTCTAATTCATTCGTACGATCCATTCTAATTCATTCGTACGATCCATTCTAATTCATTCGTAAGATCCATTCTAATTCATTCGTACGTTCCATTCTAATTCATTCGTACGATCCATTCTAATTCATACGCACGAATGTATCCATTCTGGTTCATTCGTACGATCCATTCTAATTCATTCATACGATCCATTCTAATTCATTCGCATGATCCATTCTAATTCATTCGTACGATCCATTCTAATTCATTCATACGATCCATTCTAATTCATTCGTACGATCCATTCTAATTCATTCGCACAAATGTATCCATTCTAATTCATTCGTACGATCCATTCTAATTCATTCGCACGATCCATTATAATTCATTCGTACGATCCATTCTAATTCATTCGCACGATACATTCTAATTCATTCGTACGATCCATTCTAATTCATTCGCATGATCTGTTCTTTTTCATTCGCTCAATCCATTCTAATTCATTCGCACGAATGTATCCATTCTAATTCATTCGTAGGATCCATTCTAATCCATTCGTACGATCCATTCTAATTCATTCGTACGATCCATTCTAATTCATTCGTACGATCCATTCTAATTCAATCGCACGAATGTATCCATTCTAATTCATTCGTACGATCCATTCTAATTCATTCGTACGATCCATTCTAATTCATTCGTACGATCCATTCTAATTCATTCATACGATCTATTCTAATACATTCATACAATCCGTTCTAATTCTTTCACACGATCCATTCTACTTCATTCGTACGATCCATTCTAATTCATTCGCACAATCCATTCTATTTCATTCGTACGATCCATTATTACTCATTCGTATGATCCATTCTAATTCATTCGCACGAATGTATCCATAATGGATCATACGAATGAGTAAGAATGGATCGTACGAATGAAATAGAATGGATTGTGCGAATGAATTAGAATGGACCGTACGAATGAATTAGACGTACGAATGAATTAGAATGCATACATTCGTGCGAATAAATTAGAATGGATCATACGAATGAGTAAGAATGGATCGTCATTCTAATTCATTCGTATGATCCATTCTAATTCGTTTGTATCCATTCAATTTCATTCGCATGATCCATTCTAATTCATTCGCGTAATCTATTCTAATTAATTCGTACGATCCATTCTAATTCATTTGTACGATCCATTCTAATTCATTCATACAATCCGAATGAATTAGAATGGATCATACGAATGAGTAAGAATGGATCGTGCGAATGAATTAGAATGGATCGTACGAATAAATTAGAATCGATACATTCGTGCGAATGAATTAGAATGGATCGTACCAATGAGTAAGAATGGATCGTACGAATGAAATAGAATGGATTGTGCAAATGAATTAGAATGGATCGTACGAATGAATTAGAATGGATCGTGTGAAAGAATTAGAATGGATTGTATGAATGAATTAGAATAGTTCGTATGAATGAATTAGAATGGATCGTACGAATGAATTAGAATGGATCGTACGAATGAATTAGAATGGATCGTACGAATGAATTAGAATGGATACATTCGTGCGAATGAATTAGAATGGATCGTGCGAATGAATTAGAATTAGAATAGATCGTATGAATGAATTAGAATGGATCCTATGAATGAATTAGAATGGATCGTGCGAATGAATTAGAATGGATCGTACAAATGAATTAGAATGGATCGTGCTAATGAATTAGAATTGATCGAACGAATGAATTAGCATGGATCGTGCTAATGAATTAGAATGGAACGTACGAATGAATTAGAATGGATCGTGTGAAAGAATTAGAATGGATTGTATGAATGAATTAGAATGAATTCGTACGATCCATTGAATTCATTCGCACGATCCATTCTAATTCATTCATACGATCCATTCTAATTCATTCATACAATCCATTCTAATTCTTTCACACGATCCATTCTAATTCATTCGTAGGATCCATTCTAATTCATTCGTACAATCTATTCTATTTCATTCGTACGATCCATTCTTACTCATTCGTATGATCCATTCTAATTTATTCGGACGAATGTATCCATTCTAATTTATTCGTACGATCCATTCTAATTCATTCGTACGATCCATTCTAATTCATTCGTCCGATCCATTCTAATTCATTCGCACGAATGTATCCATTCTAATTCATTCGTACGATCCATTCTAATTCATTCGTACGATCCATTCTAATTCATTCGTAAGATCCATTCTAATTCATTCGTACGATCCATTCTAATTCATTCATACGATCCATTCTAATTCATTCGCACGAATGTATCCATTCTAGTTCATTCGTACGATCCATTCTAATTCATTCGTACGATCCATTCTTATTCATTCGCACGATCTATTCTAATTCATTCGAACGATCCATTCTAATTCATTCATACGATCCATTCTAATTCATTCGTACGATCCATTCTAATTCATTTGCACAAATGTATCCATTCTAATTCATTCGTACGATCCATTCTAGTTCATTCGCACGATCCATTCTAATTCTTTCGTACGATCCATTCTAATTCTTTCACACGATCCATTCTAATTCATTCGTACGGTCCATTCTAATTCATTCGTACGGTCTATTCTAATTCATTTGCACGATCCATTCTAATTCATTCGTACGATCCATTCTAATTCATTCATACGATCCATTCTAATTCATTCGTACGATCCATTCTAATCCATTCGCACAAATGTATCCATTCTAATTCATTCGTACGATCCATTCTAATTCATTCGCACGATCCATTCTAATTTATTCGTACGATCCATTCTAATTCGTTCGCACGATCTGTTCTTATTCATTCGTACGATCCATTCTAATTCATTCGTACGATCCATTCTAATTCATTTGTTTGATCCATTCTAATTAATTCGTATGATCCATTCTAATTCATTTGTACGATCCATTATAATTCATTCATACAATCCATTCTAATTCATTCGTACGATCCATTCTAATTCACTCATCGATCCATTCTAATACATTCATACGATCCATTCTAATTCATTTGCACGAATATATCCATTCTAATTCATTGTACGATCCATTCTAATTCCTTCGTACGATCCATTCTAATTCATTCGTACGATCTATTCTAATTTATTCGTACGATCCATTCTAATTCATTCGTACGATACATTCTAATTCCTTTGTACGATCCATTCTAATTCATTCGTACGATCCATTCTAATTCATTCGTATAATCTATTCTAATTCATTCGTACGAATGGATACATTCGTGTGAATGAATTAGAATGGATTGTACGAATGAGTAAGCATGGATCGTACGAATGAAATAGAATGGATTGCACGAATGAATTAGAATGGATCGTACGAATGAATTAGAATGGATCGTGTGAAAGAATTAGAATGGATTGTATGAATGAATTAGAATGGATCGTACGAATGAATTAGAATGGATCATACTAGGATCCATTCTAAATCATTCGTACAATCTATTCTATTTCATTCGTACGATCCATTCTAACTCATTCGTATGATCCATTCTAATTCATTCGGACGAATGTATCCATTCTAATTTATTCGTACGATCCATTCTAATTCATTCGTATGATCCATTCTAATTCATTCGTACGATCCATTCTTACTCATTCATATGATCGATTCTAATTCATTCGTACGATCCATTCTAATTCATTCGTACGATCGATTCTAATTCATTCGCACTATCCATTCTAATTCATTCGTACGATCCACTCTAATTCATTCGTATGATCCATTCTAATTTATTCGTTCAAATATATCCATTCTAATTCATTCGTACGATCTATTCTAATTCATTCGCACGATCTCGCACGAGTGTATCCATTCTAAATCATTTGCACGATCCATTCTAATTCATTCCTATGATCTATTCTAATTCATTCGTACGATCCATTATAATTCATTCTAATTCATTCGTACGATACATTCTACGATCCATTCTAATTAATTCGTACAATCTATTCAAATTCATTCATACGATCCATTCTAATTCATTCGCATGAATGTATCCATTCTAATTCATTCATACGATCCATTCTACTTCATTCGTACGATCCATTCTAATTCATTCGCATGAATGTAACCATTCTAATTCATTCGTACGATCCATTCTAATTCATTCGTACGATCCATTCTAATTCATTCATCCGATCCATTCATACTCATTCGTATGATCAATTCTAATTCATTCGCACGAATGTATCCATTCTAATTCATTCGTACGATCCTGAATTAGAATGGATCGTACGAATGAATTAGAATGGATACCTTTGTGCATATGAATTAGAATGGATCGTACGAATGAAATAGAATGAATTCGTACGATCCATTCGAATTCATTCGCACGATCCATTCTAATTCATTCATACAAGCCATTCTAATTCTTTCACACGATCCATTCTAATTCATTCGTAGGATCCATTCTAATTCATTCGTACAATCTATTCTATTTCATTCATACGATCCATTCTTACTCATTCGTATGATCCATTCTAATTCATTCGGACGAATGTATCCATTCTAATTTATTCGTACGATCCAATCTAATTCATTCGTATGATCCATTCTAATTCATTCGTACGATCCATTCTAATTCATTCGTCCGATCCATTCTAATTCATTCGCACGAATGTATCCATTCTAATTCATTCGTACGATCCATTCTAATTCATTCGTACGATCCATTCTAATTCATTCGTACGATCCATTCTAATTCATTCGCACGAATGTATCCATTCTAGTTCATTCGTACGATCCATTCTAATTCATTCGTACGATCCATTCTAATTCATTCGTACGATCCATTCTATTTTATTCATACGATCCATTCTAATTCATTCGTACGATCCATTCTAATTCATTCGCACAAATGTATCCATTCTAATTCATTCGTACGATCCATTCTAATTCATTCGTACGATCCATTCTAATTCATTCGCACGAATGTATCCATTCTAATTCATTCGTACGATCCATTCCAATTCATTCGTACGATCCATTCTAATTAATTCGTATGATACATTCTAATTCATTCGTATGATCAATTCTAGTTCATTCGTACAATCCATTCTAATTCATTCGTACGATCCATTCTGATTCATTCGCACGATCCATTCTAATTCATTCATACAATCCATTCTAATTCTTTCACACGATCCATTCTAATTCATTCGTACGATCCATTCTAATTCATTCGTGCAATCCATTCTATTTCATTCGTACGATCCATTCTTACTCATTCGTACGATCCATTCTAATTCATTCACACGAATGTATCCATTCGTGCGAATGAATTAGAATAGATTGTATGAATGAATTAGAATGGATCGTATGAATGAATTAGAATGGATCGTATGAATGAATTAGAATGGATCATACCAATGAATTAGAATGGATCGTGCGAATGAATGAGAATGGATCGTAAGAATGAATTAGAATGGATCATACGAATGAACTAGAATGGATACATTCATGCGAATGAATTAGAATGGATCGTACGAATGAATTAGAACGGATCGTACGAATGAATTAGAATGGATCGTACGAATGAGTAAGAATGGATCGTACGAATGAAATAGAATGGATTGTACGAATGAATTCGAATGGATCGTGCGAATGAATTCGAATGGATCGTACGAATGAATTAGAATGGATCGTACGAATGAATTAGAATGGATACATTCGTGCGAATGAATTAGAATGGATACATTCGAGCGAAAGAATTAGAATAGATCGTATGAATGAATTAGAATGGATCCTATGAATGAATTAGAATGGATCGTACGAATGAATTAGAATGGATCGTGCTAATGAATTAGAATTAATCGAACGAATGAATTAGCATGGATCGTGCTAATGAATTAGAATGGAACGTACGAATGAATTAGAATGGATCGTGTGAAAGAATTAGAATGGATTAGAATGGATCTTACGAATTAGAATGGATCCATTCCAATGGGTAAATAGAATGGATCGTACGAATGAATTAGAATGGATACATTAGAATGATTCTATTTCTAATGTATAGCTCATATGAATGTATCCATTCTAATTCATTCATACGATCCATTCTAATTCATTCGTACGATCCATTCTAATTCATTTGTACCATCCATTCTAATTCATTCGTCCGATCCATTCTAATTCATTCGCACGAATGTATCCATTCTAATTCATTCGTATGATCCATTCTAATTCATTCGTACGATCCATTCTAATTCATTCGTAAGATCTATTCTAATTCATTCGTACGATCCATTCTAATTCACTCATACGATCCATTCTAATACATTCATACGATCCATTCTAATTCATTTGCACGAATATATCCATTCTAATTCATTCGTACGATCCATTCTAATTCATTCTAATTCATTCGCATGACATATAATTCATTCGCACGATCCATTCTAATTCTTATCGTATGAGTGAATTAGTTCTAATTCATTCTAATTAGAATGAGTAAGAATGAATGGATCGTACGATTAATTCTAATTCATATGATACATTCTAATCCATTCGTACTCTAATATGGATCGTACGAATGAAATAGAATGGATTAGAATGGATCGTACGAAGGAATTAGAATGGATCGTACGAATGAATTAGAATGGATCGTGCTAATGAATTAGAATTAATCGAACGAATGAGTTAGCATTCTAATTCATTCAAACGATCCATTCTAATTTATTCGTACGATCCATTCTAATTCATTTGTACCATCCATTCTAATTCATATGAATTCATTTGTACCATCCATTCTAATTCATTCGTCCGATCCATTCATACATTCATACTCTAAATAGAAATGAATGGATCGTACGATTAATTCTAATTCATTTCTATTTATTCATACAAATGAATTAGACTGGATACATTAGAATGGATCATACGTACAAATGTATCCATTCGAATGTATCGTACGATCCATATTAGAATGTATCCATTCATACAATCCATTTTAATTCATTCGCACAAATGTATCCATTCTAATTCATTCGTACGATCCATTCTAATTCATTCGTACGATCAGTTCTAATTCATTCATACGATCCATTCTAATTCATTCGTATGATCCATTCTAATTCACTCATACGATCCATTCTAATACATTCATACGATCCATTCTAATTCATTTGCACGAATATATCCATTCTATTTCATTCGTACGATCCATTCTAATTTCTTCGTACGATCCATTCTAATTCATTCGTACGATCTATTCTAATTCATTCGTACGATCCATTCAATTCATTCGCACGAATGTATCCATTCTAATTCATTCGTACGATCCATTCTAATTCATTCGCACGATCCATTCTAATTCATTCGTGCGATCCATTCTAATTCTTTCACACGATCCATTCTAATTCATTCGTACGATCCATTCTAATTCATTCGCACGATCCATTCTAATTCATTCGTATGAATTAGACTCACACGATAAGAATTACAAATAAATTAGAATGGATCGGACGAATGAATTAGAATGGATCATACGAATGAATTAGAATGGATCATATTAATGAATTAGAATGGATCGTACGAATGAATTAGAATGGATAGTATGAATGAATTAGAATGGATCATACGAATGAATTAGAATGGATCATACGAATGAGTAAGAATGGATCGAACGAATGAAATAGAATGGATTGTATGAATGAATTAGAATGGATACATTCATGCGAATGAATTAGAATGGATCGGACGATTGAATTAGAATGGATACATAGGATCCATTCTAATAAGAATATATTCTAATTAGAATATATTCATTTGCACGAATATATCCATTCTAATTAGAATGAGTAAGAATGAATGGATCGTACGATTAATTCTAATTCATATGATACATTCTAATCCATTCGTACTCTAATATGGATCGTACGAATGAAATAGAATGGATTAGAATGGATCGTACGAAGGAATTAGAATGGATCGTACGAATGAATTAGAATGGATCGTGCTAATGAATTAGAATTGATCGAACGAATGAGTTAGCATTCTAATTCATTCATACGATCCATTCTAATTCATTCGTACGATCTATTCTAATTCATTTGTACCATCCATTCTAATTCATATGAATTCATTTGTACCATCCATTCTAATTCATTAGTCCGATCCATTGTTACATTCATACTCTAAATAGAAATGAATGGATCGTACGATTAATTCTAATTCATTTCTATTTATTCATACTCTAATTCATTCTAATTCATTCGAATGTATCGTACGTACAAAAGAATGGATCGTACGAATAAATAAGAATGGATACATTTGTACAAATGGATACATTCTAATATGGATCTATTCTAATTCATTCGTACGATCCATTCTAATTCATTCGCTCGAATGTATCCATTCTAATCCATTCGTACGATCATTTGTACCATCCATTAGAATGGATAATTCACATTAGAATTAGAACGGATCATACGATCCATTCTAATCCATTCTAATATGATCCATTCTAATCCATTTGTACGATCCATTCTAATTCATTCGTACGATCCATTCTAATTCATTCTAATTCGAATGAGTACAAATGAATTAGAATGGATCCATTCTAATTCGAATGTATCCATTCTAATTCATTCGCACGAATGTATCCATTCTAATTCATTCGTACGATCCATTCTAATTCATTCATATGATCCATTCTAATTAATTCGTATGATCCATTCTAATTCACTCGTACGATCCATTCTTATTCATTCATACGATCCATTCTAATTCATTCTAATTCGAATGAATGAATTAATTCTAATTAAAATGGATCAAATGAATTAGAATGAATAATTAGAGTATGAATGTATCCATTCTAATTCTTTCACACGAATTAGAGTATGAATGTATCCATTCGAATGTATCGTACGATCCATTCTAATTCATTCGTACTCTAATTCGTTCGTACGATCCATTACAATCCATTCTAATTCTTTCACACGAATTAGAGTATGAATGTATCCATTCGAATATATCGTACGATCCATTCTAATTCATTCGTACTCTAATTCGTTCGTACGAATGAATTAGAATGGATTCATTTTAATTCTTATTTATGAATAAATAAGAATGGATACAATCCATTTAGATTCATTCGCACAAATGTATCCATGCAAATTCATTCGTACGATCCAGTCTAATTCATTCGTACGATCCATTCTAATTCTTCGTACGATCCATTCTAATTCATTCGTACGATCTATTCTAATTCATTCGTACGATCCATTCTAATATGGATCGTACGAATGAAATAGAATGGATTAGAATGGATCGTACGAATGAATTAGAATGGATCGTACGAATGAATTAGAATGGATCGTGCTAATGAATTAGAATTGATCGAACGAATGAGTTAGCATTCTAATTCATTCATACGATCCATTCTAATTCATTCGTACGATCCATTCTAATTCATTTGTACCATCCATTCTAATTCATACGAATTTATTTGTACCATCCATTTTAATTCATTCGTCCGATCCATTCATACATTCATACTCTAAATAGAAATGAATGGATCATACGATTAATTCTAATTCATTCGTACGTTCGTATGAATGAATTAATTCGTACGATCCATTCTAATTTATCAATTCATTCTAATTCATTTGTATGAATTAGAATGGATCATACAAATGAATGTATTAGAATGGATCCATTCTAATTCTAATTCATTCTAATTCGTCCGAATGAATTAGAATGGATCGTACGAATGAATTAGAATGGATCGTACGAATGAATTAGAATGGACCGTACGAATGAATTAGAATGGATACATTCGTGCGAATGAATTAGAATGGATCGGACGAATGAATTAGAATGGATCGTACGAATGAATTAGAATGGATCATACGAATGAATTAGAATGGATCATACGAATGAGTAAGAATGGATCGTACGAATGAAATAGAATAGATTGTACGAATGAATTAGAATGGATCCTACGAATGAATTAGAATAGATCGTGTGAAAGAATTAGAATGGATTGTATGAATGAATTAGAATGAATTCGTACGATCCATTCGAATTCATTTGCACGATCCATTCTAATTCATTCATACGATCCATTCGTACGATCGTACGAATTAGAATGGATCCATTCTAATTCATTCGTAAGATCCATTCTAATTCATTCATACGATCCATTCTAATTCATTCGTACGATCCATTCTAATTCATTCGCACGAATGTATCCATTCTAGTTCATTCATATGATCCATTCTAATTCATTCGTATGATCCATTCTAATCTATTCGTACGATCCATTCTAATTCATTCACACGATCCATTCTAATTCATTCATACAATCCATTCTAATTCTTTCACACGATCCATTCTAATTCATTCGTAGGATCCATTCTAATTCTAATGTGAATGAGTAAGAATGGATACATTCAATTATCGTACGATCCATTCTAATTCATTCGTATGATCCATTCTAATTCGTATGATCCATTCTAATTCATTTGTACTCATTCGAATTAGAATGAATTAGAATGGATCATACGAATGAATTAGAATGGATCGTACGAATAAATTAGAATAAATAATTCGTATCATAGAATGAATTAGAATGGATCGTACGAATTAGAATGTATACATTCATATTCTAATTCATATGAATGATCCATTCTAATTCATTCGTACGATCCATTCTAATTCATTCTAATTCGAATGAGTACAAATGAATTAGAATGGATACATTCGTGCGAATGAATTAGAATGGATCGTACGAATTAATCCATTCTAATATGGATTAGAATGGACCGTATGAGCTATTCTAATTCTAATTCATTCGTACGATCCTTTCTAATTCATTCGTATGATCTATTCGTACGATCCATTCTATTAGAATGAATTAGAATGGATCGTATGAATGAAGTAGAATAGATCTTAATTCTAATTTCATTCGTACGAATGGATCATTTGAGTGAATTACAATGGATCGTACGATCCATTGTAATCCATTCGTATGATCTATTCTACTTCATTCATACGATCTAATGAGTGGATCGTACGAATTAATTAGTATGATCCATTCTAATCCATTCGTATGATCTATTCTAATTCATTCGCACCATCCATTCTAATTCATTCGTACAATCCATTCTAATTCATTCGTATGATCCATTCTAACTCATTCGGTGGATCCATTCTAATTCATTCGTACGATCCATTCTAATTCATTCCCACGATCCATTCTAATTTATTCGTACGATCCATTCTAATTCATTCGTACGATCTATTCTAATTCATTCACACGAATGTAACCATTCTAATTCATTCATACGATTCATTCTAATTCATTCGTATGAGCTATTCTAATTCATTCGTACGATCCATTCTAATTCATTCGTAAGATCCATTCTAATTCATTCGTATGATCCATTCTAATTCATTCGTATGATCCATTCTAATTCATTCACACGAATGTATCCATTCTAATTCATTAATATGATCCATTCTAATTCATTCGTACGATCCATTCTAATTCATATGCACAAAGGTATCCATTCTAATCCATTCGTAGGATCCATTCTAATCCATTCGTACGATCCATTCTAATTCATTCGTACGATCCATTCTAATTCATTCGCTCGAATGTATCCATTCTAATCCATTCGTACGATCCATTCTAATCCATTCGTACGATCCATTCTAATTCATTCGTATGAATGTAACCATTGTAATTCATTCATTTGATCCATTCTAATTCATTCGTACGATCCATTCTAATTTATTCGTCCCATCCATTCTAATTCATTCGCACGAATGTATCCATTCTAATTCATTCGTACGATCCATTCTAATTCATTCGTACGATCCATTCTAATTCATTCGTAAGATCCATTCTAATTCATTCGTACGATCCATTCTAATTCATTCGTACGATCCATTCTAATTCATTCGCACGATCCATTCTAATTCATTTGCACGAATATATCCATTCTAATTCATTCGTACGATCCATTCTAATTCCTTCGTACGATCCATTCTAATTCATTCATACGATCCATTCTAATTCATTCGCACGATCCATTCTAATTCATACATAGGATCCATTCTAATTCATTCATACGATCTATTCTAATTCTTTCACATGAATGTATCCATTCTAATTCATTCGCACGAATGTATCCATTCTAATTCATTCGTACGAATCCATTCTAATTCATTCGTACAATCTATTCTATTTCATTCGTACGATCCATTCTAGTTCATTCGTACGATCCATTCTAATTCATTCGTACGTATTTCATCGTACGATCCATTCTTACTCATTCGTATGATCCATTATGGATACATTCATGCGAATGAATTAGAATGGATCATACGAATGAGTAAGAATGGATCGTACGAATGAAATAGAATAGATTGTGCGAATGAATTAGAATGGATCGTAGAATGGATCAGAATAGATCGTGTGAAAGAATTAGGATGGATTGTATGAATGAATTAGAATGAATTCGTACGATCCATTCGAATTCATTCGCACGATCCATTCTAATTCATTCATACGATCCATTCTAATTCTTTCACACGATCTATTCTGATCCATTCTACGATCCATTCTAATTCATTCGCACAATCCATTCTATTTCATTCGTACGATCCATTCTTACTCATTCGTATGATCCATTCTAATTCATTCGCACAAATGTATCCATAATGGATCATACGAATGAGTAAGAATGGATCGTACGAATGAAATAGAATGGATTGTACGAATGAATTAGAATGGATCGTGCGAATGAATTAGAATGGATCGTACGAATGAATTAGAATGGATCGTACGAATAAACTAGAATGAATTAGAATAGATTGCGCGAATGAATTAGAATGGATCGTACGAAAGAATTAGAATGGATTAGAATGGATCGTGTGAAAGAATTAGAATGAAATAGAATGGATCGTACGAATGAATTAGAATGGATTGTACGAATGAATTAGAATGGGTCGTACGAATGAATTAGAATGGATCGTATGAATGAATTAGAATGGATACATTCGTGCGAATGAATTAGAATGGATTGGACGAATGAATTAGAATGGATCGTACGAATAAATTAGAATGGATCAAATGAATGAATTAGAATGGTTACATTCATGCGAATGAATTAGAATGGATCGTACGAATGGATTAGAATGGATACATTCGAGCGAATGAATTAGAATGGATCGTACGAATGAATTAGAATGGATCGTACGAATGGATTAGAATGGATCCTACGAATGGATTAGAATGGATACCTTTTGTGCATATGAATTAGAATGGATCGTACGAATGATTTAGAATGGATCATATTATTGAATTAGAATGGATCGTACGAATTAATTAGAATGGATCATATTAATGAATTAGAATGGATCGTACGAATGAATTAGAATGGATACATTCGTGCGAATGAATTAGAATGGATCGTGCGAATCAATTAGACTGGATCGTGCGAATCAATAAGAATAGATCATACGAATGAATTAGAATGGATTGTACGAATTAAAAAGAATGGATACATTCGTGTGAATGAATTAGAATCGATTGTATGAATGAATTAGAATGGATCATACGAATGAATTAGAATGGATCATACGAATTAATTAGAATGGATCATACGAATGAATTAGAATAGATCATACGAATGAATAAGAATCCATTCTAATTCAATCGTCCGATCCATTCTAATTCATTTGCATGAATGTATCCATTCTAATTCATTCGTACAATCCATTCTATTTCATTCGTACGGTCCATTCTAATTCATTCGTACGTTCCATTCTAATTCATTAGCACGATCCATGCTAATTCATTCATTCGATCAATTCTAATTCATTAGCACGATCCATTCTAATTCATTCGTACGATCCATTCTAATTCATTCGCACGATCCATTCTAATTCATTCATAGGATCCATTCTAATTCATTCATACGATCTATTCTAATTCTTTCGCACGAATGTATCCATTCTAATTCATTCGCACGAATGTATCCATTCTAATTCATTCGTACGATCCATTCTAATTCTTTCACACGATCCATTCTAATTCATTCGCACAATCCATTCTATTTTATTCGTACGATCCATTCTTACTCATTCGTATGATCCATAATAATTCATTCGCACGAATGTATCCATAATGGATCATACGAATGAGTAATAATGGATCGTACGAATGAATTAGAATGGATCGTACGAATGAATTAGAATAGATTGTGCGAATGAATTAGAATGGATCATGCGAATGAAATAGAATGGATACAAATGAATTAGAATGGATCATACGAATGAATTAGAATGACGATCCATTCTTACTCATTCGTATGATCAATTCTAATTTATTCGCACGAATGTATCCATTCTAATTCATTCGTACGTCTAATTCATTCGTACGGTCCATTCTAATTCATTCGCACAATCCATTCTATTTCATTCGTACGATCCATTCTTACTCATTCGTATGATCCATTATGGATACATTCGTATGAATGAATTAGAATGGATCATACGAATGAGTAACAATGGATCGTACGAATGAAATAGAATGGATTATGCGAATGAATTAGCATGGATTGTACGAATGAATTAGAATGGATCATGTGAAAGAATTAGAATGGATTGTATGAATGAATTAGAATAGATCGTATGAATGAATTAGAATGGATCGTACGAATGAATTAGAATGGATCGTACGAATGAATTAGAATGGATCGTACAAATGAATTAGAATGGATACATTCGTGCGAATGAATTAGAATGGATACATTCGTGCGAAAGAATTAGAATAGATCGTAAGAATTAGAATGGATCTATTCTAATTCATTCTTACAATCCATTCTAATTCATTCATACGATCTATTCTAATTCATTCGTATGATCCATTCTAATTCATTCATACGATCCATTGTAATTCATTCGTACGATCCATTCTAATTCATTCATACAATCTATTCTAATTCATTCGCACGAATGGATACATTCGTATGAATGAATTAGAATGGATCGTACGAATGAGTAAGAATGGATCGTACGAATGAAATAGAATGGATTGCACGAATGAATTAGAATGGATTGTACGAATGAATTAGAATGGATCGTACGAATGAATTAGAATGGATCGTGCGAATGAATTAGAATGGATCATACGAATGAGTAAGAATCGATCGTAAGAATGAAATAGAATAGATTGTACGAATGAATTAGAATGGATTCGTAAGAATGAATTAGAATGGATACATTCATGCGAATGAATTAGAATGGATCGTACCAATGATTAAGAATGGCTTGTACGAATAAAATAGAATGGATTGTGCGAATGAATTAGAATGGATCGTACGAATGAATTAGAATGGATCGTGTGAAAGAATTAGAATGGATTGTATGAATGAATTAGAATAGGTCGTATGAATGAATTAGAATGGATCGTAAGAATGAATTAGAATGGATCGTACGAATGAATTAGAATGGATCGTACGAATGAATTAGAATGGATACATTCGTGCGAATGAATTAGAATGGATACATTCGTGCGAATGAATTAGAATAGATCATATGAATGAATTAGAATGGATCCTATGAATGAATTAGAATGGATCGTGCGAATGAATTAGAATTGATCGTACGAATGAATTAGAATGGATCGTACGAATGAATTAGAATGGATCGTGCTAATGAATTAGAATTGATCGAACGAATGAATTAGCATGGATCGTGCTAATGAATTAGAATGGAACGTATGAATGAATTAGAATGGATCGTGTGAAAGAATTAGAATGGATTAGAATGGATTAGAATGAATCGTGTGAAAGAATTAGAATGAAATAGAATGGATCGTACGAATGAATTAGAATGGATTGTACGAATGAATTAGAATGGGTCGTACGAATGAATTAGAATGGATCGTATGAATGAATTAGAATGGATACATTCGTGCGAATGAATTAGAATGGATCGGACGAATGAATTAGAATGGATCGTACGAATGAATTAGAATGGATCAAATGAATGAATTAGAATGGTTACATTCATGCGAATGAATTAGAATGGATCGTACGAATGGATTAGAATGGATCGTACGAATTCATTCTAGTTCATACAATCCATTCTAATTCATTCTAATTCACTCATACGATAAGAATTACAAATGAATTAGAATGGATCGGGCGAATTAGAATGGATCTTACGAATGAATTAGAATGGATCGTACGAATGAATTAGAATGGATCATACGTACAAATGTATCCATTCGAATGTATCGTACGATCCATATTAGAATGTATCCATTCATACAATCCATTTTAATTCATTCGCACAAATGTATCCATTCTAATTCATTCGTACGATCCATTCTAATTCATTCGTACGATCAGTTCTAATTCATTCATACGATCCATTCTAATTCATTCGTATGATCCATTCTAATTCACTCATACGATCCATTCTAATACATTCATACGATCCATTCTAATTCATTTGCACGAATATATCCATTCTATTTCTAATGTATAGCTCTTATGAATGTACAAATGTATTAGAATGTATGAATGGATACAAATATATTAGCTAATCATTCATTTGTACGTACGATACATTCTAATTCTATTCATTCTAATGTATAGCTCATATGAATGTATAGCTCATGCGAATGAATTAGAATGGATCGTACGAATGGATTAGAATGGATCATACGAATGGATTAGAATGGATACATTCGTGCGAATGAATTAAAATGGATTGTATGAATGAATTAGAATGGATACATTAGAATGATTCTATTTCTAATGTATAGCTCATATGAATGTACAAATGTATTAGAATGTATGAATGGATACAAATATATTAGCTATTCATTCATTTGTACGTACGATACATTCTAATTCTATTCATTCTAATGTATAGCTCATATGAATGTATAGCTCATACGAATGAATTAGAATGGATCGTACGAATGGATTAGAATGGATCGTACGAATGGATTAGAATGGATACATTCGTGCGAATGAATTAAAATGGATTGTATGAATGAATTAGAATGGATCGTACGAATGAATTAGAATGGATCGTATGAGTGAATTAGAATGGGTATGAAGGAATTAGAATGGATCGTACGAAGGAATTAGAATGGATCATACGAATGAAATAGAATGGATCGTACGAAGGAATTAGAATGGATCGTACGAATGAATTAGAATGGATATATTCGTGCAAATGAATTAGAATGAATCGTCTGAATATATTAGAATGGATCGTACGAATGAATTAGAATGGATCGTACGAATGAATTAGAATGGATCTTACGAATGGATTAGAATTCTTTCATTCGTACAAATGATCTATTCTAATTCATTCGCACGAATGTATCCATTCTAATCCATTCGTATGATCCATTCTAATTCATTCGTACGATCCATACTAATTCATTCATACGATCCATATTAGAATGGATCCATTCTAATTCATTCATACGATCCATTCTACTTCATTCGTACAATCCGTTCTAATTCACTCATACGATCTATTCTAATTCATTCATACGATCCATTCTAATTCATTTGCACGAATATATCCATTCTAATTCATTCGTACGATCCATTCTAATTCCTTCGTACGATCCATTCTAATTCCTTCGTACGATCCATTCTATTTCATTCGTATGATCCATTCTAATTCATTCGTACGATCCATTCTAATTCCTTCGTATCCATTCTAATTCACTCATACGATCCATTCTAATTTATTCGTACGATCCATTCTAATTCATTCATACAATCCATTTTAATTAATTCGCACGAATGTATCCATTCTAATCCATTCGTACGATCCATTCTAATCCATTCGTACGATCCATTCTAATTCATTCGCATGAATGTAACCATTCTAATTCATTCATTTGATCCATTCTAATTCATTCGTACGATCCATTCTAATTCATTCGTACGATCCATTCTAATTCATTCGCACGAATGTATCCATTCTAGTCCATTCGTACGATCCATTCTAATTCATTCATACGATCCATTCTAATTCATTCGCACGATCCATTCTAATTCATTCGTACGATCCATTCTAATTCATTCATACGATCCATTCTAATTCATTCGTGCGATCCATTCTAATTCATTCGCACAAATGTATCCATTCTAATTCATTCGTACGATCCATTCTAATTCATTCGCACGATCCATTCTAATTCATTCGTACGATCCATTCTAATTCATTCGCACGATCTGTTCTTATTCATTCGCACAATCCATTCTAATTCATTCGCACGAATGTACCCATTCTAATTCATTCGTACGATCCATTCTAATTCATTCGTACGATCCATTCTAATTCATTCGTATGATCCATTCTAATTAATTCGTATGATCCATTTTAATTCATTCGTACGATCCATTCTAATTCATTCATACAATCCATTCTAATTCATTCGCACGAATGTATCCATTCTAATTAATTCGTACGATCCATTCTAATTCATTCGTATGATCTATTCTTATTCATTCACATGAGTTAGAATGGATCGTACAAATGAATTAACTATGAATTAGAATGGATCGTACGAATAAATTAGAATGGATCGTACGAATGAATTAGAATAATTTATTAGAATAATTTAGAATGAATTATTCGTACGAATAATTTATTCGTATGATCTATTCATTCATTCGTATGATCTATTCTTATTCATTCGCACAATCTATTCTAATTCATTCGCACGAATGTATCCATTCTAATTCATTCGTACGATCCATTCTAATTCATTCATACGATCCATTCTAATTCATTCGTATAATCCATTCTAATTAATTCGTATGATCCATTTTAATTCATTCGTACGATCCATTCTAATTAATTCATACAATCCATTCTAATTCATTCGCACGAATGTATCCATTCTAATTAATTCGTACGATCCATTCTAATTCATTCGTATGATCTATTCTTATTCATTCGCATGAGTTAGAATGGATCGTACAAATGATCTATTCTAATTCATTCGCACGAATGTATCCATTCTAATCCATTCGTACGATCCATTCTAATCCATTCGTACGATCCATTCTAATTCATTCGCATAAATGTAATCATTCTAATTCATTCATTTGATCCATTCTAATTCATTCGTACGAGCCATTCTAATTCATTCGTACGATCCATTCTTATTCATTCGCACGAATGTATCCATTCTAGTCCATTCGTACGATCCATTCTAATTCATTTGTATGATCCATTCTAATTCATTCGCACGATCCATTCTAATTCATTCGTACGATCCATTCTAATTCATTCATACGATCCATTCTAATTCATTCGTGCGATCCATTCTAATTCATTCGCACAAATGTATCCATTCTAATTCATTCGTACGATCCATTCTAATTCATTCACACGATCCATTCTAATTCATTCGTACGTTCCATTCTAATTCATTCGCACGATCTGTTCTTATTCATTCGCACAATCCATTCTAATTCATTCGCACGAATGTATCCATTCTAATTCATTCGTACGATCCATTCTAATTCATTCGTACGATCCATTCTAATTCATTCGTATGATCCATTCTAATTAATTCGTATGATCCATTTTAATTCATTCGTACGATCCATTCTAATTTATTCATACAATCCATTCTAATTCATTCGCACGAATGTATCCATTCTAATTAATTCGTACGATCCATTCTAATTCATTCGTATGATCTATTCTTATTCATTCGCATGAGTTAGAATGGATTGTATGAATGAATTAGAATGGATCATACGAATGAATTAGAATGGATCGTACAAATGAATTAGAATGGATCATACGAAGGAATTAGAATGGATCGTACGAATGAATTAGAATAGATCGTACGAATGAATTAGAATGGATCGTACGAAGGAATTAGAATGGATCGTACGAATGAATTAGACTGGATCGTACGAATGAATTTGCATGGATACATTTGTGCGAATGAATCTAAATGGATTGTATGAATGAATTACAATGGATCGTACGAATGAATTAGAATGGATCGTACGAATGAATTAGAATAGCTCATACGAATGAATTAGAATGAATCGTATGAATGAATTAGAATGGTTATATTCGTGCGAATGAATTAGAATAGATCGTACGAATGAATTAGAATGGATCGTACGAATAAATTAGAATGGATCGTGGGAATGAATTAGAATGGATCGTACGAATGAATTAGAATGGATCCACCGAATGAGTTAGAATGGATCATACGAATGAATTAGAATGGATTGTACGAATGAATTAGAATGGATAAATGAAATAGAATGGATTGTACGAATGAATTAGAATGGATCGTGCGAATGAATTAGAATGGATCGTACGAATGAATTAGAATGAATCGTACGAATGAACTAGAATGGATACATTCGTGCGAATGAATTAGAATGGATCGTACGAATGAATTAGAATGGATCGTACGAATGAATTAGAATGGATCTTACGAATGAATTAGAATGGATCGTACGAATGAATTAGAATGGATCGTACGAATAAATTAGAATGGATCGTGGGAATGAATTAGAATGTATCGTACGAATGAATTAGAATGGATCCACCGAATGAGTTAGAATGGATCATACGAATGAATTAGAATGGATCGTACGAATGAATTAGAATAGATCGTACGAATGAATTAGAATGGATCATACGAATGAGTAAGAATGGATCGTATGAATGAATTAGATTGGATACATTTGTGCGAATGAATTAGAATGGATTGGACAAATGAATTAGAATTAGAATGGATTGTATGAATTAATTAGAATGGATCGTACGAATGAATTAGAATGGATCATACAAATTAATTAGAATGGATCATACGAATGAATTAGAATGGATCGTACGAATGAATTAGAATGGATATATTTGTGCGAATGAATTAGAATGGATTGTGCGAATGAATAAGAACAGATCGTGCGAATGAATTAGAATGGATCGTACGAATGAATTAGAATGGATCGTGCGAATGAATCAGAATGGATCGTACGAATGAATTAGAATGGATACATTTGTGCGAATGAATTAGAATGGATCGTACGAATGTATTAGAATGGATCGTACGAATGAATTAGAATGGATCGTGCGAATGAATTAGAATGGATCGTGTGAAAGAATTAGAATGGATCGTACGAATGAATTAGAATGGATCGTGCGAATGAATTAGAATGGATCGTACGAATGAATTAGAATGGATACATTTGTGCGAATGAATTAGAATGGATCGTACGAATGAATTAGAATGGATCGTATAAATGAATTAGAATGGATCGTACGAATGAATTAGAATGGATCGTGCGAATGAATTAGACTGGATCATACGAATAAATTAGAATGGATCGTACGAATGAACTAGAATGGATACATTCGTGCGAATGAATTAGAATGGATCGTACGAATGAATTAGAATGGATCGTACTAGTGAATTAGAATGGATACATTCGTGCGAATGAATTAGAATGGATACATTCGTGCGAAAGAATTAGAATAGATCGTATGAATGAATTAGAATGGATCCTATGAATGAATTAGGATGGATCATGCGAATGAATTAGAATGGATCGTGCTAATGAATTAGAATTGATCGAACGAATGAATTAGCATGGATCGTGCTAATGAATTAGAATGGAACGTACGAATGAATTAGAATGGATCGTGTGAAAGAATTATAATGGATTGTATCAATGAATTAGAGTGGATCCATTCTAATTCATTCGTATGATCCATTCTAATTCATTCGTCCGATCCATTCTAATTCATTCGCACGAATGTATCCATTCTAATTCATTCGTACGATCCATACTAATTTATTCGTACGATCCATTCTAATTCATTCGTAAGATCCATTCTAATTCATTCGTACGATCCATTCTAATTCATTCGTACGATCCATTCTAATTCCTTCGTACGATCCATTCTAATTCATTCGTACGATCCATTCTAATTCATTCGTACGATCCATTCTAATTCCTTCGTACGATCCATTCTAATTTATTCGTACGATCCATTCTAATTCATTCGCGTAATCTATTCTAATTCATTCGTACGATCCATTCAAATTCATTCGTACGATCCATTCAAATTCATTCGTACGATCCATTCTAATTCATTCGCACGATCCATTCTAATTCATTCGCGCAATCTATTCTAATTCATTTTCACGATCCATTCTAATTCATTCGTACGATCCATTCTAATTCTTTCACACGATCCATTCTAATTCATTCGTACGATCCATTCTAATTCATTCGTACGATCTATTCTAATTCATTCGTACGATCCATTCTACTTCATTCGTACGATCCATTCTAATTCCTTCGCACGATCCATTCTAATTCATTCATACAATCTATTCTAATTCTTTCACACGATCCATTCTAATTCATTCGTACGATCCATTCTAATTCATTCGTGCAATCCATTCTTTTTCATTCGTACGAATGAATTAGAATGGATACATTTGTGCGAATGAATTAGAATGGATCGTACGAATGAATTAGAATGGATACATTTGTGCGAATGAATTAGAATGGATCGTACGAATGGATTAGAATCGATCGTACAAATGGATTAGAATGGATACATTCGTGCGAATGAATTAGAATGGATCATACGAATGAGTAAGAATGGTCTAATTCATTCGTACGATCCATTCTAATTCATTTGTATATTCCATTCTAAGATCCTACGAATGAATTATAATGGATCGTACGAATGAATTAGAATGGATCATACGAATGAATTAGAATGGATCGTGCGAATGAATTAGAATGGATACATTCGTGCGAATGAATTAGAATTGATCGTACGAATGAATTAGTATGGATCATGGGAATGAATTAGAATGGATTGTACGAATGAATTAGAATGGATCGTACGAATGAATTAGAATGGATCGTGCTAATGAATTAGAATTGATCGAACGAATGAATTAGCATGGATCGTGCTAATGAATTAGAATGGAACGTACGAATGAATTAGAATGGATCGTGTGAAAGAATTAGAATGGATTAGAATGGATCGTGTGAAAGAATTAGAATGAATTAGAATGGATCGTACGAATGAATTAGAATGGATTGTGTGAATGAATTAGAATGGACCGTACGAATGAATTAGAATGGATCGTATGAATGAATTAGAATGGATACATTCGTGCGAATGAATTAGAATGGAGCGGATGAACGAATTAGAATGGATCGTACGAATGAATTATAATGGATCAAATGAATGAATTAGAATGGTTACATTCATGCGAATGAATTAGAATGGATCGTACGAATGGATTAGAATGGATCGTACGAATGATTTAGAATAGATCATACGAATGAGTAAGAATGAATCGTACGAATGAATTAGAATCGATACATTTGTGCGAATGAATTAGAATGGATCGTATGAATGAATTAGAATGGATACATTTGTGCGAATGAATTAGAATGGATCGTAGGAATGAATTAGAATGGATCGTACGAATGAATTAGAATGGATCGTACGAATGAATTAGACTGGATCGTACGAATGAATTTGAATGGATACATTTGTGCGAATGAATCTAAATGGATTGTATGAATGAATTACAATGGATCCTACTAATGAATTAGAATGGATCGTACGAATGAATTAGAATAGCTCATACGAATGAATTAGAATGAATCGTATGAATGAATTAGAATGGTTACATTCGTGCGAATGAATTAGAATAGATCGTACGAATGAATTAGAATGGATCGTACGAATAAATTAGAATGGATCGTGGGAATGAATTAGAATGGATCGTAAATTAGAATGGATCCACCGAATGAGTTAGAATGGATCATACGAATGAATTAGAATGGATTGTACGAATAAATTAGAATGGATTGTGCGAATGAATTAGAATGGATCGTATGAATGAATAAGAATGATCGTACGAATGAATTAGAATGGATCGTGCAAATGAATTAGCATGAATCATACGAATGTATTAGAATGGATCGTATGAATGAATTAGAATGAATCGTACGATCCATTCTAATTCATTCGTACGATCCATTCTAATTCATTCGCACGAATGTATCCATTCTAGTTCATTCGTACGATCCATTCTAGTTCATTCGTATGATCCATTCTAATTCATTCGTACGATCCATTCTAATTCATTCGTATGATCCATTCTAATTAATTCGTATGATCCATTCTAATTCATTCGTACGATCCATTCTAATTCATTCATACAATCCATTCTAATTCATTCGCACGAATGTATCCATTCTAATTAATTCGTACGATCCATTCTAATTCATTCGTATGATCCATTCTTATTCATTCGCACGATCCAGTCTAATGGATTCGCACAATCCATTCTAATTCATTCACACGAATGTATCCATTCTAATTCATTCGTACGATCCATTCTAATTCATTAATATGATCCATTCCAATTCATTCGCACGATCCATTCTAATTCATTCGTACGATCCATTCTAATTCTTTCGTACGATCCATTCTAATTCATTCGCACTATCCATTCTAATTCATTCGTACAATCTATTCTATTTCATTCGTACGATCCATTCTTACTCATTCGTATGATCCATTCTAATTCATTCGGACGAATGTATCCATTCTAATTTATTCGTACGATCCATTCTAATTCATTCGTACGATCCATTCTAATTCATTTGTACGATCCATTCTAATTCAATCGTCTTATCCATTCTAATTCATTCGTACGGTCCATTCTAATTCATTCGCACAATCCATTCTATTTCATTCGTACGATCCATTCTTACTCATTTGTATGATCCATTATGGATACATTCGTGCGAATGAATTAGAATGGATCATACGAATGAGTAAGAATGCATCGTACGAATGAAATAGATTGGATTGTGCGAATGAATTAGAATGGATCGTACGAATGAATTAGAATGGATCATGTGAAAGAATTAGAATGGATTGTATGAATGAATTAGAATGGATCGTATGAATGAATTAGAATGGATCGTACGAATGAACTAGAATGGATACATTCGTGCGAATGAATTAGAATGGATCGTACGAATGAATTAGAATGGATCTTACGAATGAATTAGAATGGATCGTGCGATCCATGCTAATTCATTCGTTCGATCAATTCTAATTCATTAGCACGATCCATTCTAATTCATTCGTACGATCCATTCTAATTCATTCGCACGATCCATTCTAATTCATTCGTACGATCCATTCTAATTCTTTCACACGATTCATTCTAATTCATTCGTACGATCCATTCTAATTCATTCGTACGATCTATTCTAATTCATTCGTACGATCCATTCTAATTTCATTCGTACGATCCATTCTAATTCATTCACTCGAATGTATCCATTCTAATCCATTCGTACGATCCATTCTAATCCATTCGTACGATCCATTCTAATTCATTCGCATGAATATAACCATTCTAATTCATTCATTTGATCCATTCTAATTCATTCGTCCGATCCATTCTAATTCATTCGTCCGATCCATTCTAATTCATTCGCACGAATGTATCCATTCTAATCCATTCGTAAGATCCATTCTAATTCATTCGTACGATCTATTCTAATTCATTCATACGATCCATTCTAATTCATTAATATGATCCATTCTAATTCATTCGTACGATCCATTCTAATTCATATGCACAAAGGTATTTATTCTAATTCATTCGTACGATCCATTCTAATTCAGGATCGTACGAATGAATTAGAATGGATATATTCGTGCGAATGAATTAGAATTGATCGTACGAATGAATTAGAATGGATCGTGCGAATGAATTAGAATGGATCGTACGAATGAATTAGAATGGATCGTACGAATGAATTAGAATGGATCATACAAATGAATTAGAATGGATCTTACGAATGAATTAGAATGGATCGTACGAATGAATTAGAATGGATTGTACGAATGAATTAGAATTGATACATTCGTGCGAATGAATTAGAATGGATCGGACGAATGAACTAGAATGGATCGTATGAATGAATTAGAATGGATCAAATGAATGAATTAGAATGGTTACATTCATGCGAATGAATTAGAATGGATCGTACGAATGGATTAGAATGGATCGTACGAATGGATTAGAATGGATACATTCGAGTGAATGAATTAAAATGGATCGTACGAATGAAATTAGAATGGATCGTACGAATGAATTAGAATGGATCGTACGAATGAATTAGAATGGATCGTACGAATGAATTAGAATGGATCGTACGAATGAATTAGAATGGATCGTACGAAAAAATTAGAATGGATACATTCGTCCGAATAAATTAGAATGGATCATACGAATGAGTAAGAATGGATCGTACGAATGAAATAGAATAGATTGTACGAATGAATTAGAATGGATCCTACGAATGAATTAGAATGGATCGTGTGAAATAATTAGAATGGATTGTATGAATGAATTAGAATGGATCGTGTGAATGAATTCGAATGGATCGTACGAATTCATTCTAATTCATTCATACAATCCATTCTAATTCTTTCAAACGATCCATTCTAATTCATTCGTACGTTCCATTCTAATTCATTAGCACGATCCATGCTAATTCATTCGTTCGATCAATTCTAATTCATTAGCACGATCCAATCTAATTCATTCGTACGATCCATTCTATTTCCTTCGTACGATCCATTCTAATTCATTCGTACGATCTATTCTAATTCATTCGTACGATCCATTCTAATTCATTCGTACGATCCATTCTAATTCATTCGTACGATCCATTCTAATTCATTCGTAGGATCCATTCTAATTCATTCGTGCAATCCATTCTATTTCATTCGTACGATCCATTCTTACTCATTCGTACGATCCATTCTAATTCATTCACACGAATGTATCCATTCGTATGAATGAATTAGAATAGATTGTACGAATGAATTAGAATGGATCGTACGAATGAATTAGAATGGATCGTACGAAGGAATTAGAATGGATCGTACGAATGAATTAGAATGGATCATACGAATGAATTAGAATAGATCGTACGAATGAATTAGAATGGATCGTACGAAGGAATTAGAATGGATCGTACGAATGAATTAGAATGGATATATTCGTGCAAATGAATTAGAATGGATCGTATGAATGTATTAGAATGGATTGTATGAGTGAATTAGAATGGATTGTACGAATGAATTAGAATGGATTGTATGAATGAATTAGAATGGATCGTACGAATGAATTAGAATCGATCATACGAATTAATTAGAATGGATCATACGAATGAATTAGAATGGATCGTACGAATGAATTAGAATGGATCGTACGAATGAATTAGAATGGATACATTCGTGCGGTCCATTCTAATTCATTCGCACAATCCATTCTATTTCATTCGTACGATCCATTCTTACTCATTGGTACGATCCATTCTAATTCATTCGCACAAATGTATCCATTCTAATTCATTCGTACGAATCCATTCTAATTCATTCGTACAATCTATTCTATTTCATTCGTAAGATCCATTCTAATTCATTCATACGATCCATTCTAATTCATTCGTAATATCCATTCTAATTCATTCATAGGATCCATTCTAATTCATTCATACAATCCATTCTAATTCATTCGCACGAATGTATCCATTCTAATTCATTCGTACGATCAGTTCTAATTCATTCACAAAATCTATTCTAATTCATTCATACGATCCATTCTAATTCATTCACACGAATGTATCCATTCTAATTCATTCATACGATCCATTCTATTCATTCGTACAATCCATTCTTACTCATTGGTACGATCCATTCTAATTCATTCGCACGAATGTATCCATTCTAATTCATTCGTACGAATCCATTCTAATTCATTCGTACGATCCATTCTAATACATTCATACGATCCATCCTAATTCATTTGCACGAATATATCCATTCTAATTCATTCGTACGATCCATTGTAGTTCCTTCGTACGATCCATTCTAATTCATTCGTACGATATATTATAATTCATTCATACGATCCATTCTAATTCATTCGTACGATCCATTCTAATTCCTTCGTACGATCCATTCTAATTTATTCGCACGAATGTATCCATTCTAGTTCATTTGTACAATCCATTCTAATTCATTCGTACGATCCATTCTAATTCATTCATACAATCCATTCTTACTCATTCGTATGATCCATTCTAATTCATTCGCACGAATGTATCCATTCTAATTCATTGATACAATCCACTGTAATTCATTCCGTACGATCCATTCTAATTCATTCGTACGATCGTACGAATGAATTAGAATGGATCGTACGAAAGAATTAGAATAGATTGTACGAATGAATTAGAATGGATCCTACGAATGAATTAGAATGGATCGTGTGAAAGAATTAGAATAGATCATACAAATGAATTAGAATGTATCGTACGAATGAATTTGAATGGATCGTACGAATGAATTAGAATGGATCGTACGAATGAATTAGACTGGATCGTACGAATGAATTTGAATGGATACATTTGTGCGAATGAATCTAAATGGATTGTATGAATGAATTATAATGGATCGTACGAATGAATTAGAATGGATCGTACGAATGAATTAGAATAGCTCATACGAATAAATTAGAATGATCGTATGAATGAATTAGAATGGTTACATTCGTGCAAATGAATTAGAATAGATCGTACGAATGAATTAGAATGGATCGTACGAATAAATTAGAATGGATCGTGCGAATGAATTAGAATGGATCGTACGAATGAATTAGAATGGATCCACCAAATGATTTAGAATGGATCATACGAACGAATTAGAATGGATTGTACGAATGAATTAGAATGGATTATGCGAATGAATTAGAATGGATCGTATGAATGAATAAGAATGGATCGTACGAATGAATTAGAATGGATCGTGCGAATGAATTAGCGTGAATCGTACGAATGTATTAGAATGGATCGTACAAATGAATTAGAATGAATCGTACGATCCATTCTAATTCATTCGTACGATCCATTCTAATTCATTTGCACGAATGTATCCATTCTAGTTCATTTGTAAGATCCATTCTAGTTCATTCGTATGATCCATTCTAATTCATTCGTACGATCCATTCTAATTCATTCGTATGATCCATTCTAATTAATTCGTATGATCCATTCTAATTCATTCGTACGATCCATTCTAATTCATTCATACAATCCATTCTAATTCATTCGCAGGAATGTATCCATTCTAATTAATTCGTACGATCCATTCTAATTCATTCGTATGATCCATTCTTATTCATTCGCACGATCCAGTCTAATGGATTCGCACGATCCATTCTAATTCGTTCGCACGAATGTATCCATTCTAATTCATTCGTACGATCCATTCTAATTCATTAATATGATCCATTCTAATTCATTCGCACTATCCATTCTAATTCATTCGTACGATCCATTCTAATTCATTCGCACGATCCATTCTAATTCATTCATACAAACTATTCTATTTCATTCGTACGATCTATTCTTACTCATTCGTATGATCCATTCTAATTCATTCGGACGAATGTATCCATTCTAATTTATTCGTACGATCCATTCTAATTCATTCATACGATCCATTCTAATTCATTCGTACGATCCATTCTAATTCATTCGCACGAATGTATCCATTCTAATTCATTCGTACGGTCCATTCTAATTCATTCGCACAATCCATTCTATTTCATTCGTACGATCCATTCTTACTCATTCGTATGATCCATTATGGATACATTCGTGCGAATGAATTAGAATGGATCATACGAATGAGTAAGAATGGATCGTACGAATGAAATAGAATGGATTGTGCGAATGAATTAGAATGGATCCTACGAATGAATTAGAATGGATCGTGTGAAAGAATTAGAATGCATTGTATGAATGAATTAGAATAGATCGTATGAATGAATTAGAATGGATCGTACGAATGAATTAGAATGGATACATTCGTGCGAATGAATTAGAATGGATCGTACGAATGAATTAGAATGGATCATACGAATGAATTAGAATGGATCTTACGAATGAATTAGAATGGATCGTGCGATCCATGCTAATTCATTCGTTCGATCAATTCTAATTCATTAGCACGATCCATTCTAATTCATTCATACGATCCATTCTAATTCATTCGCACGATCCATTCTAATTCATTCGTACGATCCATTCTAATTCTTTCACACGATCCATTCTAATTCATTCGTACGACCCATTCTAATTCATTTGTACGATCTATTCAAATTCATTCGTACGATCCATTCTAATTTCATTCGTACGATCCATTCGAATTCATTCGCTCGAATGTATCCATTCTAATCCATTCGTACGATCCATTCTAATCCATTCGTACGATCCATTCTAATTCATTCGCATGAATGTAACCATTCTAATTCATTAATTTGATCCATTCTAATTCATTCGTACGATCCATTCTAATTCATTCGTCCGATCCATTCTAATTCATTCGCACGATCCATTCTAATTCATTCGTATGATCCATTCTAATTCATTCGTCCGATCCATTCTAATTCATTCGTACGATCCATTCTAATTCATTCGTACGATCCATTCTAATTCATTCGTACGATCCATTCTAATTCATTAATATGATCCATTCTAATTCATTCGTACGATCCATTCTAATTCATATGCACAAAGGTATCCATTCTAATTCATTCGTACGATCCATTCTAATTCAGGATCGTACGAATGAATTAGAATGGATACATTCGTGCGAATGAATTAGAATTGATCGTACGAATGAATTAGAATGGATCGTGCGAATGAATTAGAATGGATCGTACGAATGAATTAGAATGGATCATACGAATGAACTAGAATGGATACATTCGTGCGAATGAATTAGAATGGATCGTACGAATGAATTAGAATAGATCGTACGAATGAATTAGAATGGATCTTACGAATGAATTAGAATGGATCGTACGAATGAATTAGAATGGATCGTACGAATGAATTAGAATGGATACATTCGTGCGAATGAATTAGAATGGATCGGATGAATGAATTAGAATGGATCGTATGAATGAATTAGAATGGATCAAATGAATGAATTAGAATGGTTACATTCATGCGAATGAATTAGAATGGATCGTACGAATGGATTAGAATGGATCGTACGAATGGATTAGAATGGATACATTCGAGCGAATGAATTAAAATGGATCGTACGAATGAAATTAGAATGGATCGTATGAATGAATTAGAATAGATCGTACGAATGAATTAGAATGGATCATACGAATGAATTAGAATGGATCGTACGAATAAATTAGAATGGATACATTCATCCGATTGAATTAGAATGGATCATACGAATGAGTAAGAATGGATCGTACGAATGAAATAGAATAGATTATACGAATGAATTAGAATGGATCCTACGAATGAATTAGAATGCATCGTGTGAAAGAATTAGAATGGATTGTATGAATGAATTAGAATGGATCGTATGAATGAATTAGAATGGATCGTGCGAATGAATTCGAATGGATCGTACGAATTCATTCTAATTCATTCATACAATCCATTCTAATTCTTTCACACGATCCATTCTAATTCATTCGTACGGTCCATTCTAATTCATTAGCACGATCCATGCTAATTCATTCGTTCGATCAATTCTAATTCATTAGCACTATCCATTCTAATTCATTCGTACGATCCATTCTAATTCCTTAGTACGATCCATTCTAATTCATTCGTACGATCCATTCTAATTCCTTCGTACGATCCATTCTAATTCATTCGTACGATCCATTCTAATTCATTCGTGCAATCCATTCTATTTCATTCATACGATCCATTCTTACTCATTCGTACGATCCATTCTAATTCATTCACACGAATGTATCCATTCGTACGAATGAATTAGAATAGATTGTACGAATGAATTAGAATGGATCGTACGAATGAATTAGAATGGATCATACGAAGGTATTAGAATGGATCGTACGAATGAATTAGAATGGATCGTACGAATGAATTAGAATGGATCGTACGAAGGAATTAGAATGGATTGTACGAATGAATTAGAATGGATATATTCGTGCAAATGAATTAGAATGGATCGTATGAATGTATTAGAATGGATCGTATGAGTGAATTAGAATGGATCGTACGAATGAATTAGAATGGATTGTATGAATGAATTAGAATGGATCGTACGAATGAATTAGAATGGATCATACGAATTAATTAGAATGGATCATACGAATGAATTAGAATGGATCGTACGAATGAATTAGAATGGATCGTACGAATGAATTAGAATGGATACATTCGTACGATCCATTCTAATTCATTCGCACAATCCATTCTATTTCATTCGTAGGATCCATTCTTACTCATTGGTACGATCCATTCTAATTTATTCGCACGAATGTATCCATTCTAATTTATTCGTACGAATCCATTCTAATTCATTCGTACAATCTATTCTATTTCATTCGTAAGATCCATTCTAATTCATTCGTACGATCCATTCTAATTCATTCGTACGATCCATTCTAATTCATTCATACAATCCATTCTAATTCATTCGCACGAATGTATCCATTCTAATTCATTCGTACGATCAGTTCTAATTCATTCACAAAATGTATTCTAATTCATTCATACGATCCATTCTAATTCATTCACACGAATGTATCCATTCTAATTCATTCATACGATCCATTCTATTCATTCGTACGATCCATTCTTACTCATTGGTACAATCCATTCTAATTCATTCGCACGAATGTATCCATTCTAATTCATTCGTACGAATCCATTTTAATTCATTCGTATGATCCATTCTAATACATTCATACGATCCATACTAATTCATTTGCTCGAATATATCCATTCTAATTCATTCGTACGATCCATTCTAATTCCTTCGTACGATCCATTCTAATTCATTCGTACGATCTATTCTAATTCATTCGTACGATCCATTCTAATTCATTCGTACGATCCATTCTAATTCCTTCGTACGATCCATTCTAATTCATTCGCACGAATGTATCCATTATAGTTCATTTGTACGATCCATTCTAATTCATTCGCACGATCCATTCTAATTCATTCATATGATCTATTCTAATTCATTCATACAATCCATTCTAATTCTTTCACACGATCCATTCTAATTCATTCGTATGATCCATTCTAATTCATTCGTACGATCCATTCTAATTCATTTGTACGATCCATTCTAATTCATTCGTACAATCTATTCTATTTTATTCGTATGATCCATTCTTACTCATTCGTATGATCTATTCTAATTCATTCGCACGAATGTATCCATTCTAATTCATTCATTCAATCCATTCTAATTCATTCCGTACGATCCATTCTAATTCATTCGTACGATCGTACGAATGAATTAGAATGGATCGTACGAATGAATTAGAATAGATTGTACGAATGAATTAGAATGGATCCTATGAATGAATTAGAATGGATCGTGTGAAAGAATTAGAATGGATCGTACAAATGAATTAGAATGGATCGTACGAATGAATTTGAATGGATCATACGAATGAGTAAGAATGGATCGTACAAATGAAATAGAATGGATTGTACGAATGAATTAGAATGGATCGTACGCAAGAATTAGAATGGATCGTGTGAAAGAATTAGAATGCATTGTATGAATGAATTAGAATGGATCGTATGAATGAATTAGAATGGATCGTGCGAATGAATTCGAATGGATCGCATGATCCATTCGAATAGAATGGATCGTATGAATGAATTAGAATGGATCGGGCGAATGAATTAGAATGGATTGTAGGAATGAATTAGAATGGATCGTATGAATGAATTAGAATGGATCGTATGAATGAATTAGAATGGATCATGCGAATGAATTAGAATGGATTGTACGAATGAATTAGAATGGATTGTACGAATGAATTAGAATGGATCATACAAATGAATTAGAATGGATCATACGAATGAGTAAGAATGGATCGTACGAATGAATTAGAATGGATACATTCATGCGAATGAATTAAAATGGATCGTACGAATGAATTAGAATGGATCGTACGAATGAATTAGAATGGATCTTACGAATGAATTAGAATGGATCATACGAATGGATTAGAATGGATACATTCGTGCGAATGAATTAGAGTGGATTGTATGAATGAATTAGAATGGATCGTACGAATGAATTAGAATGGATCGTACGAATGAATTAGAATGGATCGTACGAATGGATTAGAATGGATTGTACGAATGAATTAGAATGGATCCTACGAATGAATTAAAATGGATCGTGTGAAAGAATTAGAATGGATTGTATGAATGAATTAGAATGGATCGTATGAATGAATTAGAATGGATCGTGCGAATGAATTCGAATGGATCGTACGAATTCATTCTAATTCATTCATACAATCCATTCTAATTCTTTCACACGTTCCATTATAATTCATTCGTACGTTCCATTCTGATTCATTAGCACGATCCATGCTAATTCATTTGTTCGATCAATTCTAATTCATTCGCACGATCCATTCTAATTCATTCATATGATCCATTCTAATTCACTCATACAATCCATTCTAATTCTTTCACACGATCCATTCTAATTCATTCGTAGGATCCATTCTAATTCATTCGTACAATCCATTCTAATCCATTCGTACGATCCATTCTAATTCATTCGTACGATCCATTCTAATTCATTCGTACGATCCATTCTAATTCATTCATATAATCCATTCTAATTCATTCGCACGAATGTATCCATTCTAATCCATTCGTACGATCCATTCTAATTCATTCGTACGATCTATTCTAATTCATTCGTTCGATCCATTCTAATTCATTCGAACGAATGTATCCATTCTAATTCATTCGTATGATCCATTCTAATTCATTCGTACGATCCATTCTAATTCATTCGTATGATCCATTCTAATTCATTCATACGACCCATTCTAATTCATTCGTACGAATCCATTCTAATTCATTCCTAAAATCTATTCTATTTCATTCGTACGATCCATTCTTACTCATTCGTATGATCCATTCTAATTCATTCGAACGAATGTATCCATTCTAATTTATTCGTACGATCCATTCTAATTCATTCGTACGATCCATTCTAATTCATTCGCTCGAATGTATCCATTCTAATCCATTCGTACGATCTAGTCTAATCCATTCGTACGATCCATTCTAATTCATTCGCATGAATGTAACCATTCTAATTCATTCATTTGATCCATTCTAATTCATTCGTACAATCCATTCTAATTCA
Source organism: Chamaelirium japonicum (assembly GCA_947650365.1). NCBI lineage: Eukaryota > Viridiplantae > Streptophyta > Magnoliopsida > Liliales > Melanthiaceae > Chamaelirium > Chamaelirium japonicum. The sequence continues at coordinate 681,878 of CANTAL010000101.1, forward strand.
TTAGCACGATCCATGCTAATTCATTCGTTCGATCAATTCTAATTCATTAGCACGATCCATTCTAATTCATTCGTACGATCCATTCTAATTCATTCGCATGATCCATTCTAATTCATTCATAGGATCCATTCTAATTCATTCATACGATCTATTCTAATTCTTTCGCACGAATGTATCCTTTCTAATTCATTCGCACGAATGTATCCATTCTAATTCATTCGTACGAATAAATTAGAATGGATCGGGCGAATGAATTAGAATAGATCGTACGAATGAATTAGAATGGATCGTACGAAGGAATTAGAATGGATCGTACGAATGAATTAGAATGGATATATTCGTGCAAATGAATTAGAATGGATCGTATGAATGTATTAGAATGGATCGTATGAGTGAATTAGAATGGATCGTACGAATGAATTAGAATAGATTGTATGAATGAATTAGAATGGATCGTACGAATGAATTAGAATAGATCATACGAATTAATTAGAATGGATCATACGAATGAATTAGAATGGATTGTACGAATGAATTAGAATGGATCGTACGAATGAATTAGAATGGATACATTCGTGCGATCCATTCTAATTCATTCGCCCGATCTATTTTAATTCATTCGCATGAATGTAACCATTCTAATTCATTCGTACGATCCATTCTAATTCATTCGTACGATCCATTCTAATTCTTTCACACGATCCATTCTAATTCATTCACACGAATGTATCCATTCGTACGAATGTATCCATTCGTACGAATGAATTAGAATAGATTGCGAATGAATTAGAATGGATCGTACAAATGAATTAGAATGGATCGTATGAATGAATTAGAATGGATCGTACGAATGAATTAGAATGGATCGTGCGAATGAATTCGAATGGATCGTACGATCCATTCTAATTCATTCATACAATCCATTCTAATTCATTCGCACGAATGTATCCATTCTAATCCATTCGTACGATCCATTCTAATCCATTCGTACGATCCATTCTAATTCATTCGCACAAATGTATCCATTCTAATTCATTCGTACGATCCATTCTAATTCATTCGTACGATCCATTCTAATTCATTCGTATGATCCATTCTAATTCATTCGTACGATCCATTCTAATTCATTCGTAGGATCCATTCTAATTCATTCGTATGATCCATTCTAATTCATTCGTACGATCCATTCTAATTCATTCGTACGATCCATTCTAATTCATTCGTACGATCCATTCTAATTAATTCGTATGATCCATTCTAATTAATTCGTACGATCCATTCTAATTCATTCGCACAATCCATTCTATTTCATTCGTACGATCCATTCTTACTCATTGGTACGATCCATTCTAATTCATTCGCACGAATGTATCCATTCTAATTCATTCGTACGAATCCATTCTAATTTATTTGTACAATCCATTCTATTTCATTCGTACGATCCATTCTTACTCATTCGTATGATCCATTCTAATTCATTCGCACGAATGTATCCATTCTAAATCAATCGTACGATCCATTCTAATTCATTCGTACGATCCATTCTAAATCATTTGTACATTCCATTCTATTTCATTCGTACGATCTATTCTAATTCATTAGCACGATCCATTCTAATTCATTCGTACGATCCATTCAAATTCATTTGCACGATCCATTCTAATTCATTCGTACAATCCATTCTATTTCATTCGTACGATCCATTCTTACTCATTCGTATGATCCCTTCTAATTCATTCGCACGAATGTATCCATTCTAATCCATTCGTACGATCCATTCTAATCCATTCGTACGATCCATTCTAATTCATTCGCATGAATGTAACCATTCTAATTCATTCATTTGATCCATTCTAATTCATTCGTATGATCCATTCTAATTCATTCGTCCGATCCATTCTAATTCATTCGCACGAATGTATCCATTCTAAACCATTCATACGATCCATTCTAATTTATTCGTACGATCCATTTTAATTCATTCGTAAGATCCATTCTAATTCATTCGTACGATCCATTCTAATTCATTCGTACGATCCATTCTAATTTATTCGTAAGATCCATTCTAATTCATTCGTACGATCCATTCTAATTCATTCGTACGATCCATTCTAATTCATTCGCACGAATGTATCCATTCTAGTTCATTCGTACGATCCATTCTAATTCATTACTATCCATTCTAATTCATTCGCACGATCCATTCTAATTCATTCGTACGATCCATTCTAATTCATTCATACGATCCATTCTAATTCATTCGCACAAATGTATCCATTCTAATTCATTTGTACGATCCATTCTAATTCATTCGCACGATCCATTCTAATTTATTCATACGATCCATTCTAATTCATTCACACGAATGTATCCATTCTAATTCATTCATACGATCCATTCTAATTCATTCGTACGATCCATTCTAATTCACTCATACGATCCATTCTAATACATTCATACGATCCATTCTAATTCATTTGCACGAATATATCCATTCTAATTCATTCGTACGATCAATTCTAATTCCTTCGTACGATCCATTCTAATTCATTCGTATGATCTATTCTATTTCATTCGTACGATCCATTCTTACTCATTCGTACGATCCATTCTAATTCATTCGTCCGATCCATTCTAATTCATTCGCACGAATGTATCCATTCTAATTCATTCGTACGATCCATTCTAATTTATTCGCACGATCCATTCTAATTCATTCGTACGATCCATTCTAATTCTTTCACACGATCCATTCTAATTCATTCGAACGATCCATTCTAATTCATTCGCACGATCAATTCTAATTCATTCGTACGATCCATTCTAATTCATTCATACGATCCATTCTAATTCATTCGTACGATCCATTCTAATTTATTCGCACAAATGTATCCATTCTAATTCATTCGTACGATCCATTCTAATTCATTCACACGATCCATTCTAATTCATTCGTACGATCCATTCTAATTCATTCGTACGATCCATTCTAATTCATTCGTATGATCCATTCTAATTAATTCGTATGATCCATTCTAATTCATTCGTATATTCCATTCTAATTCATTAGCACGACCCATTCATTCGTACGATCCATTCTAATTCAGGATCGTACGAATGAATTAGAATGGATACATTCGTGCGAATGAATTAGAATTGATCGTACGAAAGAATTAGAATGGATCGTGCGAATGAATTAGAATGGATTGTACGAATGAATTAGAATGGATCGTACGAATGAACTAGAATGGATACATTCGTGTGAATGAATTAGAATGGATCGTACGAATGAATTAGAATTGATCGTACGAATGAATTAGAATGGATCTTACGAATGAATTAGAATGGATCGTACGAATGAATTAGAATGGATCGTATGAATGAATTAGAATGGATACATTCGTGCGAATGAATTAGAATGGATCGGACGAATGAATTAGAATGAATCGTATGAATGAATTAGAATGGATCAAATGAATGAATTAGAATGGATCGTATGAATGAATTAGAATGCATCGTACGAAAGAATTAGAATGGATATATTCGTGCGAATGAATTAGACTGGATCGTACGAATGAATTAGACTGGATCGTACGAATGAATTTGAATGGATACATTTGTGCGAATGAATCTAAATGGATTGTATGAATGAATTACAATGGATCGTACGAATGAATTAGAATGGATCGTACGAATGAATTAGAATAGCTCATACGAATGAATTAGAATGAATCGTATGAATGAATTAGAATGGTTACATTCATGCGAATGAATTAGAATAGATCGTATGAATGAATTAGAATGGATCGTACGAATAAATTAGAATGGATCGTGGGAATGAATTAGAATGGATCGTACGAATGAATTAGAATGGATCCACCGAATGAGTTAGAATGGATCATACGAATGAATTAGAATGGATTGTACGAATGAATTAGAATGGATTGTGCGAATGAATTAGAATGGATCGTATGAATGAATAAGAATGGATCGTACGAATGAATTAGAATGGATCGTGCGAATGAATTAGCATGAATCGTATGAATGTATTAGAATGGATCGTACGAATGAATTAGAATGAATCGTACGATCCATTCTAATTCATTCGTACGATCCATTCTAATTCATTCGCACGAATGTATCCATTCTAGTTCATTCGTACGATCCATTCTAATTCATTCGTACGATCCATTCTAATTCATTCGTACGATCCATTCTAATTCATTCGTACGATCCATTCTAATTCATTCGTACGATCCATTCTAATTCATTCGTACAAATGTATCAATTCTAATTCATTTGTACGATCCATTCTAATTCATTCGTACGATCCATTCTAATTCATTCGCACGAATGTATCCATTCTAATTCATTCGTACGATCCATTCTAATTCATTCGTACGATCCATTCTAATTAATTCGTACGATCCATTCTAATTCATTCGTATGATCCATTCTAATTCATTCGTACGATCCATTCTTACTCATTCGTACGATCCATTCTAATTCCTTCGTACGATCCATTCTAATTCCTTCGTACGATCCATTCTAATTCATTCGCACGATCCATTCTAATTCTTTCATACAATCCATTCTTATTCTTTCGTGCGAATGAATTAGAATGGATACCTTTGTGCATATGAATTAGAATGGATCGTACGAATGAATTAGAATGGATCATATTAATGAATTAGAATGGATCGTACGAATGAATTAGAATGGATACATTCGCGCGAATGAATTAGAATGGATCGTGCGAATCAATTAGACTAGATCGTGCGAATGAATTAGAATGTATTGTATAAATGAATTAGAATGGATCGTACGAATGAATTAGAATAGATCATACGAATTAATTAGAATGGATCATACGAATGAATTAGAATGGATCGTACGAATGAATTAGAATGGATCGTAAGAATGAATTAGAATGGATCGTGCGAATGAATTAGAATGGATCGTACGAATGAATTAGAATGGATACATTTGTGCGAATGAATTAGAATGGATCGTACGAATGAATTAGAATGGATCGTACGAATGAATTAGAATGGATCGTACGAATGAATTAGAATGGATCGTGCGAATGAATTAGAATGGATCGTACGAATGAATTAGAATGGATCGTGTGAAAGAATTAGAATGGATCGTACGAATGAATTAGAATGGATCGTGCGAATGAATTAGAATGGATCGTATGAATGAATTAGAATGGATACATTTGTGCGAATGAATTAGAATGGATCGTACGAATGAATTAGAATGGATCGTATGAATGAATTAGAATGGATCGTACGAATGAATTAGAATGGATCGTGCGAATGAATTAGAATGGATCGTACGAATGAATTAGAATGGATCGTACGAATGAACTAGAATGGATACATTCATGCGAATGAATTAGAATGGATCGTACGAATGAATTAGAATGGATCGTACGAATGAATTAGAATGGATCTTACGAATGAATTATAATGGATCGTACGAATGAATAAGAATGGATCGTACGAATGAATTAGGATGGATACATTCGTGCGAATGAATTAGAATGGATCGGACGAATGAATTAGAATGGATCGTACGAATAAATTAGAATGGATCGTACGAATGAATTAGAATGGATCATACGAATAAATTAGAATGGATACATTCGTCCAAATGAATTAGAATGGATCGTACGAATGAGTAAGAATGGATCGTACGAATGAAATAGAATGGATTGCACGAATGAATTAGAATGGATCGTACGAATGAATTAGAATGGATCGTACGAATGAATTAGAATGGATCGTGCGAATGAATTAGAATGGATCATACGAATGAGTAAGAATGGATCGTACGAATGAAATAAAATAGATTGTACGAATGAATTAGAATGGATTCGAACGAATGAATTAGAATAGATACATTCGTGCGAATGAATTAGAATGGATCGTACCAATGAGTAAGAATGGATCGTACGAATGAATTAGAATGGATCGTACGAATGAATTAGAATGGATCGTGTGAAAGAATTAGAATGGATTGTATGAATGAATTAGAATAGATCGTAATGGATACATTCGTGCGAATGAATTAGAATGGATCGTATGTACGAATGAATTAGAATGGATACATTCGTGCGAATGAATTAGAATGGATACATTCGTGCGAATGAATTAGAATGGATCGTACGAATGAATTAGAATGGATCGTGCGAATGAATTAGAATGGATCGTACGAATGAATTAGAATGGATCGTTCGAATGGATTAGAATATATCCTACGAATGGATTAGAATGGATACCTTTGTGCATATGAATTAGAATGGATCATACGAATGAATTAGAATGGATCATATGAATGAATTAGAATGGATTGTGCGAATGAATTCGAATGGATCATACTAATTCATTCTAATTCATTCATACAATCCATTCTAATTCATTAGCACGATCCTTGCTAATTCATTCGTTCGATCAATTCTAATTCATTAGCACGATCCATTCTAATTCATTCGTACGATCCATTCTAATTCATTCGCATGATCCATTCTAATTCATTCATAGGATCCATTCTAATTCATTCATACGATCTATTCTAATTCTTTCTCACAAATGTATCCATTCTAATTCATTCGCACGAATGTATCCATTCTAATTCATTCGTACGATCCATTCTAATTCATTCGTACGATCCATTCTAATTCATTCGTACGATCCATTCTAATTCATTCATACGATCTATTCTAATTCATTCATACAATCCATTCTAATTCTTTCACACGATCCATTCTAATTCATTCGTACGATCCATTCTAATTCATTCGCACAATCCATTCTATTTCATTCGTACGATCCATTCTTACTCATTGGTACGATCCATTCTAATTCATTCGCACAAATGTATCCATTCTAATTCATTCGTACGAATCCATTCTAATTCATTCGTACAATCTATTCTATTTCATTCGTACGATCCATTCTTACTCATTCATATGACCGATTCTAATTCATTCGGACGAATGTATCCATTCTAATTTATTCGTACGATCCATTCTAATTCATTCGTACGATCCATTCGAATTCATTCGTACGATCCATTCTAATTCATTCGTTCGATCCATTCTAATTCATTCGCACGAATGTATCCATTCTAATCCATTCGTACGGTCCATTCTAATTCATTCGCACAATCCATTCTATTTCATTCGTACGATCCATTCTTACTCATTCGTATGATCCATTATGGATACATTCGTGCGAATGAATTAGAATGGATCATACGAATGAGTAAGAATGGATCGTACGAATGGACTAGAATGGATTGTGCGAATGAATTAGAATGGATCGTACGAATGAATTAGAATGGATCGTGTGAAAGAATTAGAATGGATTGTATGAATGAATTAGAATGGATCGTACGAATGAATTAGAATGGATCGTAGGAATGAATTAGAATAGATCGTACGAATGAATTAGAATGGATCGTACGAAGGAATTAGAATGGATCGTACGAATGAATTAGAATGGATATATTCGTGCAAATGAATTAGAATGGATCGTATGAATGAATTAGAATGGATCGTATGAATGAATTAGAATGGATCGTATGAGTGAATTAGAACGGATAGTACGAATGAAGTAGAATGGATCGTATGAATGAATTAGAATGGATACATTCGTGCGAATGAATTAGAATGGATCGTATTAATGAATTAGAATAGATTGTGCGAATGAATTAGAATGGATCGTACGAATGAATTAGAATGGATACATTCGTGTGAATAAATTAGAATGGATTGTATGAATGAATTAGAAGGATCGTACGAATGAATTAGAATGGATCGTACGAATGAATTAGAATAGATTGCGCGAATGAATTAGAATGGATCGTACGAATGAATTAGAATGGATCGTACGAAGGAATTAGAATGGATCGTACGAATGAATTAGAATGGATCGTAAGAATGAATTAGAATGGATCGTACGAAGGAATTAGAATGGATCGTACGAATGAATTAGAATGGATCGTACGATTGAATTAGAATAGATCATACGAATGAGTAAGAATGGATTAGAATAGATCATGCGAATGAATTAGAATGGATCATACGAATAAATTAGAATGGATACATTCGTCCGAATGAATTAGAATGGATCATACGAATTAGTAAGAATGGATCGTACGAATGAAATAGAATAGATTGTACGAATGAATTAGAATGGATCCTACGAATGAATTAGAATGGATCCTACGAATGAATTAGAATGGATCGTGTGAAAGAATTAGAATGGATTGTATGAATGAATTAGAATGGATCGTATGAATGAATTAGAATGGATCGTGCGAATGAATTCGAATGGATCGTACGATCCATTCTAATTCATTCATACAATCCATTCTAATTCATTCGCACGAATGTATCCATTCTAATCCATTCGTACGATCCATTCTAATCCATTCGTACGATCTATTCTAATTCATTCGCATGAATGTAACCATTCTAATTCATTCATTTGATCCATTCTAATTCATTCGTACGATCCATTCTAATTCATTCGTCCGATCCATTCTAATTCATTCGCACGAATGTATCCATTCTAATTCATTTGTACGATCCATTCTAATTCATTCGTACGATCCATTCTAATTCATTCGTAAGATCCTTTCTAATTCATTCCCACGATCCATTCTAATTTATTCATACGATCCATTCTAATTCATTCATACGATCTATTCTAATTCATTCGCACGAATGTAACCATTCTAATTCATTCATACGATTCATTCTAATTCATTCGTATGAGCTATTCTAATTCATTCGTACGATCCATTCTAATTCATTCATACGATCCATTGTAATTCATTCATACAATCCATTTAGATTCATTCACACAAATGTATCCATTCAAATTCATTCGTACGATCCAGTCTAATTCATTTGTACGATCCATTCTAATTCATTCGCACGAATATATCCATTCTAATTCTTTCGTACGATGCATTCTAATTCATTCGTACGATCCATTTTAATTCATTCTCATAAATTTATCCATTCTAATTCATTTGTACGATCCATTCTAATTCATTCCTATGATCTATTCTAATTCATTCGCTCGAATATATCTATTTTAATTCATTCGTACGATCCATTCTAATTCATTCGTACGATCTAATTCATTCGTACGATCCATTCTAATTCATTCGTACGATCGATTCTAATTCATTCGGACTATCCATTCTAATTCATTCATACGATCCATTTTAATTCATTCGGATGATCCATTCTAATTTATTTGTTCAAATATATCCATTCTAATTCATTCGTACGATCCATTCTAATTCATTCGCACGATCCATTCTAATTCATTCGCACGAATGTATTCATTCTAATTCATTTGCACGATCCATTCTAATTCATTCCTATGATCTATTCTAATTCATTCGTACGATCCATTCTAATTCATTCGTACGATCCATTCTACGATCCATTCTAATTCATTCGTATATTCCATTCTAATTCATTAGCACGATCCATGCTAATGAATTAGAATGGATCGTACGATCCAATCTAATTCATTCATACGATCCATTCTTACTCATTCGTATGATCCATTCTAATTCAATCGTACGATCCATTCTAATTCATTCGTACGATCCATTCTAATTCCTTCGTACGATCCATTCTAATTCATTCGTACGATCCATTCTAATTCATTCGTATGATCCATTCTAATTCCATCGTACGATCCATTCTAATTCATTCGTACGATCCATTCTAATTCATTCGCGCAATCTATTCTAATTCATTCGTACGATCCATTCTAATTCATTCGTACGATCCATTCTAATTCATTCATACAATCCATTCTAATTTATTCGCACAAATGTATCCATTCTAATTCATTCGTACGATCCATTCTAATTCATTCGCACAATCTATTCTAATTCATTCATACGATCCATTCTAATTCATTCGCACGAATGTATCCATTCTAATTCATTCATACGATCCATTCTACTTCATTCGTACTATCCGTTCTAATTCACTCATATGATCAATTCTAATTCATTCATACGATCCATTCTAATTCATTTGCACGAATATATCCATTCTAATTCATTCGTACGATCCATTCTAATTCCTTCGTACGATCCATTCTAATTCCTTCGTACCATTCTAATTCCTTCGTACGATCCATTCTAATTCCTTCGTACGATCCATTCTATTTTATTCGTATGATCTATTCTAATTCCTTCGTACGATCCATTCTAATTCTTTCGTATCCATTCTAATTCACTCATACGATCCATTCTAATTCATTCGTACGATCCATTCTAATTCATTCACACAATCCATTCTAATTCATTCGCACGAATGTATCCATTCTAATTAATTCATACGATCAGTTCTAATTCATTCACAAAATCTATTCTAATTCATTCATACGATCCATTCTAATTCATTCACACGAATGTATCCATTCTAATTCATTCATACGATCCATTCTAATTTATTCGTACGATCCATTCTAATTCACTTATACGATCCATTCTAATACATTCATACGATCCATTCTAATTCATTTGCACGAATATATCCATTCTAATTCATTCGTACGATCCATTCTAATTCCTTCGTACGATCCATTCTAATTCATTCGTACGATCTATTCTAATTCATTCGTACGATCCATTCTAATTCATTCGTACGATCCATTCTAATTCATTCGTACGATCCATTCTAATTCATTCGTACGATCCATTCTAATTCATTCATTCAATCCATTCTAAATCTTTCACAAGATCCATTCTAATTCATTCGTACGATCCATTCTAATTCAGTCGTGCAATCCATTCTATTTCATTCGTACGATCCATTCTTACTCATTCGTACGATCCATTCTAATTCACTCACACGAATGTATCCATTCGTACGAATGAATTAGAATAGATTGTACGAATTAATTAGAATGGATCGTACGAATGAATTAGAATGGATCGTACGAATGAATTAGAATGGATACATTCGTGCGAATGAATTAGAATGGATTGTGCGAATGAATTAGAATGGATCGTACGAATGAGTTCGAATGGATCGTACGAATAAATTGGAATGGATATATTCGTGCAAATGAATTAGATTGGATCGTATGAATGTATTAAAATGCATCGTATGAGTGAATTAGAATGGATCGTACGAATGAATTAGAATGGATTGTATGAATGAATTAGAATGGATCGTACGAATGAATTAGAATGGATCATACGAATTAATTAGAATGCATCATACGAATGAATTAGAATGGATCGTACGAATGAATTAGAAGGGATCGTACGAATGAATTAGAATGGATACAATCGTGCGATTGAATTAGAATGGATTGTGCGAATGAATAAGAACAGATCGTGCGAATGAATTAGAATGGATCGTACGAATGAATTAGAATGGATCGTGCGAATGAATTAGAATGGATTGTACGAATGAATTAGAATGGATACATTTGTGCGAATGAATTAGAATGGATCGTACGAATGAATTAGAATGGATCGTATGAATGAATTAGAATGGATCGTACGAATGAATTAGAATGGATCGTGCGAATGAATTAGAATGGATCATATGAATGAATTAGAATGGATCGTGTGAAAGAATTAGAATGGATCGTGCGAATGAACTAGAATGGATCGTACGAATGAATTAGAATGGATACATTTGTGTGAATGAATTAGAATGGATCGTACGAATGAATTAGAATGGATCGTATGAATGAATTAGAATAGATCGTACGAATGAATTAGAATGGATCGTGCGAATGAATTAGAATGGATCGTACGAATGAATTAGAATGGATCGTACGAATGAACTAGAATGGATACATTCGTGCGAATGAATTAGAATGGATCGTACGAATGAATTAGAATGGATCGTACGAATGAATTAGAATGGATCTTACGAATGAATTAGAATGGATCGTACGAATGAATTAGAATGGATCGTACGAATGAATTAGAATGGATACATTCGTGCGAATGAATTAGAATGGATCGGACGAATGAATTTGAATGGATCGTATGAATGAATTAGAATGGATCGTACGAATGAATTAGAATGGATCGTACGAATAAATTAGAATGGATACATTCGTCCGAATGAATTAGAATGGATCATACGAATGAGTAAGAATGGATCGTACGAATGAAAAAGAATATATTGTACGAATGAATTAGAATGGATCCTACGAATGAATTAGAAGGGATTGTGTGAAAGAATTAGAATGGATTGTATGAATGAATTAGAATGGATCGTTTGAAAGAATTAGAATGGATCGTACGAATGAATTAGAATGGATCGTACGAAAAAATTAGAATGGATACATTCGTCTGAATGAATTAGAATTGATCATACGAATGAGTATGAATGGATCGTACGAATGAAGTAGAATAGATTGTACGAATGAATTAGAATGGATCATACGAATGAGTAAGAATGGATCGTACGAATGAAATAGAATAGATTGTACGAATGAATTAGAATGGATCCTACGGATGAATTAGAATAGATCGTGTGAAAGAATTAGAATGGATTGTATGAATGAATTAGAATGAATTCGTACGATCCATTCGAATTCATTCGCACGATCCATTCTAATTCATTCATACGATCCATTCTAATTCATTCATACAATCCATTCTAATTCTTTCACACGATCCATTCTAATTCATTCGTAGGATCCATTCTAATTCATTCGTACAATCTATTCTATTTCATTCGTACGATCCATTCTTACTCATTCGTATGATCCATTCTAATTCATTCGGACGAATGTATCCATTCTAATTTATTCGTACGATCCATTCTAATTCATTCGTACGATCCATTCTAATTCATTCGTACGATCCATTCTAATTCATTGGTCCGATCCATTCTAATTCATTCGCATGAATGTATCCATTCTAATTCATTCGTACGATCCATTCTAATTCATTTGTACGATCCATTCTAATTCATTCGTAAGATCCATTCTAAATCATTCGTATGATCCATTCTAATTCATTCGTACGATCCATTCTAATTCATTCGTACAATCTATTCTATTTCATTCGTACGATCCATTCTTACTCATTCGTATGATCCATTCTAATTCATTTGGACGAATGTATCCATTCTAATTTATTCGTACGATCCATTCTAATTCATTCGTACGATCCATTCTAATTCATTCGTACGATCCATTCTAATTCATTCGTCCGATCCTTTCTAATTCATTCGCATGAATGTATCCATTCTAATTCATTCGTACGATCCATTCTAATTCATTCGCACGAATGTATCCATTCTAGTTCATTCGTAGGATCCATTCTAATTCATTCGTACGATCCATTCTAATTCATTCGCACGATCGATTCTAATTCATTCGTATGATCCATTCAAATTCATTCATACGATCCATTCTAATTCATTCGTACGATCCATTCTAATTCATTCACACAAATGTATCCATTCTAATTCATTCGTACGATCCATTCTAATTCATTCGCACGATCCATTCTAATTCATTCGTATGATCCATTCAAATTCATTCGCACGATCTGTTCTTATTCATTCGCACAATCCATTCTAATTCATTCGCACGAATGTATCCATTCTAATTCATTCGTACGATCCATTCTAATTCATTCGTACTATCCATTCTAATTCATTCGTATGATCTATTCTAATTAATTCGTATGATCCATTCTAATTCATTCGTACGATCCATTCTAATTCATTCATACAATCCATTCTAATTCATTCGCACGAATGTATCCATTCTAATTAATTCGTACGATCAATTCTAATTCATTCGTATGATCTATTCTTATTCATTCGCACGATCCAGTCTAGTTGATTCGCACGATCCATTCTAATTCATTCGCACGAATATATCCATTCTAATTCATTCGTACGATCCATTTTAATTCATTAATATGATCCATTCTAATTCATTCGTACGATCCATTCTAATTCATATGCACAAAGGTATCCATTCTAATCGATTCATAGGATCCATTGTAATCCATTCGTACGATCCATTCTAATTCATTCGTACGATCCATTCTAATTCATTTGCTCGAATGTATCCATTCTAATCCATTCGTACGATCCATTCTAATCCATTCGTACGATCCATTCTAATTCATTCGTATGAATGTAACCATTCTAATTCATTCATTTGATCCATTCTAATTCATTCGTACGATCCATTCTAATTCATTCGTCCGATCCATTCTAATTCAATCGCATGAATGTATCCATTCTAATTCATTCGTACGATCCATTCTAATTCATTCGTACGATCCATTCTAATTCATTCGTATGATCCATTCTAATTCATTCGTAAGATCCATTCTAATTCATTCGTACGATCCATTCTAATTCATTCGAACGATCCATTCAAATTCATTCGCACGAATGTATCCATTCTAGTTCATTCGTACGATCCATTCTAATTCATTCGTACGATCCATTCTAATTCATTCACACGATCCATTCTAATTCATTCGTACGATCAATTCAAATTCATTCGCACGAATGTATCCATTCTAATTCATTCATACGATCCATTCTAATTCATTCGTACGATCCATTCTAATTCATTCGTACGATCCATTCTAATTCATTCGCACGATCCATTCTAATTCATTCGTACGATCAATTCTAATTCATTCACACGAATGTATCCATTCTAATTCATTCATACGATCCATTCTAATTCATTCGTACGATCCATTCTAATTCACTCATACGATCCATTCTAATACATTCATACGATCCATTCTAATTCATTTGCACGAATATATCCATTCTAATTCATTCGTACGATCCAGTCTAATTCCTTCGTACGATCCATTCTAATTCATTCGTACGATCTATTCTAATTCATTCGTACGATCCATTCTAATTCATTCGTACTATCCATTCTAATTCCTTCGTACGATCCATTCTAATTCATTTGTATGATCTATTCTAATTCATTCGTACAGTCTATTCTAATTCATTCGTACGAATGGATACATTCGTGTGAATGAATTAGAATGGATCGTACGAATGAGTAAGAATGGATCGTACGAATGAAATAGAATGGATTGCACGAATGAATTAGAATGGATCGTACGAATGAATTAGAATGGATCGTGTGAAAGAATTAGAATGGATTGTATGAATGAATTAGAATGGATCGTACGAATGAATTAGAATGGATCGTACGAAGGAATTAGAATGGATCGTACGAATGAATTAGAATGGATCGTACGAATGAATTATAATAGATCGTACGAATGAATTAGAATGGATCGTACGAAGGAATTAGAATGGATCGTACGAATGAATTAGAATGGATATATTCGTGCAAATGAATTAGAATGGATCGTATGAATGTATTAGAATGGATCGTATGAGTGAATTATAATGGATCGTACGAATGAATTAGAATGGATCGTATGAACGTATTAGAATGGATCGTATGAATGAATTAGAATAGATTTTGTGAATGAATTAGAACTGATCGTACGAATGAATTAGAATGGATACATTTGTGCGAATGAATTAGAATGGATTGTATGAATAAATTAGAATGGATCGTACGAATGAATTATTATTGATCGAACGAATGAATTAGCATGGATCGTGCTAATGAATTAGAATGGAACGTTCGAATGAATTAGAATGGATCGTGTGAAAGAATTAGAATGGATTGTTTGAATGAATTAGAAGGAATTCGTACGATCCATTCGAATTCATTCGCACGATCCATTCTAATTCATTCATACGATCCATTTTTATTCATTCATACAATTCATTCTAATTCTTTCACACGATCCATTCTAATTCTTTCACACGATCCATTCTAATTCATTCGTACGATCCACTCTAATTCATTCGTGCAATCCATTCTATTTCATTCGTACGATCCATTCTTACTCATTCGTACGATCCATTCTAATTCATTCACACGAATGTATCCATTCGTACGAATGAATTAGAATAGATTGTACGAATGAATTAGAATGGATCGTACAAATGAATTAGAATGGATCGTACGAAGGAATTAGAATGGATCGTTCGAATGAATTAGAATGGATCGTACGAATGAATTAGAATAGATCGTACGAATGAATTAGAATGGATCGTACGAAGGAATTAGAATGGATCGTACGAATGAATTAGAATGGATATATTCGTGCAAATGAATTAGAATGGATCGTATGAATGTATTAGAATGGATCGTATGAGTGAATTAGAATGGATCGTACGAATGAATTAGAATGGATCGTATGAATGAATTAGAATGGATACATTCGTGCGAATGAATTAGAATTGATCGTACGAATGAATTAGAATGGATCGTGCGAATGAATTAGAATGGATCGTACGAATGAATTAGAATGGATCGTACGAATGAACTAGAATGGATACATTCGTGCGAATGAATTAGAATGGATCGTACGAATGAATTAGAATGGATCGTACGAATGAATTAGAATAGATCTTACGAATGAATTAGAATGGATCGTACGAATGAATTAGAATGAATACATTCATGCGAATGAATTAGAATGGATCGGACGAATGAATTAGAATGGATCGTACGAATGAATTAGAATGGATCAAATGAATGAATTAGAATGGATTAGAATGGATCGTACGAATGGATTAGAATGGATCCTACGAATGGATTAGAATGGATACCTTTGTGCATATGAATTAAAATGGATCGTACGAATGAATTAGAATGGATAATATTAATGAATTAGAATGGATCGTACGAATGAATTAGAATGGATACATTCGTGCACGATCCATTCTAATTTATTCGCACGAATGTATCCATTCTAATTCATTCGTACGATCCATTCTAATTCACTAATATGATCCATTCTAATTCATTCGTACGACCCAATCTAATTCATATGCACAAAGGTATCCATTCTAATTCATTCGTACGATCCATTCTAATTCAGGATCGTACGAATGAATTAGAATGGATACATTCGTGCGAATGAATTAGAATTGATCGTACGAATGAATTACAATGGATCGTGCGAATGAATTAGAATGGATCGTACGAATGAATTAGAATAGATCGTACGAATGAAATAGAATGGATACATTCGTGCGAATGAATTAGATTGGATCGTACGAATGAATTAGAATGGATCATATGAATGAATTAGAATGGATCTTACGAATGAATTAGAATGGATCGTACGAATGAATTAGATTGGATACATTCGTGCGAATGAATTAGAATGGATCGGTCGAATGAATTAGAATTGATCGTACGAATGAATTAGAATGGATCGTACGAATGAATTATAATGGATCAAATGAATGAATTAGAATGGTTACATTCATGCGAATGAATTAGAATGGATCGTACGAATGGATTAGAATGGATCGTACGAATGGATTAGAATGGATACATTCGAGCAAATGAATTAGAATGGATCGTACGAATGAATTAGAATGGATCGTACGAATGGATTACAATGGATCCTATGAATGGATTAGAATGGATACCTTTGTGCATATGAATTAGAATGGATCGTACGAATGAATTAGAATGGATCATATTAATGAATTAGAATGGATCGTACGAATGAATTAGAATAGATATATTCGTGCGAATGAATTAGAATGGATCGTGCGAATCAACTAGACTGGATCGTGCGAATGAATAAGAATAGATCATACGAATGAATTAGAATTGATCATACGAATTAATTAGAATGGATACATTCGTGCGAATAAATTAGAATGGATTGTATGAATGAATTAGAATGGATAGTACGAATGAATTAGAATGGATCATACGAATTAATTAGAATGGATCATACGAATGAATTAGAATGGATCGTACGAATGAATTAGGATGGATCGTACGAATGAATTAGAATGGATACATTCGTGCGAATGAATTAGAATGGATTGTGCGAATGAATAAGAACAGATCGTGCGAATGAATTTGAATGGATCATACGAATGAATTAGAATGGATCGTGCGAATGAATTAGAATGGATCGTACGAATGAATTAGAATGGATACATTTGTGCGAATGAATTAGAATGGATCATACGAATGAATTAGAATGGATCGTATGAATGAATTAGAATGGATCGTACGAATGAATTAGAATGGATCGTGCGAATGAATTAGAATGGATCGTACGAATGAATTAGAATGGATCGTACGAATGAACTAGAATGGATACATTCGTGCGAATGAATTAGAATGGATCGTACGAATGAATTAGAATGGATCGTACGAATGAATTAGAATGGATTTTACGAATGAATTAGAATGGATCGTACGAATGAATTAGAATGGATCGTACGAATGAATTAGAATGGATACATTCGTGCGAATGTATTAGAATGGATCGTACGAATGAATTAGAATGGATCGTACGAATGAATTAGAATGGATCGTACGAATGAATTAGAATGGATCGTACGAATAAATTAGAATGGATACATTCGTCCGAATGAATTAGAATGGATCATACGAATGAGTAAGAATGGATCGTACGAATGAAATAGAATAGATTGTACGAATGAATTAGAATGGATCCTACGAATGAATTAGAATGGATCGTGTGAAAGAATTAGAATGGATTGTATGAATGAATTAGAATGGATCGTATGAATGAATTAGAATGGATCGTGCGAATGAATTCGAATGGATCGTACGAATTCATTCTAATTCATTCATACAATCCATTCTAATTCTTTCACATGATCTATTCTAATTCATTCGTAGGATCCATTCTAATTCATTCGTACAATCTATTCTATTTCATTCGTACGATCCATTCTTACTCATTCGTATGATCCATTCTAATTCATTCAGACGAATGTATCCATTCTAATTTATTCGTACGATCCATTCTAATTCATTCGTACGATCCATTCTAATTCATTCGTCCGATCCATTCTAATTCATTCGCATGAATGTATCCATTCTAATTCATTCGTACGGTCCATTCTAATTCATTCGCACAATCCATTCTATTTCATTCGTACGATCCATTCTTACTCATTCATATGATCCATTATGGATACATTCGTGCGAATGAATTAGAATGGATCATACGAATGAGTAAGAATGGATCGTACGAATGAAATAGAATAGATTGTGCGAATGAATTAGAATGGATCGTAGGAATGAATTTGAATGGATCTTGTGAAAGAATTAGAATGGATTGTATGAATGAATTAGAATAGATCGTATGAATGAATTAGAATGGATCGTACGAATGAATTAGAATGGATCATACGAATGAACTAGACTGGATACATTCGTGCGAATGAATTAGAATGGATCGTACGAATGAATTAGAATGGATCGTACGAAAGAATTAGAATGGATCTTACGAATGAATTAGAATGGATCGTACGAATGCACGATCCATGCGAATGAATTAGAATAGATCGTACGAATGAACTAGAATGGATACATTCATGCGAATGAATTAGAATGGATCGTACGAATGAATTAGAATGGATCGTACGAATGAATTAGAATGGATCGTACGAATGAATTAGAATGGATACATTCGTGCGAATAAATTAGAATGGATCGAACGAATGAATTAGAATGGATCGGACGAATGAATTAGAATGGATCGTACGAATGAATTAGAATAGCTCATACGAATGAATTAGAATGAATCGTATGAATGAATTAGAATGGTTAAATTTGTGCGAATGAATTAGAATCGATCGTACGAATGAATTAAAATGGATCATATTAATTAATTAGAATGGATCGTATGAATGAATTAGAATGGATACATTCGTGCGAATGAATTAGAATGGATCATGCGAATCAATTAGACTGGATCGTGCGAATGAATAAGAATAGATCATACGAATGAATTAGAATGGATCGTACGAATTAATTAGAATGGATACATTCGTGCGAATGAATTAGAACGGATTGTATGAATAAATTAGAATAGATCGTACGAATGAATTAGAATGGGTACGATCCATTCTAATTCATTCGCTGGAATGTATCCATTCTAATCCATTCGTACAATCCATTCTAATCCATTCGTACGATCCATTCTAATTCATTCGCATAAATGTAACCATTCTAATTCATTCATTTGATCCATTCTAATTCATTTGTACGATTCATTCTAATTCATTCGTCCGATCCATTCTAATTCATTCTCATGAATGTATCCATTCTAATTCATTCGTACGATCCATTCTAATTCATTCGTACGATCCATTCTAATTCATTCGTAAGATACATTCTAATTCATTCGTACGATCCATTCTAATTCATTCACACGATCCATGCTAATGAATTAGAATGTATCGTACGAATGAATTAGAATGGATCGTACGAATGAATTAGAATGGATCTTACGAATGAATTAGAATGGATCGTACGAATGAATTAGAATGGATCATACGAATGAATTAGAATGGATCTTTCGAATGAATTAGAATGGATCGTACGAATGAATTAGAATGGATCGTACGAATGAATTAGAATGGATACATTCGTGCGAATGAATTAGAATGGATCGGACGAATGAATTAGAATGGATCGTACGAATGAATTAGAATGGATCAAATGAATGAATTAGAATGGTTACATTCATGCGAATGAATTAGAATGGATCGTATGAATGGATTAGAATGGATCGTACGAATGGATTAGAATGGATACATTCGAGCGAATGAATTAGAATGTATCATACGAATGAATTAGAATGGATCGTACGAATGGATTAGAATGGATCCTACGAATGGATTAGAATGGATACCTTTGTGCATATGAATTAGAATGGATCGTACGAATGAATTAGAATGGATCATATTAATGAATTAGAATGGATCATACGAATGAATTAGAATGGATACATTCGTGCACGATCCATTCTAATTCTTTCGCACGAATGTATCCATTCTAATTCATTCGTACGATCCATTCAAATTCATTAATATGATCCATTCTATTTCATTCGTATGATCCATTCTTACTCATACGTATGATCCATTCTAATTCATTCGCACGAATGTATCCATTCTAAATCATTCGTACGATCCATTCTAATTCATTCGTACGATCCATTCTAAATCATTCGTACAAACCATTCTATTTCATTCGTACGATCAATTCTAATTCATTAGCACGATCCATTCTAATTCATTCGTACGATCCATTCAAATTCATTCGCACGATCCATTCTAATTCATTCGTATAATCCATTCTATTTCATTCGTACGATCCATTCTTACTCATTCGTATGATCCATTCTAATTCATTCGCACGAATGTATCCATTCTAATCCATTCGTACGATCCATTCTAATCCATTCGTACGATCCATTCTAATTCATTTGCATGAATGTAACCATTCTAATTTATTCATTTGATCCATTCTAATTCATTCGTACGATCCATTCTAATTCATTCGTCCGATCCATTCTAATTCATTCGCACGAATGTATCCATTCTAAACCATTCATACGATCCATTCTAATTTATTCGTACGATCCATTCTAATTCATTCGCACGAATGTATCCATTCTAATTCATTCGTACGATCCATTCTAATTCATTCGTAAGATCCATTCTAATTCATTCGTACGATCCATTCTAATTCATTTGTACGATCCATTCTAATTCATTCGCACGAATGTATCCATTCTAGTTCATTCATATGATCCATTCTAATTCATTCGCACGATCCATTCTAATTCATTCGTACGATCCATTCTAATTCATTCGTACGATCCATTCTAATTCATTCGTACGATCCATTCTAATTCATTCGCACGATCCATTCTAATTCATTCGTACGATCCATTCTAATTCTTTCACACGATCCATTCTAATTCATTCGTACGATCCATTCTAATTCATTCGCACGATCCATTCTAATTCATTCGTACGATATATTCTAATTCATTCATATGATCCATTCTAATTCATTCGTACGTTCCATTCTAATTCATTCGCACGATCCATTCTAATTCATTCGTACGATCCATTCTAATTCATTCGCACGATCTGTTCTTATTCATTCGCACAATCTATTCTAATTCATTCGCACGAATGTATCCATTCTAATTCATTCGTACGATCCATTCTAATTCATTCGTACGATCCATTCTAATTCATTCGTACGATCCATTCTAATTCATTTGTCTGATCCATTCTAATTAATTCGTATGATCCATTCTAATTCATTTGTACGATCCATTCTAATTCATTCAAACAATCCATTCTAATTCTTTCACACGATCCATTCTAATTCAATCGTACGATCCATTCTAATTCATTCGTGCAATCCATTCTATTTCATTCGTACGATCCATTCTTACTCATTCGTACGATCCATTCTAATTCATTCACACGAATGTATCCATCCGTACGAATGAATTAGAATAGATTGTATGAATGAATTAGAATAGATTGTATGAATGAATTAGAATGGATCGTACGAATGAATTAGAATAGATCGTACGAAGGAATTAGAATGGATCGTACGAATGAATTAGAATGGATCGTACGAATGAATTAGAATGGATCGTATGAATGAATTAGAATGGATCGTACGAATGAATTAGAGTGGATCGTGCGAATGAATTAGAATGGATCGTACGAATGAATTAGAATTGATATATTCGTACAAATGAATTAGAATGGATCGTATGAATGAATTAGAATGGATCGTATGAGTGAATTAGAACGGATAGTACGAATGAAGTAGAATGGATCGTATGAATGAATTAGAATGAATACATTCGTGCGAATGAATTAGAATGGATCGTATGAATGAATTAGAATAGATTGTGCGAATGAATTAGAATGGATCGTACGAATGAATTAGAATGGATACATTCGTGCGAATAAATTAGAATGGATTGTATGAATGAATTAGAATGGATCGTACGAATTAATTAGAATGGATCGTACGAATGAATTAGAATAGATTGCGAGAATGAATTAGAATGGATCGTACGAATGAATTAGAATGGATCGTACGAAGGAATTAGAATGGATCGTCCGAATGAATTAGATTGGATCGTACGAATGAATTAGAATGGATCGTACGAAGGAATTAGAATGGATCGTACGAATGAATTAGAATGGATCATACGATTGAATTAGAATGGATCATACGAATGAGCAAGAATGGATCGTATGAATGAATTAGATTGGATCGTACGATCCATTCTAATTCATTAGCATGGATCGTGCTAATGAATTAGAATGGAATATACGAATGAATTAGAATGGATCGTAGAATGGATCGTACGAATGAATGAATTAGAATGGATCGTACGAATGAATTAGAATAGATCATAGGAATGAATTAGAATGGATCGTGCAAATGAATTAGAATGGATACATTCGTGCGAATGAATTAGAATGGATCATGCGAATGAATTAGAATGGATCGTACGAATGAATTAGAATGGATATATTTGAACGAATAAATTAGAATGGATCATACGAATGAATTAGAATGGATCGTACGAATGAATTAGAATGGATAGTGCGAATGAATTTGAATCGATCGTACGAATGAATTAGAATGGATCGTACAAATGAATTAGAATGGATCATACGAATGAGTAAGAATGGATTGTACGAATGAATTAGAATGGATCGTATGAATGAATTAGAATGGATCGTACGAATAAATTAGAATGGATACATTCGTCCGAATGAATTAGAATGGATCATACGAATGAGTAAGAATGGATCGTACGAATGAAATAGAATAGACTGTACGAATGAATTAGAATGGATCCTAGTACGATCCATTCTAATTCATTCGTACGATCCATTCTAATTCATTCATATAATCCAGTCTAATTCTTTCACACGATCCATTCTAATTCATTCGTACGATCCATTCTAATTCATTCGTGCAATCCATTCTATTTCATTCGTACGATCCATTCTTACTCATTCGTACGATCCATTCTAATTCATTCACACGAATGTATCCATTCGTACGAATGAATTAGAATAGATTGTACGAATGAATTAGAATGGATCGTACGAAGGAATTAGAATGGATCGTACGAATGAATTAGAATGGATCGTACGAATGAATTAGAATAGATCGTACGAAGGAATTAGAATGGATCGTACAAATGAATTAGAATGGATCGTGTGAAAGAATTAGAATGGATTGTATGAATGAATTAGAATAGATCGTATGAATGAATTAGAATGGATCGTACGAATGAATTAGAATGGATCGTACGAATGAATTAGAATGGATCGTACGAATGAATTAGAATGGATACATTCGTGCAAATGAATTAGAATTGATACATTCGTCCGAAAGAATTAGAATAGATCGTATGAATGAATTAGAATGGATCCTATGAATGAATTAGAATGGATCGTGCGAATGAATTAGAATGGATCGTACGAATGAATTAGAATGGATCGTGCTAATGAATTAAAATTGATCGAACGAATGAATTAGCATGGATCGTGCTAATGAATTAGAATGGAAAGTACGAATGAATTAGAATGGATCGTGTGAAATAATTAGAAAGGATTGTATGAATGAATTAGAATGAATTCGTACGATCCATTCGAATTCATTCGCACGATCCATTCTAATTCATTCATACGATCCATTCTAATTCATTCGTACGATCCATTCTAATTCATTCGCACAAATGTATCCATTCTAATTCATTCGTACGATCCATTCTAAATCATTCTCACGATCCATTCTAATTCATTCGTACGATCCATTCTAATTCATTCGCACGATCCATTCTAATTCATTCGTACGATCCTTCTAATTCATTCATACGATCCATTCTAATTCATTCGTACGATCCATTCTAATTCATTCGCACAAATGTATCCATTCTAATTCATTTGTACGATCCATTCTAATTCATTCGCACGATCCATTCTAATTCATTCGTACGATCCATTCTAATTCTTTCACACGATCCATTCTAATTCATTCGTACGATCCATTCTAATTCATTCGCACGATCCATTCTAATTCATTCGTACGATCCATTCTAATTCATTCGCACGAATGTATCCATTCTAGTTCATTCGTACGATCCATTCTAATTCATTCGTACGATCCATTCAAATTCATTAGCACGATCCATTCTAATTCATTCGTACGATCCATTTTAATTCATTCATACAATCGATTCTAATTCATTCGTACGATCCATTCTAATTCATTCGCACAAATGTATCTATTCTAATTCATTCGTACGATCCATTCTAATTCATTCGCACGATCCATTCTAATTCATTCGTACGATCCATTCTAATTCATTCGCACGATCTGTTCTTATTCATTCGCACAATCCATTCTAATTCATTCGCACGAATGTATTCATTCTAATTCATTCGTACGATCCATTCTAATTCATTCGTACGATCCATTCTAATTCATTCGTATGATCCATTCTAATTAATTCGTATGATCCATTCTAATTCATTCATACAATCCATTCTAATTCATTCGCACAAATGTATCCATTCTAATTAATTCGTACGATCCATTCTAATTCATTCGTATGATCTATTCTTATTCATTCGCACGATCCAGTCTAATTGATTCGCACGATCCATTATAATTCATTCGCACGAATGTATCCATTCTAATTCATTCGTACGATCCATTATAATTCATTAATATGATCCATTCTAATTCATTCGTACGATCCATTCTAATTCATTCGCACGAAAGTATCCATTCTAGTTCATTCGTACGATCCATTATAATTCATTCGTATGATCCATTCTAATTCATTCGCACGATCCATTCTAATTCATTCGCACGATCCATTCTAATTCATTCGTACGATCCATTCTAATTCATTCATACGATCCATTCTAATTCATTCGCACCAATGTATCCATTCTAATTCATTCGTACGATCCATTCTAATTCATTCGCACGATCCATTCTAATTCATTCGTACGATCCATTCTAATTCTTTCACACGATCAATTCTAATTCATTCGTACGATCCATTCTAATTCATTCGCACGATCCATTCTAATTCATTCGTACGATCCATTCTAATTCATTCGTAAGATCCATTCTAATTCATTCGTACGATCCATTCTAATTCATTCGTATGATCCATTCTAATTCATTCGCACGAATGTATCCATTCTAGTTCATTCGTACGATCCATTCTAGTTCATTCGTACGATCCATTCTAATTCATTCGTACGATCCATTCTAATTCATTCGTATGATCCATTCTAATTCATTCGTACGATCTGTTCGGGGGATTTTTTCGCTGGTCCGGGCGGGCTGCCTGCAAGACAAAGAAAAAGTGTTAGAACGGCTGGCTCCCTTCGGAGCGCAGACCCTCCGACGCTCAAGTCAGTCTCGATTGTACAACGACGAGCTTTAGTGGACCAAAGTGGAAGGGAATAGGGTTTCGAACCAGTACTATGGAGCCTAGGGGTGAGCATTTATAGCAATCGGCGCCCTACCGTGGCCCGACACGTGGAGATTCTTCCAGGGCCTTCTAGACCCCCACGATCCGGCTCGCGTGGGTCTCTGTCAGTCCTTGGTACTCACGCCCTGATATTCTTTGTTGCCGAGCCTGCCAGGCGGTTTGAGTGGGGAAGAGCATCTTTCTTGTCACTGCTAGGTGGCTATTCTGGAATGTTCAAGTCTGGGAGGTCTCGAACTGATTCGAGCGGGCTTCCGTGGACCACGTTTGTCCACGTAGCTTCCGTGGGGTTTCGACACCTGGCATCCTTTCATATATTGTGGGCGACCTCCGATGGGGAGCTAAGGTGAGCTCGCCCTCCATTGCTCCGCCTTCTCTTCCACATCTATCAAGAGTCGGACCTCGCGGGAGCGACCTCTTCGATAAACTGGGGAGTTCTGGCGAGCTTGGGCGAGCTCCTGAGCGAGCTTGGGCGAGCTCCTGCATGAGCTTGGGCGAGCTCCTGCGCGAGCTAGGGGCGTTTGTGGTGCCGGTATCTTTGTTATGCATGTCGGTCTAACTCCCGCTACCACTGCAAACAAGTTCTCGCGCGGGCTTGGCGAGCTCCTAGGCGAGCTCTGGCAAGCTCCTGAGCGAGTTTAGGCGAGCTCTTGGGCGAGCTTAGGCGAGCTCTTGGGCGAGCTTAGGTGAGCTCCTGGGCGAGCTCAGGCGAGCTCGGGCGAGCTTAGGCGAGCTCCTGGGCGAGCTTAGGCGAGCTCCTGGGTGAGCTTAGGCGAGCTCCTGGGTGAGCTTAGGCGAGCTCCTGGGCGAGCTCAGGCGAGCTCCAGCATGCTTAGGCGAGCTCCTAAGAGTGCTCTTTGCCTAGGCCCTTTCAGCCCAATATGGATCTCGCTCCCTGTCAAGGTGATTTGGTGAGCACAGAGGGGACGAACTCCAGGGCAGATTTGAGCTACCCCCAACATTACCCCCTCCTGAGGGAGCGACCAAGGAGACTTTGGCGCTTGCTCAGGAGTCTTATTGTGCATGCCGGTCAAATTGGAAGCGCCAGTTATTGGCGACCTCCACCTTCTGGGCTGCGGGCACCTACCGTGGGCGGTGTGCGCCGAGAGCTTTGATTACCAGTATTTCACAAACGCTGGGCGGGCCGCGAGCATCAGCCATGAGCGATCTCCTTCCGGTGCGAGCTTGTCACACGCGGCCAGGGTCTGCTTCAGGCGAGCTTGGGCACCTGCCGTGGGCGGTCTGCGTCGAGAGTTTTGACTCCCAGTATTTCACAGATGTCGGGCGGGCCGCGAGCATCAGCCACGAGCGATCTCCTTCCGGTGCGAGCTTGTCACACGCGGCCAGGGTCTGCTTCGGGCGAGCTTGGGCACCTGCCATGGGCGGTCTGCGCCGAGAGTTTTGACTCCCAGTATTTCACAGATGTCGGGCGGGCCGGGAGCGTCAGCCACGAGCAATCTCCTTTCGGTGCGAGCTTGTCACACGCGGTCAGGGTCTGCTTCGGGCGAGCTGCGGGCACCTGCCGCGAGCGGTCTACGTTGAGAGTTTTGACTCCCAGTATTTCGCAAACGCTGGGCGGGCCGGGAGCGTCAGCCACGAGCGATCTCCTTTTGGTGCGAGCTTGTCACACGCGGTCAGGGTCTGTATCGGGCAAGCTGCGGGCACCTACCGTGAGCGGTCTGCGCCGAGAGCTTTGACTGTCAGTATTTCACAAACGCTGGGTGGGCCACGAGCCTCAGCCACGAGCGATCTCCTTCCAGTGCGAGCTTGTCACATGCAGCCAGGGTCTGCTTCGGGCGAGCTTGGGTGCCAGCCGTGGGCGATCTGCGCCGAGAGTTTTGACTCCCAGTATTTCGCAAACGCTGGGCGGGTCGGGAGCGTCAGCCACGAGCGATCTCCTTCCGGTGCGAGCTTGTCACACGCGGTCAGGGTCTTCATCGGGCGAGCTGCGGGCACCTACCGCGAGCGGTCTGCGCCGAGAGCTTTGACTGTCAGTACTTCACAAACACTGGGCGGGGCACGAGCATCAGCCACGAGCGATCTCCTTCCGGTGCGAGCATGTCACATGCGGCCAGGGTCTGCTTCGGGCGAGCTTGGGCGCCAGCCGTGGGCGATCTGCACCGAGAGTTTTAACTCCCAGTATTTCACAGACGCTGGGCGGGCCGGAGCATCAGCCACGAGCGATCTCCTTCCGGTGCGAGCTTGTCACACGCGGCCAGGGTCTGCTTCGGGCGAGCTGCGAGCACCAGCCACGGGCAATCTTGTGACTTGGGTATCGCTCCGAATCTCCGACGGTCGCCTCAGTTTAAATATGGCGCGAGGCTCGATGCTGATATAATGAATCTCATCATGAGATCCCGATCGGCGCGACACGTGTCTTCTTCTTATTCGCTCCTTTTCCTGTCAATAAAGGACAGCGTCGGCGCCGGCGCAGCCTTTTCCCACGCGTGGTCCACATGGCACTGCCTGATTGGAGAAAGGCGAGCGATCGCTTCAACCGTCAGCGTGTCGCCTCGTTGGGCGTGCTCGAGTATTAACTGTGGCCCGATTCACCTGCCTCTCACTTGCCTATAAATAGGAGGCGGGGGGCGATTTTTTACCGCTGCGTGAAAAATAGCTCTCCCTTCCTTCTTTGCTTTCAGCTCGCAGCTCGCAGCTCTCTAGCACCCCCTTGCTCTTATGGCTTCTTCTGCTGCCGCTTCTTCTGCTGCTGCTGCTTCCTCCCATGAGGAACCTCTCAACGTTACCCCCATTTCGGTGCTTGAACCTGGCATCGAGGAGGTTCCCTCAAGGGAGCCCGCCGTTGTCTGGTTCAATAACATCGGCGGGGCGCCGATCCCTGCTAGCTTACGTTCCGCGGTGAACATTACTCAGGAGCTCGCCATCCTGCCCTTCCTGCACTCGGGGAGGCCGCTCTCTGGCACGGCGGTCTCCGTGGGTCAGATTTGGTCAGGGCTCTGGCTACCCCTGAACCACCTCGCCAGCGAGCTACTGGAACTAGCGGGCTTGTGCCCTGCTCAGCTTCCAGGAAACTCATGGGGGATCCTCTACGGGCTTTCTCGAATTGAGGAAGCCCTCAACGTGAGGATCCCCCTTGCCTACCTCCTGAAGAAATGGTTCCTCAAGCCAGGGACCGCCTTCATCGAGGCGGGCTGCGGCCAGTTTTATCTCACTGGTCGCACTGGCGAGGTACTTCCGTTCACCGCCGTCGAGAACAAGGACCGGTACTGGAAACAGTATCCGTTCATGATCGACGGCGACTGGAGAGGTCCTTAAGCTGGCGTCCCCTCTCTTCCTGGCAGACCGCCTCTCCCTGTCTTCAAGGAGATCGCGGAATACCGGCCAAAGGGGAAGAAGTGCATCGCCGCTGCCCGCGAGAGATCGCTCGACTAGGCGATTCTGGACTTCCTCGGGGGTCGAACCCTCGAGAAGGTCCTCCCGCCGGACTTTTCCTTCCTCTAGAAGGATCTCCGGACCGGAACCGTCACCACCCGGCAGAAGGTGATGCGGAAGAAGGTCGCGGTCTCCAGGCACGCTGTCGCGACCTCCACGACGGCGTCCTCGACCTCCACGGCGGCGACCTCGGCGAAGAAGGGGAAGAAGCGGGCTTCCCCTATTCAAGTCACCGACAAGGACACCCTCGAGATGCTCCACGAGGAGGATGTCGCGCCACCGCCGCCACCAGCCCACAAAGCAGCCCCAGGTCAGGCGACCACCCTTTCTGTCATTTCTCCAAGGGCCCCAGTCCCGGAGCCTCGGCGACGTCGCATTTCCTTCGTCGAGCCCGAGGATCCGCGCGTCGAGCTTCTTCTCAGCATGGCGGAAGTGGAGTCCCCAATGGCTGAAGTGCTGATGCGCGGATTCCCAGGTGACCTGACTAAAACTTTGTTTGTTGCGGTGATGAATCCAGAGGAGGGCGCCTCGCGGAAGAAGACGAAGAAGAAGACTCCTTCAGCCCGCCCGTCGAGAGAGGACAACACCGTTCGGGAGGCTCGCGAAGCCTTCCAACAGGTCCTCGAGGAGCGGAGGAAGGCCGCCCTCGCGGAGGTGGGCTTGGGATCAGTCGATGATCTCAGCATGACCTCCAGCTCCGACGACGAGGAGCGGGCTTCGGGAGATAAGCCAATGCCAGCAACCGCGGGGCTTCCCCCGCCCTTCGAGGGACCGGTGCCGCCGACCTTGACCTCTCCTGCACCCGCTCCGAGCGAGATCCCAGCACCGGCTGCGCCTGCTCCCAGCACGCTCGTGCCCGAGCCCGCGCCCGCCGATTCCAGTGCGCCCGCGCCCGCGGCTGCTGCTTTCAGCGCGCCCGCGCCCGCGCTCGAGCCCGCGTCCGCCGCTTCCAATGCGCCCGCGCCCACGCCCGCACCCGAGCCCGCGCTTGCTGCTTCCAACACACCTGCGCCCTCTGCTCCCAACGCGCCCGCGCCCGAGCCCGCGCCCGAGCCCGCGTCCACCGCTTCCAGCGCGCCCGCGGCTGCTGCTTTCAGCGCGCCCACGCCCGCGCTCGCGCCCGCGCCTGCTGCTTCCAGCACGCCTGTGCCCTCTGCTCCCAGCGCGCCCGCGCCCGCTGCTCCCTCTGCGTCCTCTTCTCTCGAGGTTCCTAGCCTCCCGGAGGAGCTGGGCGGGTTGGTCTACTGGTCTCCGGACTTGGGGACCATCTTGGACGATCTTCCGAGCTCAAGCTCGGAAACATCAGACCCTGGTGTGCTCGAAGAGGGCGCAAGGGGTTGAGGCCGCTTCGGTCGTGGCCCCCGTGGTGCTCGAGCCCGCTGATGCTGCCGCCGCATCGCCTCCTCCAGCCGCTCCGATCGAGGGAAGCCAGGCGGGCTCCTCCTAAGGCGGCCCTGAGCGCGCCCCCTACTATACGCGGGAGATCCTGGGGTGCAACATTTTCGCCCGGACTCCCTACATCGTCCTCATCAACCGGCTCGTCGAGGTAAGATTACCTTTGCGCTCCTTTGGCTTACATCCCTTTCCTGTTCTAGTTTTCTTCTAACTCCACTTTCACTTTGCCATAGGTGGAGCGGGTCAGCCGGGCTCTCGCCGATGAGATTGCTGGCGTGGCGGGGGATACTATCGCCCTCTACGATGACACTCTCCACAGCTCGGAGAGGAGAGTAGACGAGCACATCCACCAGCTTCACTAGGCGGACCGATCCGACTAGCTCCGAGCTGAGGTGGACCGGCTGCGCCAGCAGGCCGCCTCTGTTGATACAGAGGTTGCCCAACTGCGCCAGCGGGCTGCCACTCTCACCATGGGGTTAGCCTCGGTCATGGACGCTCATGCTCGCGCCCTCGCTGACCTACAAGAGGCGACCAAAGCCAAAGAGGCCGCCCAGAAAGAGATCCTCAAGCTCCGCAGCCAGGTGGCGGCCTCCCGGGACGAGATCGCGACGCTGAAGGAGGCCCATCTCCGCGACCTCAACTCCCAGCGAGAGCACCTCTAGTCGCAGCTGGGCGAGCTCCTCCAGAAGGGCGCGCTGGACGCCATCGAGAAGTACAAGACCGAAAGGTCAAAGAAGAGGAAGCGCGGCGATGACAACGGCACGGGTGCTGGCCCTGCTTAGGCTCCATCTTTGTAACCCTTGTAATCTTCACGATAAATGCGATGAATAGAATATTTATGAGCTCGCCTTTGTGTACTCTTCTGTGTTTCTTTTCTTTCTGCGAGTCCGCTCATTAGTCCGCTTTAGGAGTTTCGCAGCGATCTCGAGAGTGATACCCCGGGCGAGGCAACTAATTCGATTCAACCATTTTATTTTAAAATACATGCAAACGAAAAACTTCCCTACACTCAGAGACTTAAACCATTTTTATTTTTGAAAGAAACTAATAAGTGCTAGCTGCCCCCTGCCCGGTTAATTTCCCTCGATGATCCTATTCAGCGGATTTGCCCTTTGAGGGGTACGCTCACGCCAGGATGCTTTCGTTCATGGCAGGTGAACGCGAAGGATCCCGGTTTGGTTTAGAGTCCACTAGGCAGCGGACTTCCCCGGGAATCTCAAGGTCGCCCACTGGCTGCCTCTGAGGATCCCGGTCTTGCTTTAAGTCCGCACAACAGCGGACTGCCCCGGGATTCTCAAGGTTGCCCACTGGTTGCCTCTGAGGATCCCGGTCTTGCTTTAAGTCCGGACAACGGCGGACTGCCCCGGGAAGCTCAAGGTCGCGCACTGGCTGCCTCGGAGGATCCCGGTCTTGCTTTAAGTCCGCACAACGGCGGACTGCCCCGGGAATCTCAAGGTCTCCCACTGGCTGCCTCTGAGGATCCCGGTCTTGCTTTAAGTCTGCACAATGGCGGACTGCCCCGAGAAGCTCAAGGTCGCCCACTGGCTGCCTCTGAGTATCCCGGTCTTGCTTTAAGTCCACACAACGGTGGACTACACTTCATAGATCATGCGGGCTCTTTCTGCGCCGAGCTTCCTAGTTAAATTCTTTTTTAAAGCCTCCGTCGTACATTCATAACTTCTTCAGAAGATGATTTACAAAAATTCCCTTAGGCATAAAACTTGCGAAGGTGCAAAGCATTCCAAGGTCGCTCTAACAGGTCGCCTTCAGCGGTCATCACCTGGTAAGCCCCCGAGCCTCGCGCTTCGCGTATTATGTAGGGGCCTTCCCAGTTCGCCGCGAGCTTCCCTGCATTAGGCTCCTGCGTGTTTGCGAACACCTTTCTCATTACCAGATCGCCAGCCTTGAATGCCCGATGGCGGACTCTTTTGTCATATGCGCGCTTCATTTCCTGCCTATATCCGGCGAGGTGTAGATTGGTGCGCTCTCGTCTTTCTTCGAGCTGATCGAGGGAGTCGGCGAGCAGTTTGTCGTTCTCGACCTCCTTCGACGCCAACCTTCTTTCAGTAGGCAGCTCGGCTTCGATGGGTAGCACAGCTTCACACCCGTAAGTTAGGCTGAAAGGTGATTCGCTGGTCGAGCGACGTGGAGTGGTACGATAAGCCCATAGCACGCCGTCGAGCTCCTGCTCCCACAGCCCTTTCTTTCCTTCCAACCTTTTCTTGAGGATGTCTAGGATTACACGATTCGTAGCTTCAGCCTGCTCGTTGCTTTGAGGGTACCTTGGGGATGAAAACCTTAGGTCGACCCCATATTCAACACAAAAGCTTCTGACCAAGCGATTGTCGAACTGGCGACCATTGTCGGTGATGAGTACTCGGGGCAGCCCGAAACGACAGAAAATATTCTTCCAAAGGAAGTCTTTCACTTGTTTCTCACCTATCTTAGCTAGCGGGACCGCTTCCACCCATTTGGTGAAGTAGTCCGTAGCTACTAAGATGAATTTCTTTTGCCGGGCTAACACGGGGAAAGGTCCCACAATATCCAACCCCCATTGTTGGAAAGGCCAGGGGCTCGCCAGAGGATGTAGTTCCTCTGCGGGCATATGATTCGTTGTGGCGTGCTTCTGGCATTGGATGCACCTCTGGGCGGCCTTCAAAGCGTCTTGCTCCAGAGTGGGCCACCAGTACCCTTGCCTCCGAACTTTCCCAGCTAGAGACCGCCCACCAGCGTGGTTTCCCAGCTCGCCAGAGTGAATGCAATTCAGAACTTCTTCAGTCTCCGGGCTCTCGATGCAACGAAGATTTGGCCCGCCAAAAGATCTTCAAAAAAGGCGATCCCAGCGAATAAGGTAGCGCCCAGCGCATTTCTCCACTCGCCGGGCTTCCTCTTTATCTTCTGGGAGCTCGCCCTTCTGGAGAAATCGAAGAATGGGGGCGGTACACCCGCCGGGTGATACGTTGGCAGAGACTTGGTTAACAGCGGGCTCTATCAGTTGGAGTCGAGACTGATTTTGGACCTCGATGAGAATCTAGCGAGCTTCTGATGTTCCCAGCAAAGAGGCGGCATTTGCCAAAGCATCAGCTCGCCTATTATCGGCTAGCGGAATTTGCTCGAAGGAGATTTTCTCGAACTCCGCGGCCTTGCCCTTTACCAGATCCACATAGCCTGCCATTCGTGCATCCCGGGAGGCGTACTCTCCATTGATTTGGCAAATAATTAGCTGGGAATCATTGAAAACCTTCAAGCGTTTGGCGCCTACCTCTTGAGCGAGCTCCAGACCAGCCAGTAACGCCTCATATTCTGCTTCGTTGTTGGTAGCAGCGAAATCCAGTCGGACTGATTTCTCAAGAATTACCGACTGAGCGATCAGTGCAATCCCGATCCCGGCCCCCAAAGTGTTGGAGGATCCATCGACGAATAATTCCCAGCCCGCCTCCTCTGAACGCTTAGTTGGAGGAAGCTCGCCTTGGTTGTCCAAGAACCTCGCCTTCCCAGGGTGTGCCTCAGTTGGCTCATCCTCCTGGTACTGGACCGGTTCTTCTATGGGGAAGTCCGCCAAGAAATCGGCGAGGGCCTGCCCTTTGACAGCAACTCGAGGGACATACTCCAAACCATAGGCGGCAAGCTCGGCGGACCATCGATACAGCCTACCGGCTACCGAGGGTTTGGAGAGCGCGCTCTTTAGAGGGTGCTCCGTGATGACTTTGACAGTGTGCGCCGAGAAGTAGGGGTGAAGTTTTCTCGCGGTAAGGACCAAGGCCAATGCGACCTTCTCGATTGGTCGATACCGGAGTTCGGCGGGGAGCATTGTATGGCTTACAAAGTAGACAGGCCGCTCCACCTTTGCTTCTTCTACAACAAGGACCCCGCTCACCGCATTCTCGGTGACTGCCAGGTACACGCCCAGCTCGGCACCCTCCTTAGGCGCCGCTAGGATTGGCGGGCTCGCCAGATAGTCCTTGATCTTTTGAAAAGCGCGCTCGCACTTTTCATCCCAACATATGCTCGCTCCTTTTCGAAGTAGCTCGAAAAGAGGTCGGCAGTTATCTGAGGATTTGAAGATGAATCGATTGAGCGCGGTGATTCGCCCGCTCAACCTCTGGACTTCCTGCCGGGTTCTTGGGGCGGGCATCTCGATAATTGCTCGGATTTGCCCAGGGTCCGCCTCGATCCCCCTGTGGGTGACCAGGTACCCTAGGAATTTCCCAGAAGTCACCCCGAATGCGCACTTTGCCGGGTTCAGCCTCATTTGGTACTTTCTCAACACCTCGAAGGTTTCGCGGAGATCGGCGACATGCCCCTCTCGCTCTCGACTTTTCACCAGGAGGTCGTCTACATAAACTTCGACATTCCTGCCGATCTGACCTTTGAACATCTGAGTGACTAACCTTTGGTAGGTCGCTCCAGCGTTCTTAAGTCCAAAAGGCATCACTCGATAGTAGAATAGCTTCTGGTAGCCCGTCCCAGAATAGAAGGCGGTCTTCTCTTGATCGTCGACGTGCAGAGGTATCTGGTTATACCCTGAATATCCATCCATGAAGGACAGGGCCTGGAACCCGACAGCTGCGTCGACCAGCGCGCCTATCCGTGGGAGTGGAAAACCGTCCTTCGGGCATGCTTTATTGAGGTCGGAGAAGTCAATGCACACTCTGACCGCTCCGCTCTTCTTGGGCACCGCGACGATATTGGAGATCCACTCGGGGAAATGCGCCTCGCGTATAAAGCCAGCTCGCTCTAGCTTGTCTATCTCCGCCGCCACTGCAATTGACTTCGAAGCAGGTATGTGTCGAGCTTTTTGCTTGACCGGCAGGAATTCTTTCATTGTGTGCAGACAATGACAGGCAACCTCCGGGTCAATCCCTGGCATGTCCGTGAAGCTCCAGGCGAATACGTCACGGTATTCCCGGAGTATGTTGGTTAGGGCCAGGACCTCGCCCTTGGTTAGCGAGGTCCCGAGACTAACGATCCTCGGCCCATCCTCGCTACCGATGTTGACTTCTTGTAGTGGCTCGGCAATGGGAAAACTTCCTCTCTGGGACCCTGGTAGGCGGCCTTTCTCCTCGAGCTCAAGATCCACACCGCTCCCACCCGGGGGTGAAGTAGGGGATTTAAGCGAGGAGACCTCTCTCGGGCTTTGAGGGAGCCCGCTCGAGATGATCGCTAATTGCTAGGAGGGCGCGGGCCTCTTGGCCTCAGCGACCTCAACGTCTACGAGGTGAAAGACGTCCTGCTCACACCTGGTTGCAGTGACCTGATCTCCTCGAATCACCATGACCCCTCTGTCGGTAGGAAACTTGAGGGCCTGGTGACTAGGCGAGGACACCGCTTTCATCTGCCTCAACCAAGGTCGCCCTAGGATGGCATTGACAGTGGACTGCCCATCCACCACCGCGAAGCGGACTTGTCGTACCTCCGGGCCCGCCGTTACGGTGAGGGCTATCTCCCCTACAACCTTAGCGACCTCGCCAGTGAAACCGGTGAGCGAGCCCATTGAGGGAGACAAATCGATTTGTCTCAGTCCCATTCGCTGGAAGGCCGACAAGAACAGGACGTCTACTTCACTTCCCGGGTCAATCAGGACCCGCCTTACTTCGATGTTTGCCATCATAAGGCGTGTGACGAGGGGGTCATTGTGGGGGGTAAGGACCCTGGCCATGTCCTCCTCCGAGAACCAAATAAAGTCTCGGGCTTCTACCCTTGGTGTTTGGTGCAGTACAGGAGTTAGAGAAACGGAGAATACCTTTTGAGCCCGCTCCACCTCTCTAACTTGCCGCCGCACCTCGTTGCTGGATCTTGGGCCGCTCAGGTACCCACTGATTGTGTGACAGACCGCCGGCCCTCCCGGGGGCGGTGGAGGCAGGACGGGCTCAGCGGGCCCCGGGCGATCTCCCTCCCGAGGAGCCCGTGCCGGTATCACCTCGAACCTCCTTGGAGGCGAAATAAACTGATTCAAATGGCCCTGGGTGACCAAGTCCTCGAGGTGGTTCTTCAGAGCCCGGCATCTGTTGGTGTGATACCCGGGGCTGCGATGAAAGGCGAAACGCCGTGAATTGTCGGTTGAGCCGGGCTCCCCGACCTGCAGGGGGGGTGGATATTGAAAGAAAGGTTCATTCCGAATCTGGTGGAAGATTTGCCCTGGCGAGTGGGTCAACACAGTGAAATCCCGCTCCCCGGGTCCCGGAGGAAGGCGCCAGTTCGCTGGCCTTCCAGCGACCACCGGGGGGGTTTCCGCGGGCTGTACGGCAGGAGCTGCGGGCGGTCCGGGCAAAGGTGCCACCTGTGGCGCCTCCCGCCTCTCCACGGCCTTAACGACGAGAGGTTGCTGAGCCGGAGGAGGTCGCTGCTCGACTGCCTTTCCCTTCCGGTCTAACACCGCATCTTCGAGCTTAATGTGCTGCTGGACAAGGGCGAATAGCTCGACGATCGTGCGGGGATCCTTGATTACCAGGGCGTCATGAAGCTTGCTTCCCTCAGGGAGGGCGTTCCGGAACGCGCTCACCGTCGTGCGATCTTGGCCGACAGCGTCCTCCAAAGCGAGGTAGGCGCTTCGGAAGCACGTCGCGAAGCTTCGATGAGTTTCGTGGGCTCCCATGGACAAAGTGAAGAGGGACTCGATCCTCTTAGGGGGCTGTCTGTTGCACCGGTACTGCTCCAGAAACAACCTGGAGAGAGTTGGGAAGTCTGGAATGGTGCCCGATGGCAACTTATGGAACCAATTTAACGCCGAGCCCGTCAAACTGCTCGGGAAAGCTCGGCACAAGACATGGTCCCGGAAGAATAACAGCTTCCGGTAAGCCAATAGATGGTTGACTGGATCTTGCGATCCATCGAACAGTACAAACTTAGGCGGTGTCCAATGGTGAGGGAAACCTCCTTGATGCACCTCGCTCGTGAAGGGCGAGCTACCCCCGTGGGCGGCGAGGTCCTCCAGCAAGTCTACCGTCGCGCTAGGTCACTGCCAGTGCCCGGGGAAAACTCCCAGAGGCTGCTGCGCAGGTCCTAGGCGGCCGAGCACGCTCCCTCGAGTGAGGTTCGGGTCCACCCCGCGGCGACCCTCGGGGGCCACCGCTTGGCGGCCTCCTCGCTGTTCGCCCGCGGATTCCTTCAGCATGGCGATTGGTCTGTGGGAGGCCGTTGCCTCTCGAGCTTCGGAAGGCGCAGCCACCGCGGGCTCTTTCCCACGTCGCCGATGGCGCGGGTCACGATCCTGTTCTAGAGATCTTGCCTCCGACTCGTTAGAATCGGCGCTCCGGCTACGGCGGCGAGGGATGGTCGCCCGCGAGGTCGCCTGGTTGCTAGACCGCTGGGTTACTAGCTTCTACAGCCTCGTAAGCAGGGTTTCTGGTACCCCGCGCGCGACCGCTCTCCCGACCGGGGGCTCCGGACGGGAAACCTGCCGAGCCGGAATGACCGTGGGCGGATGCGATATTGAAGCTGGTGGTCGCACCGGAGGTGCCGTATTCGCCGGCCCGGAGCGTCGGCTGGCCGCCGGAACCTGACGCATTTGCGTCAGTTCCTCCATCATGGTCCGCTGGGTGGCCAACATCTCCAACAGGAGCTGGTCACTTAGCGGGACCGAGGGCTAGGGGGTCTCAACAGGAGGTTCGCTGCGCGCAGACCTCGCACGGGTCCTTGGTCGCCTGCGTCCCCTTGTCGCCGGAGCCATCTTTGGGGTCACGAGAGCCGATGGCATTCAACCGCGTGGTCGTGGGCGTTCTCGCCGGAACCAGTTGAAATATCCCACAGACGGTGCCAAATGTTCGGGGGATTTTTTCGCTGGTCCGGGCGGGCTGCCTGGAAGACAAAGAAAAAGCGTTAGAACGGCTGGCTCCCTTCGGAGCGCAGACCCTCCGACGCTCAAGTCAGTCTCGATTGCACGACGACGAGCTTTAGTGGACCAAAGTGGAAGGAAATAGGGTTTCGAACCTGTACTATGGAGCCTGGGGGTGAGCATTTATAGCAATCGGCGGCCTACCGTGGCCCGACACGTGGAGATTCTTCCAGGGCCTTCTAGACCCCCACGATCCGGCTCGCGTGGGTCTCTGTCAGTCCTTGGTACTCACGCCCTGACATTCTTTGTCACCGAGCCTGCCAGGCGGTTTGAGTGGGGAAGAGCATCTTTCTTGTCACTGCCAGGTGGCTATTCTGGAATGTTCAAGTCTGGGAGGTCTCGAACTGATTCGAGCGGGCTTCCGTGGACCACGTTTGTCCATGTAGCTTCCGTGGGGTTTCGACACCTGGCATCCTTTCATACATTGTGGGCGACCTCCGATGGGGAGCTAAGGCGAGCTCGCCCTCCATTGCTCCGCCTTCTCTTCCACATCTATCAAGAGTCGGACCTCGCAGGAGCGACCTCTTCGATAAACTAGGGAGTTCTGGCGAGCTTGGGCGAGCTCCTGAGCGAGCTTGGGCGAGCTCCTGCGCAAGCTTGGGCGAGCTCCTGCGTGAGCTAGGGGCGTTTGTGGTGCCGGTATCTTTGTTATGCATGTCGGTCTA
Source organism: Chamaelirium japonicum (assembly GCA_947650365.1). Lineage (NCBI taxonomy): Eukaryota > Viridiplantae > Streptophyta > Magnoliopsida > Liliales > Melanthiaceae > Chamaelirium > Chamaelirium japonicum. The sequence goes on from CANTAL010000101.1 coordinate 721,634, forward strand.
ACTCCCGCTACCACTGCAAACGAGTTCTCGCGCGGGCTTGGCGAGCTCCTAGGCGAGCTCAGGCAAGCTCCTGAGCGAGCTTAGGCGAGCTCTTGGGCGAGCTTAGGTGAGCTCCTGGGCAAGCTCAGGCGAGCTCTAGCGAGCTTAGGTGAGCTCCTGGGCGAGCTCAGGCGAGCTCCAGCGTGCTTAGGCGAGCTCATAAGAGTGCTCTTTGCCTAGGCCCCTTCAGCCCAATGTGGATCTCGCTCCCTGTCAAGGTGATTTGGTGAGCACGGATGGGACGAACTCCAGGGCAGATTTGAGCTACCCCCAACACGATCCATTCTAATTCATTCATACAATCCATTCTAATTCATTCGCACGAATGTATCCATTCTAATTAATTCGTACGATCCATTCTAATTCATTCGTATGATCCATTCTTATTCATTCGCACGATCCAGTCTAATGGATACGCACGATCCATTCTAATTCATTCGCACGAATGTATCCATTCTAATTCATTCGTACGATCCATTCTAATTCATATGCACAAAAGTATCCATTCTAATCCATTCGTAGGATCCATTCTAATCCATTCGTACGATCCATTCTAATTCATTCGTACGATCCATTCTAATTCATTCGCTCGAATGTATCCATTCTAATCCATTTGTACGATCCATTCTAATCCATTAGTACGATCCATTCTAATTCATTCGCACAAATGTCTCCATTCTAATTCATTCGTATGATCCATTCTAATTCATTCGCACGATCCATTCTAATTCATTCGTACGATCCATTCGAATTCATTCGCACGATCCATTCTAATTCATTCGTACGATCCATTCTAATTCATTCGTACGATCCATTCTAATTCATTCGCACGATCCATTCTAATTCATTCGTATAATCTATTCTATTTCATTCGTACGATCCATTCTTACTCATTCGTATGATCCATTCTAATTCATTCGGACGAATGTATCCATTCTAATTTATTCGTACGATCCATTCTAATTCATTCGTACAATCCATTCTAATTCATTCGTACAATCCATTCTTACTCATTCGTATGATCCATTATGGATACATTCGTGCGAATGAATTAGAATGGATCATACGAATGAGTAAGAATGGATTGTACGAATGAAATAGAATGGATCATACGATCCATTCTAATTCATTCGTACGATCCATTCTAATTCATTCGCACAAATGTATCCATTCTAATTCATTCGTACGATCCATTCTAATTCATTCGCACGATCTGTTCTTATTCATTCGCACAATCCATTCTAATTCATTCGCACGAATATATCCATTCTAATTCATTCATACAATCCATTCTAATTTATTCGTATGATCCATTCTAATTAATTCGTATGATCCATTCTAATTAGAATGGATCGTACGAATGAATTAGAATGGATCGTACGAATGAATTAGAATGGATCTTACGAATGAATTAGAATGGATCGTACGAATGAATTAGAATGGATCGTACGAATGAATTAGAATGGATACATTTGTGTGAATGAATTAGAATGGATCGGACGAATGAATTAGAATGGATCGTACGAATGAATTAGAATGGATCAAATGAATGAATTAGAATGGTTATATTCATGCGAATGAATTAGAATGGATCGTACGAATGGATTAGAATGGATCGTACGAATGGATTAGAATGGATCGTATGAATGGATTAGAATGGATACATTCGAGCGAATGAATTAGAATGGATCGTACGAATGAATTAGAATGGATCGTACGAATGGATTAGAATGGATCCTACGAATGGATTAGAATGGATACCTTTGTGCATATGAATTAGAATGGATCGTACGAATGCATTAGAATGGATCATATTAATGAATTAGAATGGATACATTCGTGCGAATGAATTAGAATGGATCGTACGAATGAATTAGAATGGATCATACGAATGGATTAGAATGGATCCTACGAATGGATTAGAATGGATACCTTTGTGCATATGAATTAGAATGGATCGTACGAATGAATTAGAATGGATCATATTAATGAATTAGAATGGATCGTACGATTGAATTAGAATGGATACATTCGTGCACGATCCATTCTAATTCATTCGCACGAATGTATCCATTCTAATTCATTCGTACGATCCATTCTAATTCATTAATATGATCCATTCTAATTCATTCGTACGATCCATGCTAATTCATATGCACAAAGGTATCCATTCTAATTCATTCGTACGATCCATTCTAATTCAGGATCGTACGAATGAATTAGAATGGATACATTCGTGTGAATGAATTAGAATTGATCGTACGAATGAATTAGAATGGATCGTATGAATGAATTAGAATGGATCGTACGAATGAATTAGAATGGATCGTATGAATGAATTAGAATGGATCGTACGAATGAATTAGAATGGATGGTATGAATGAATTAGAATAGATACATTCGTGCGAATGAATTAGAATGGATTGTGCGAATGAATAAGAACAGATCGTGAGAATGAATTAGAATGGATCATACCAATGAATTAGAATGGATCGTGTGAAAGAATTAGAATAGATCGTACGAATGAATTAGAATGGATCGTGTGAATGAATTAGAATGGATCGTACGAATGAATTAGAATGGATACATTTGTGCGAATGAATTCGAATGGATCGTACGAATGAATTAGAATGGATCGTACGAATGAATTAGAATGGATCGTGCGAATGAATTAGAATGGATCGTACGAATGAATTAGAATGGATCGTACGAATGAACTAGAATGGATACATTCGTGCGAATGAATTAGAATGGATCATATGAATGAATTAGAATGGATCGTACGAATGAATTAGAATGGATCTTACGAATGAATTAGAATGGATCGTACGAATGAATTAGAATGGATCGTACGAATGAATTAGAATGGATACATTCGTGCGAATGAATTAGAATGGATCGGACGAATGAATTAGAATGGATCGTACGAATGAATTAGAATGGATCGTACGAATGAATTAGAATGGATACATTCGTCCGAATGAATCAGAATGGATCATACGAATGAGTAAGAATGGATCGTATGAATGAAATAGAATAGATTGTACGAATGAATTAGAATGGATTCGTACGAATGAATTAGAATGGATACATTCGTGCGAATGAAATAGAAATGATCGTACCAATGAGTAAGAATGGATCGTACGAATGAAATAGAATGGATTGTGCGAATGAATTAGAATGGATCGTACGAATGAATTAGAATGGATCGTGTGAAAGAATTAGAATGGATTGTATGAATGAATTAGAATAGATCGTATGAATGAATTAGAATGGATCGTACGAATGAATTAGAATGGATCGTACGAATGAATTTGAATGGATCGTATGAATGAATTAGAATGGATATATTCGTGCGAATGAATTAGAATGGATACATTCGTGCGAAAGAATTAGAATAGATCGTATGAATGAATTAGAATGGATCCAATGAATGAATTAGAATGGATCGTGCGAATGAATTAGAATGGATCGTACGAATGAATTAGAATAGATCGTACGAATGAATTAGAATGGATCGTACGAAGGAATTAGAATGGATCGTACGAATGAATTAGAATGGATATATTCGTGGAAATGAATTAGAATGGATCGTATGAATGTATTAGAATGGATCGTATGAGTGAATTAGAATGGATCGTACGAATGAATTAGAATGGATTGTATGAATGAATTAGAATGGATCGTACGAATGAATTAGAACAGATCGTGCGAATGAATTAGAATGGATCGTACGAATGAATTAGAATGGATCGTACGAATGAATTAGAATGGATCAAATGAATGAATTAGAATGGTTTCATTCATGCGAATGAATTAGAATGGATCGTACGAATGGATTAGAATGGATCGTACGAATGGATTAGAATGGATACATTCGAGCGAATGAATTAGAATGGATCGTACGAATGAATTAGAATGGATCGTACGAATGGATTAGAATGGATCCTACGAATGGATTAGAATGGATACCTTTGTGCATATGAATTAGAATGGATCGTACGAATGAATTAGAATGGATCATATTAATGAATTAGAATGGATCGTACGAATGAATTAGAATGGATACATTCGTGCACGATCCATTCTAATTCATTCGCACGAATGTATCCATTCTAATTCATTCGTACGATCCATTCTAATTCGTTAATATGATCCATTCTAATTCATTCGTACGATCCATTCTAATTCATATGCACAAAGGTATCCATTCTAATTCATTCATACGATCCATTCTAATTCAGGATCGTACGAATGAATTAGAATGGATACATTCGTGTGAATGAATTAGAATTGATCGTACGAATGAATTAGAATGGATCGTACGAATGAATTAGAATGGATCGTACGAATGAATTATAATGGATCGTATGAATGAATTGGAATGGATACATTCGTGCGAATGAATTAGAATGGATTGTGCGAATGAATAAGAACAGATCGTGCGAATGAATTAGAATGGATCGTACCAATGAATTAGAATGGATCGTGTGAAAGAATTAGAATGGATCGTACGAATGAATTAGAAAGGATCGTGCGAATGAATTAGAATGGATCGTACGAATGAATTAGAATGGAAACATTTGTGCGAATGAATTAGAATGGAGCGTACGAATGAATTTGAATGGATCGTATGAATGAATTAGAATGGATCGTACGAATGAATTAGAATGGATCGTGCGAATGAATTAGAATGGATCGTACGAATGAATTAGAATGGATCGTACGAATGAACTAGAATGGATACATTCGTGCGAATGAATTAGAATGGATCGTACGAATGAATTAGAATAGATCGTACGAATGAATTAGAATGGATCTTACGAATGAATTAGAATGGATCGTACGACTGAATTAGAATGGATCGTACGAATGAATTAGAATGGATACATTTGTGCAAATGAATTAGAATGGATCGAACGAATGAATTAGAATGGATCGTACGAATGAATTAGAATGGATCGTACGAATAAATTAGAATGGATCGTACGAATAAATTAGAATGGATACATTCGTCCGAATGAATTAGAATGGATCATACGAATGAGTAAGAATGGATCATACGAATGAAATAGAATAGATTGTACGAATGAATTAGAATGGATTCGTACGAATGAATTAGAATGGATACGTTCGTGCGAATGAATTAGAATGGATCGTACCAATGAGTAAGAATGGATCGTACGAATGAAATAGAATGGATTGTGCGAATGAATTAGAATGGATCGTACGAATGAATTAGAATGGATCGTGTGAAAGAATTAGAATGGATTATATGAATGAATTAGAATAGATCGTATGCATGAATTAGAATGGATCATACGAATGAATTAGAATGGATCGTACGAATGAATTAGAATGGATCGTATGAATGAATTAGAATTGATACATTCGTGCGAATGAATTAGAATGGATGCATTCGTGTGAATGAATTAGAATAGATCGTATGAATGAATTAGAATGGATCCTATGAATGAATTAGAATGGATCGTGCGAATGAATTAGAATGGATCGTACGAATGAATTAGAATAGATCGTATGAATGAATTAGAATGGATCGTACGAAGGAATTAGAATGGATCGTACGAATGAATTAGAATGGATATATTCGTGCAAATGAATTAGAATGAATCGTATGAATATATTAGAATAGATCGTATGAGTGAATTAGAATGGATCGTACGAATGAATTAGAATGGATTGTATGAATGAATTAGAATGGATCATACGAATAAATTAGAACTGATCGTGCGAATGAATTAGAATAGATCGTACGAATGAATTAGAATGGATCGTGTGAATGAATTAGAATGGATCGTACGAATGAATTAGAATGGATACATTTGTACGAATGAATTAGAATGGATCGTACGAATGAATTAGAATGGATCGTATGAATGAATTAGAATGGATCGTACGAATGAATTAGAATGGATCATGCGAATGAATTAGAATGGATCATACGAATGAATTAGATTGGATCGTGTGAAAGAATTAGAATGGATCGTACGAATGAATTAGAATGGATCGTTCTAATGAATTAGAATTGATCGAACGAATGAATTAGCATGGATCGTGCTAATGAATTAGAATGGATCGTACGAATGAATTGGAATGGATCGTGCGAATGAATTAGAATGGATCGTACGAATGAATTAGAATGGATACATTTGTGCGAATGAATTAGAATGGATCGTACGAATGAATTAGAATGGATCATATGAATGAATTAGAATGGATCATGCGAATGAATTCGAATGGATCGTAGGAATTTATTCTAATTCATTCATACAATCCATTCTAATTGTTTCACACGATCCATTCTAATTCATTCGTACGTTCCATTCTAATTCATTAGCACGATCCATGCTAATTCATTCCTTCGATCAATTCTAATTCATTAGCACAATCCATTCTAATTTATTCGTACGGTCCATTCTAATTCATTCGCACGATCCATTCTAATTCATTCATAGGATCCATTCTAATTCATTCATACGATCTATTCTAATTCTTTCGCACGAATGTATCCATTCTAATTCATTCGCACGAATGTATCCATTCTAATTCATTCGTACGATCCATTCTAATTCATTCGTATGATCCATTCTAATTCATTCGTACGATCTATTCTAATTCATTCATACAATCCATTCTAATTCTTTCACACGATCCATTCTAATGCATTCGTACGATCCATTCTAATTCATTCGCACAATCCATTCTATTTCATTCGTACGATCCATTCTTACTCATTGGTACGATCCATTCTAATTCATTCGCACGAATGTATCCATTCTAATTCATTCATACGAATCCATTCTAATTCATTCGTACAATCTATTCTATTTCAATCGTACGATCCATTCTTACTCATTCGTATGATCCATTCTAATTCATTCGGACGAATGTATCCATTCTAATTTATTCGTACGATCCATTCTAATTCATTCGTACGATCCATTCTAATTCATTCGTCCGATCCATTCTAATTCATTCGCACGAATGTATCCATTCTAATTCATTCGTACGATCCATTCTAATTCATTCGTACGATCCATTCTAATTCATTCGTAAGATCCATTCTAATTCATTCGTACGATCCATTCTAATTCAATCGTACGATCCATTCTAATTCATTCGCACGAATGTATCCATTCTAGTTCATTCGTACGATCCATTCTAATTCATTCGTACGATCCATTCTAATTCATTCATACGATCCATTCTAATTCATTCGTACGATCCATTCTAATTCATTCGCACAAATGTATCCTTTCTAATTCATTCGTACGATCCATTCTAATTCATTCGCACGATCCATTCTAATTCATTCGTACGATCCATTCTAATTCTTTCACACGATCCATTCTAATTCATTCGTACGATCCATTCTAATTCATTCGCACGATCCATTCTAATTCATTCGTATGATCCATTCTAATTCATTCATACGATCCATTCTAATTCATTCGTACGATCCATTCTAATTCATTCGCACAAATGTATCCATTCTAATTCATTCGTACGATCCATTCTAATTCATTCGTACGATCCATTCTAAATCATTCGTATGATCCATTCTAATTAATTCGTATGATCCATTCTAATTCATTCGTACGATCTATTCTAATTCATTCATACAATCCATTCTAATTCATTCGCACGAATGTATCCATTCTAATTAATTCGTACGATCCATTCTAATTCATTCGTATGATCTATTCTTATTCATTCGCACGATCCATTCTAATTCATTCGCACGAATGTATCCATTCTAATTCATTCGTACGATCCATTCTAATTCATTAATATGATCCATTCTAATTCATTCGTACGATCTATTCTAATTCATATGCACAAAGGTATCCATTCTAATTCATTCGCACGAAAGAATTAGAATGGATTGTATGAAAGAATTAGAATGGATCGTGCGAATGAATTAGAATGGATCGTACGAAGGAATTAGAATGGATCGTACGAAGGAATTAGAATGGATCATACGAATGAGTAAGAATGGATTGTACGAATGAATTAGAATGGATCATACGAATGAATTAGAATGGATCATACGAATTAATTAGAATGGATCATATGAATGAATTAGAATGGATCGTACGAATGAATTAGAATGGATACATTCGTGCGAATGAATTAGAATGGATCGTACGAATGAATTAGAATGGATACATTTGTGCGAATGAATTAGAATGGATTGTACGAATAAATTAGAATGGATCGTATGAATGAATTAGAATGGATCGTACGAATGAATTAGAATGGATCGTGCGAATGAATTAGAATGGATCGTACGAATGAATTAGAATAGATCGTACGAATGAACTAGAATGGATACATTCGTGCAAATGAATTAGAATGGATCGTACGAATGAATTAGAATGGATCGTACGAATAAATTAGAATGGATCTTACGAATGAATTAGAATGGATCGTACGAATGAATTAGAATGGATACATTCGTGCGAATGAATTAGAATGGATCGGACGAATGAATTAGAATGGATCGTACGAATGAATTAGATTGGATCGTACGAATAAATTAGAATGGATACATTCGTCCGAATGAATTAGAATGGATCATACGAATGAGTAAGAATGGATCGTACGAATGAAATAGAATCGATTGTACGAATGAATTAGAATGGATCCTACGAATGAATTAGAATGGATCGTGTAAAAGAATTAGATTGGATTGTATGAATGAATTAGAATGGATCGTATGAATGAATTAGAATGGATCGTGCGAATGAATTCGAATGGATCGTACGAATTCATTCTATTTCATTCGTACGATCCATTTTAATTCATATGCACAAATGTATCCATTCTAATTCATTCGTACGATCCATTCTAATTCAGTATCATACGAATGAAATAGAATGGATACATTCGTGCGAATGAATTAGAATTGATCATACGAATGAGTAAGAATGGATCGGACTAATGAATTAGAATGGATCGTACGAATGAATTAGAATGGATCAAATGAATGAATTAGAATGGTTACATTCATGCGAATGAATTAGAATGGATCGTTCGAATGAAGTAGAATAGATCGTATGAATGAATTAGAATGGATACATTCGTGCGAATGAACTAGAATGAATCGTATGAATGAATTAGAATAGATTGTGCGAATGAATTAGAATGGATCGTACGAATGAATTAGAATGGATACATTCGTGCGAATAAATTAGAATGGATTGTATAAATGAATTAGAATGGATCGTACGAATGAATTAGAATGGATCGTACGAATGAATTAGAATAGATTGCACGAATGAATTAGAATGGATCGTGCGAATGAAATAGAATGGATACAAATGAATTAGAATGGATCATACGAATGAAATAGAATGACGATCCATTCTTACTCATTCGTATGATCCATTCTAATTTATTCGCACGAATGTATCCATTCTAATTCATTCGTACGTCTAATTCATTCGTACGGTCCATTCTAATTCATTCGCACAATCCATTCTATTTCATTCGTACGGTCCATTCTTACTCATTCGTATGATCCATTATGGATACATTCGTGCGAATGAATTAGAATGGATCATACGAATGAGTAAGAATGGATCGTACGAATGAAATAGAATGGATTGTGCGAATGAATTAGAATGGATCGTACGAATGAATTTGAATGGATCGTGTGAAAGAATTAGAATGGATTGTATGAATGAATTACAATAGATCGTATGAATGAATTAGAATGGATCGTACGAATGAATTAGAATGGATCGTACGAATGAATTAGAATGGATACATTCGCGAATGAATTAGAATAGATCGTACGAATGAATTAGAATGGATCGTACGAATGAATTAGAATGGATCTTACGAATGAATTAGAATGGATCATACGAATGAATTAGAATGGATCGTACGAATGAATTAGAATGGATACATTTGTGCGAATGAATTAGAATGGATCGTGCTAATGAATTAGAATTGATCGAACGAATGAATTAGCATGGATCGTGCTAATGAATTAGAATGGAACGTACGAATGAATTAGAATGGATCGTGTGAAAGAATTAGAATGGATTGTATGAATGAATTAGAATAGATCGTATGAATGAATTAGAATGGATTGTACGAATGAATTAGAATGGATCGTATGAATGAATTAGAATGGATCGTACGAATGAATTAGAATGGATACATTCGTGCGAATGAATTAGAATGGATACATTCGTGCGAAAGAATTATAATAGATCGTATGAATGAATTAGAATGGATCCTATGAATGAATTAGAATGGATCGTGCGAATGAATTAGAATGGATCGTACGAATCAATTAGAATGGATCGTGCTAATGAATTAGAATTGATCGAACGAATGAATTAGCATGGATCGTGCTAATGAATTAGAATGGAACGTACGAATGAATTAGAATGGATCGTGTGAAAGAATTAGAATTGATTGTATGAATGAATTAGAATGAATTCGTACGATCCATTCGAATTTATTCGCACGATCCATTCTAATTCATTCATACTATCCATTATAATTCATTCGTACGATCCATTCTAATTCATTCGCACAAATGTATCCATTCTAATTCATTCGCACAAATGTATCCATTCTAATTCATTCGTACAATTCATTCTTACTCATTCATATGATCCATTCTAATTCATTCGTACGACCCATTCTAATCCATTCGTACGATCTATTCTAATTCATTCGCATGAATGTAACCATTCTAATTCATTCATTTGATCTATTCTAATTCATTCGTACGATCCATTCTAATTCATTCGTCCGATCCATTCTAATTTATTCGCACGAATGTATCCATTCTAATTCATTCATACGATCCATTCTAATTCATTCGTACGACCCATTCTAATTCATTCGCACAATCCATTCTAATTCATTCGTACGATCCATTCTATTTCATTCTAATTCTTTCACACGATCCATTCTAATCCATTCTAATTCTTTCACACGATCCATTCTAATTCATTCGTACGTTCCATTCTAATTCATTAGCATGAACCATGCTAATTCTTTCGTTCGATCAATTCTAATTCTTTATCACGATCCATTCTAATTCATTCGTATGATCCATTCTAATTCATTCGTACGATCCATTCTAATTCATTCGCACGATCCATTCTAATTCAATCATAGGATCCATTCTAATTCATTCATACGATCTATTCTAATTCTTTCGCACGAATGTATCCATTCTAATTCATTCGCACGAATGTATCCATTCAAATTCATTCGTACGATCCATTCTAATTCATTCGTACGATCCATTCTAATTCATTCGTACGATCCATTCTAATTCATTCATACGATCTATTCTAATTCATTCATACAATCCATTCTAATTCTTTCACACGATCCATTCTAATTCATTCGTACGATCCATTCTAATTCATTCGCACAATCCATTCTATTTCATTCGTACGATCCATTCTTACTCATTGGTACAATCCATTCTAATTCATTCATACGAATGTATCCATTCTAATTCATTTGTACGAATCCATTCTAATTCATTCGTACAATCTATTCTATTTCATTCGTACGATCCATTCTTACTTATTCGTATGATCCATTCTAATTCATTCGGACGAATGTATCCATTCTAATTCATTCGTACGATCCATTCTAATTCATTCGTATGATTCATTCTAATTCATTTGTCCGATCCATTCTAATTCATTCGCACGAATGTATCCATTCTAATTCATTCGTACGATCCATTCTAATTCATTCGTACGATCCATTCTAATTCATTCGTACGATCCATTCTAATTCACTCATACGATCCATTCTAATTCATTCATACGATCCATTCTAATTCATTTGCACGAATATATCCATTCTAATTCATTCGTACGATCACGAATGTATCCATTCTAGTTCATTCGTACGATCCATTCTAATTCATTCATACGATCCATTCTAATTCATTCATACGATCTTTTCTAATTCATTCATACAATCTATTCTAATTCTTTCACACGATCCATTCTAATTCATTCGTACGATTCATTCGTAGGATCCATTCTAATTCATTCGTATGATCCATTCTAATTCATTCGCACGAATGTATCCATTCGTACGATCCATTCTAATTCATTCGTACGATCCATTCTAATTCATTTGCACGATCCATTCTAATTCATTCGTACGATCCATTCTAATTCATTCATACGATCCATTCTAATTCATTCGCACGAATGTATCCATTATGAATGAATTAGAATGGATCGTGCGAATGAATTCGAATGGATCGCATGATCCATTCGAATAGAATGGATCGTATGAATGAATTAGAATGGATCGGGCGAATGAATTAGAATGGATTGTAGGAATGAATTAGAATGGATCGTATGAATGAATTAGAATGGATCGTATGAATGAATTAGAATGGATCGTGTGAATGAATTAGAATGGATCGTACGAATGAATTAGAATGGATCGTACTAATGAATTAGAATGGATCATACGAATGAATTAGAAGGGATCGTGCGAATGAATTAGAATGGATCATACGAATGAATAAGAATGGATCGGACGAATGAATTAGAATGGATCGTACGAATGAATTAGAATGGATCAAATGAATGAATTAGAATGAATTAGAATGAAATAAAATGGATCGTACGAATGAATTAGAATGGATTATACGAATGAATTAGAATAGATCGTACGAATGAATTAGAATGGATCGTACAAAGGAATTAGAATGGATCGTACGAATGAATTAGAATGGATATATTCGTGCAAATGAATTAGAATGGGTCGTATGAATATATTAGAATGGATCGTATGAGTGAATTAGAATGGATCGTACGAATGAATTAGAATGAATCGTATGAATGAATTAGAATGGATACATCCGTGTGAATGAATTAAAATGGATCGTATGAATGAATTAGAATTGATTTTGTGAATGAATTAGAACTGATCGTACGAATGAATTAGAATGGATACATTCGTGCGAATGAATTAGAATGGATTGTATGAATGAATTAAAATGCATCGTACAAATGAATTAGAATGGATCGTATAAGTGAATTAGAATGGATACGAAGGAATTAGAATGGATCGTACGAAGGAATTAGAATGGATCATACGAATGAAATAGAATGGATCGTACGAATGAATTAGAATGGATCGTACGAAGGAATTAGAACGGATAGTACGAATGAAGTAGAATGGATCGTATGAATGAATTAGAATGGATACATTCGTGCGAATGAATTAGAATGGATCGTATGAATGAATTAGAAAGATTGTGCGAATGAATTAGAATGGATCGTACGAATGAATTAGAATGGATACATTCATGCGAATAAATTAGAATGGATTGTATGAATGAATTAGAATGGATCGTACGAGTGAATTAGAATGGATCGTACGAATGAATTAGAATAGATTGCGCGAATGAATTAGAATGGATCGTACGAATGAATTAGAATGGATCGTACGAAGGAATTAGAATGGATCGTACGAATGAATTAGAATGGATCGTACGAATGAATTAGAATGGATCGTACGAATGAATTAGAATGGATCGTACGAATGAATTAGAATGGATCATACGATTTAATTAGAATGGATCATACGAATGAGTAAGAATGGATCATACGAATGAATTAGATTGGATCGTACGATCCATTCTAATTCATTAGCATGGATCGTGCTAATGAATTAGAATGGAATATATGAATGAATTAGAATGGATCGTAGAATGGATCGTACGAATGAATTAGAATGAATTAGAATGAATCGTACGAATGAATTAGAATAGATCATAGGAATGAATTAGAATGGATCGTGCAAATGAATAAGAATGGATACATTCGTGCGAATGAATTAGAATGGATCGTGCGAATGAATTAGAATGGATCGTACGAATGATTTAGAATGGATATATTTGAACGAATAAATTAGAATGGATCATACGAATGAATTAGAATGGATCGTACGAAAGAATTAGAATGGATAGTGCGAATGAATTAGAATCGATCGTACGAATGAATTAGAATGGATCATACGAATGAATTAGAATGGATCATACGAATGAGTAAGAATGGATCGTACGAATGAATTAGAATGGATCGTACGAATAAATTAGAATGGATCGTACGAATAAATTAGAATGGATACATTCGTCCGAATGAATTAGAATGGATCATACGAATGAGTAAGAATGGATCGTACGAATGAAATAGAATAGATTGTACGAATGAATTAGAATGGATCCTAGTACGATCCATTCTAATTCATTCGTACGATCCATTCTAATTTATTCATACAATCCATTCTAATTCTTTCACAAGATCCATTCTAATTCATTCGTTCGATCCATTCTAATTCATTCGTGCAATCCATTCTATTTCATTCATACGATCCATTCTTACTCATTCGTACAATCCATTCTAATTCATTCACACGAATGTATCCATTCGTACGAATGATTTAGTATAGATTGTACCAATGAACTAGAATGGATCGTACGAATGAATTAGAATGGATCGTACGAAGGAATTAGAATGGATCGTACGAATGAATTAGAATGGATCATACAAATGAATTAGAAAAGATCGTACGAATGAATTAGAATGGATCGTACGAAGGAATTAGAATGGATCGTACGAATGAATTAGAATGGATCGTGTGAAAGAATTAGAATGGATTGTATGAATGAATTAGAATAGATCATATGAATGAATTAGAATGGATCGTACGAATGAATTAGAATGGATCGTACGAATGAATTAGAATGGATACATTCGTGCGAATGAATTAGAATGGATACATTCGTGCGAAAGAATTAGAATAGATCGTATGAATGAATTAGAATAGATCGTGCGAATGAATTAGAATGGATCGTACGAATGAATTAGAATGGATCGTGCTAATGAATTAGAATTGATCGAACGAATGAATTAGCATGGATCGTGCTAATGAATTAGAATGGAACATACAAATGACTTAGAATGGATCGTGTGAAAGAATTAGAATGGATTGTATGAATGAATTAGAATGAATTCGTACGATCCATTCGAATTCATTCGCACGATCCATTCTAATTCATTCATACGATCCATTCTAATTCATTCGTACGATCCATTCTAATTCATTTGCACAAATGTATCCATTCTAATTCATTCGCACAAATGTATCCATTCTAATTCATTCGTACGATTCATTCTTACTCATTCGTATGATCCATTCTAATTTATTCGTACGATCCATACTAATCCATTCGTACGATCCATTCTAATTCATTCGCATGAATGTAACCATTCTAATTCATTCATTTGATCCATTCTAATTCATTCGTACGATTCATTCTAATTCATTCGTCCGATCCATTCTAATTCATTCGCACGAATGTATCCATTCTAATTCATTCATACGATCCATTCTAATTCATTCGTACAACCCATTCTAATTCATTCGCACAATCCATTCTAATTCATTCGTACGATCCATTCTATTTCATTCTAATTCTTTCACACGATCCATTCTAATCCATTCTAATTCTTTCACACGATCCATTCTAATTAGAATAGATCGTATGAATGAATTAGAATGGATCGTACGAATGAATTAGAATGGATCGTACGAATGAATTAGAATGGATACATTCGTGCGAATGAATTTGAATGGATACATTCGTGCGAAAGAATTAGAATAGATCGTATGAATGAATTAGAATGGATCCTATGAATGAATTAGAATGGATCGTGCGAATGAATTAGAATGGATCGTACGAATGAATTAGAATGGATCGTGCTAATGAATTAGAATTGATCGAACGAATGAATTAGCATGGATCGTGCTAATGAATTAGAATGGAACGTACGAATGAATTAGAATGGATCGTGTGAAAGAATTAGAATGGATTGTATGAATGAATTAGAATGAATTCGTACGATCCATTCGAATTCATTCGCATGATCCATTCTAATTCATTCATACGATCCATTCTTATTCATTCGTACGATCCATTCTAATTCATTCGCACAAATGTATCCATTCTAATTCATTCGCACAAATGTATCCATTCCAATTCATTTGTACGATTCATTCTTACTCATTCGTATGATCCATTCTAATTCATTCGTACGATCCATTCTAATCCATTAGTACGATCCATTCTAATTCATTCGCATGAATGTAACCATTCTAATTCATTCATTTGATCCATTCTAATTTATTCGTACGATCCATTCTAATTCATTCGTCCGATCCATTCTAATTCATTCGCACGAATGTATCCATTCTAATTCATTCATACGATCCATTCTAATTCATTCGTACGACCCATTCTAATTCATTCGCACAATCCATTCTAATTCATTCGTACGATCCATTCTATTTCATTCTAATTCTTTTACACGATCCATTCTAATCCATTCTAATTCATTCTAATTCTTTCACACGATCCATTCTAATTCATTAGTACGTTCCATTCTAATTCATTACCACGATCCATGCTAATTCATTCGTTCGATCAATTCTAATTCATTAGCACGATCCATTCTAATTCATTCGTACGATCCATTCTAATTCATTCGTACGATCCATTCTAATTCATTCGCACGACCCATTCTAATTCATTCATAGGATCCATTCTAATTCATTCATACGATCTATTCTAATTCTTTCGCACGAATGT
Source organism: Chamaelirium japonicum (assembly GCA_947650365.1). Taxonomy (NCBI): domain Eukaryota; kingdom Viridiplantae; phylum Streptophyta; class Magnoliopsida; order Liliales; family Melanthiaceae; genus Chamaelirium; species Chamaelirium japonicum. Next base: position 738,360 of record CANTAL010000101.1, read on the forward strand.
ATCCATTCTAATTCATTCGCACGAATGTATCCATTCTAATTCATTCGTACGATCCATTCTAATTCATTCGTACGATCCATTCTAATTCATTCATACGATCCCTTCTAATTCATTCATACGATCTATTCTAATTCATTCATACAATCCATTCTAATTCTTTCACACGATCCATTCTAATTCATTCGTACGATCCATTCTAATTCATTCGCACAATCCATTCTATTTCATTCGTACGATCAATTCTTACTCATTGGTACGATCCATTCTAATTCATTCGCACGAATGTATCCATTCTAATTCATTCGTACGAATCCATTCTAATTCATTCGTACAATCTATTCTATTTCATTCGTACGATCCATTCTTACTCATTCGTATGATCCATTATAATTCATTCGGACGAATGTATCCATTCTAATTTATTCGTACGATCCATTCTAATTCATTCGTACGATCCATTCTAATTCATTCGTCCGATCCATTCTAATTCATTCGCACGAATGTATCCATTCTAATTCATTCATACGATCCATTCTTATTCATTTGTACGATCCATTCTAATTCATTCGTAAGATCCATTCTAATTCATTCGTACGATCCATTCTAATTCACTCATACGATCCATTCTAATACATTCATACGATCCATTCTAATTCATTTGCACGAATATATCCATTCTAATTCATTCGTACGATCACGAATGTATCCATTCTAGTTCATTCGTACGATCCATTCTAATTCATTCGTACGATCTATTCTATTTCATTCATACGATCTTTTCTAATTCATTCATACAATCCATTCTAATTCTTTCACACGATCCATTCTAATTCATTCGTACGATTCATTCGTAGGATCCATTCTAATTCATTCATACGATCCATTCTAATTCATTCGCACGAATGTATCCATTTTAGTTCATTCGTACGGTCCATTCTAATTCATTCGTACGATTCATTCTAATTCATTCACACGATCCATTCTAATTCATTCGTACGATCCATTCTAATTCATTCATATGATCCATTCTAATTCATTTGCACGAATATATCCATTCTAATTCATTCGTACGATCCATTCTAATTCCTTCGTACGATCCATTCTAATTCATTCGTACGATCTATTCTAATTCATTCGTACAATCCATTCTAATTCATTCGTACGATCCTTTCTAATTCCTTCGTACGATCCATTCTAATTCATTCGCACGAATGTATCCATTCTAGTTCATTCGTACGATCCATTCTAATTCATTCATACGATCCATTCTAATTCATTCATACGATCTTTTCTAATTCATTCATGCAATCCATTCTAATTCTTTCACACGATCCATTCTAATTCATTCGTATGATCCATTCTAATTCATTCGTACGATCCATTCTAATTCATTTATACGATCCATTCTAATTCATTCGTACAATCCATTCTTTTTCAATCGTACGATCCATTCTTACTCATTCCTATGATCCATTCTAATTCATTCACACGAATGTATCCATTCTAATTCATTCATACAATCCATTCTAATCCATTCTAATTCTTTCACAAAATCTATTCTAATTCATTCATATGATCCATTCTAATTCATTCACACGAATGTATCCATTCTAATTCATTCATACGATCCATTCTATTCATTCGTACGATCCATTCTTACTCATTGGTACGATCCATTGTAATTCATTCGCATGAATGTAACCATTCTAATTCATTCATTTGATCCATTCTAATTCATTCGTACGATCCATTCTTATTCATTCGTCCGATCCATTCTAATTCATTCGCACGATCTATTCTTATTCATTCGCACAATCCATTCTAATTCATTCGCACGAATGTATCCATTCTAATTCATTCGTACGATCCATTCTAATTCATTCGTACGATCCATTCTAATTCATTCGTATGATCCATTCTAATTAATTCGTATGATCCATTCTAATTCATTCATACGATCCATTCTAATTCATTCGTACGATCCATTCTAATTCATTCGTACGATCCATTCTATTCCATTCTAGTTCATTCGTACGATCCATTCTAATTCCTTCGTACGATCCATTCTAATTCATTTGTACGATCCATTCTAATTTATTCGTACGTTCCATTCTAATTCATTAGCACGATCCATGCTAATTCATTCGTTCGATCAATTCTAATTCATTAGCACGATCCATTCTAATTCATTCGTACGATCCATTCTAATTCATTCGCACCATCCATTCTATTTCATTCTAATTCATTTGCACGAATATATCCATTCTAATTCATTCGTACGATCCATTCAAATTCCTTCGTACGATCCATTCTAATTCATTCGTACGATCTATTCTAATTCATTCGTTCGATCCATTCTAATTCATTCGCACGAATGTATCCATTCTAATTCATTCGTACGATCCATTCAAATTCATTCGTACGATCCATTCTAATTAATTCGTATGATCCATTCTAATTCATTCGTACGATCCATTCTAATTCGTTCATACAATCCATTCTAATTCATTCGCACGAATGTATCCATTCTAATTAATTAGAATGGATCGTACGAATGAATTAGAATGGATCGTATGAATGAATTAGAATGGATACATTCGTGTGAATGAATTAGAATGGATCGTATGAATGAATTAGAATAGATTTTGTGAATGAATTATAACTGATCGTACGAATGAATTAGAATGGATACATTCGTGCGAATGAATTAGAATGGATTGTATGAATGAATTAGAATGGATCGTACGAATGAATTAGAATGGATCGTATGAGTGAATTAGAATGGATACGAAGGAATTAGAATGGATCGTAAGAAGGAATTAGAATGTATCATACGAAAGAAATAGAATGGATCGTACGAAGGAATTAGAATGGATCGTACGAAGGAATTAGAATGGATCGTACGAAGGAATTAGAATCGATATATTCGTGCAAATGAATTAGAATGGATCGTATGAATGAATTAGAATGGATCGTATGAGTGAATTAGAACGGATAGTACGAATGAAGTAGAATGGATCGTATGAATGAATTAGAATGGATACATTCGTGCGAATGAATTAGAATGGATCGTACGAATGAATTAGAATGGATCGTACGAATGAATTAGAATGGATCTTACGAATGAATTAGAATGGATCGTATGAATGAATTAGAATGGATCGTACGAATGAATTAGAATGGATACATTCGTGCGAATGAATTAGAATAGATCGGACGAATGAATTAGAATGGATCGTACGAATGAATTAGAATGGATCAAATGAATGAATTAGAATGGTTATATTCATGCGAATGAATTAGAATGGATCGTACGAAATGATTAGAATGGATCGAACGAATGGATTAGAATGGATACATTCTAGCGAATGAATTAGAATGGATCGTACGAATGAATTAGAATGGATCGTACGAATGGATTAGAATGGATCCAACGAATGGATTAGAATGGATACCTTTGTGCATATGAATTAGAATAGATCGTACGAATGAATTAGAATGGATCGTACGAATGAATTAGAATGGATTGTGCTAATGAATTAGAATTGATCGAACGAATGAATTAGCATGGATCGTGCTAATGAATTAGAATGGAACGTACGAATGAATTAGAATGGATCGTGTGAAAGAATTAGAATGGATTGTATGAATGAATTAGAATGAATTCGTACGATCCATTCGAATTCATTCGCACGATCCATTCTAATTCATTCATACGATCCATTCTAATTCATTCATACAATCCATTCTAATTCATTCATACGATCTATTCTAATTCTTTCGCACAAATGTATCCATTCTAATTCATTCGCACGAATGTATCCATTCTAATTCATTCGTACGATCCATTCTAATTCATTCGCACGATCCATTCTAATTCATTCGTACGATCAATTCTAATTCATTCGCACGAATGTATCCATTCTAATTCATTCGTACGATCCATTCTAACTCATTCATAGGATCCATTCTAATTCATTCATACAATCCATTCTAATTCATTCGCACGAATGTATCCATTCTAATTCATTCGTACGATCAGTTCTAGTTCATTCACAAAATCTATTCTAATTTATTCATACGATCCATTCTAATTCATTCACACGAATGTATCCATTCTAATTCATTCATACGATCCATTCTAATTCATTCGTACGATCCATTCTAATTCACTCATACGATCCATTCTAATACATTCATACGATATATTCTAATTTATTTGCACGAATATATCCATTCTAATTCATTCGTACGATCTATTCTAATTCCTTCGTACGATCCATTCTAATTCATTCGTACGATCTATTCTATTTCATTCGTACGATCCATTCTTACTCATTCGTACGATCCATTCTAATTCATTCGTCCGATCCATTCTAATTCAATCGCACGAATGTATCCATTCTAATTCATTCGTACGATCCATTCTAATTCATTCGCACGATCCATTCTAATTCATTTGTACGATCCATTCTAATTCTTTCACACGATCTATTCTAATTCATTCGTACGATCCATTCTAATTCATTCGCACGATCCATTCTAATTCATTCGTACGATCCATTCTAATTCATTCGTACGATCCATTCTAATTCATTCGTACGATCCATTCTAATTCATTCGCACAAATGTATCCATTCTAATTCATTCGTACGATCCATTCTAATTCAGTCGCACGATCCATTCTAATTCATTCGTACGATCCATTCTAATTCATTCGTACGATCCATTCTAATTTATTCGTATGATCCATTCTAGTTAATTCGTATGATCCATTCTAATTCATTCGTATATTCCATTCTAAATCATTCGCACGATCCATTTATTCGTACGATCCATTCTAATTCAGGATCGTACGAATGAATTAGAATGGATACATTTGTGCGAATGAATTAGAATTGATCATACGAATGAATTAGAATGGATCGTGCGAATGAATTAGAATGGATCGTACGAATGAATTAGAATAGATCGTACGAATGAACTAGAATGGATACATTCGTGTGAATAAATTAGAATTGATCGTATGAATGAATTAGAATGGATCGTACGAATGAATTAGAATGGATCTTACGAATGAATTAGAATGGATCGTACGAATGAATTAGAATGGATCGTACGAATGAATTAGAATGGATACATTCGTGCGAATGAATTAGAATGAATCGGACGAATGAATTAGAATGGATCATACGAATGAATTAGAATGGATCAAATGAATGAATTAGAATGGATCGTACGAATGGATTAGAATGCATCGTACGAAAGAATTAGAATGAATATATTCGTGCGAATGAATTAGAATGGATCGTACGAATGAATTAGACTGGATCGTACGAATGAATTTGAATGGATACATTTGTGCGAATGAATCTAAATGGATTGTATGAATGAATTACAAAGGATCGTACGAATGAATTAGAATGGATCGTACGAATGAATTAGAATAGCTCATACGAATGAATTAGAATGAATCGTATGAATGAATTAAAATGGTTACATTCGTGCAAATGAATTAGAATAGATCGTACGAATGAATTAGACTGGATCGTACGAATAAATTAGAAAGGATCGTGGGAATGAATTAGAATGGATCGTACGAATGAATTAGAATGGATCCACCGAATGAGTTAGAATGGATCATACGAATGAATTAGAATGGATTGTACGAATAAATTAGAATGGATTGTGCGAATGAATTAGAATGGATCGTATGAATGAATAAGAATGGATCGTACGAATGAATTAGAATGGATCGTGCGAATGAATTAGCATGAATCGTACGAATGTATTAGAATGGATCGTACGAATGAATTAGAATGAATCGTACGATCCATTCTAATTCATTCGTACGATCCATTCTAATTCATTCGCACGAATGTATCCATTCTAGTTCATTCGTACGATCCATTCTAGTTCATTCGTACGATCCATTCTAATTCATTCGTACGATCCATTCTAATTCATTCGTATGATCCATTCTAATTAATTCGTATGATCCATTCTAATTCATTTGTACGATCCATTCTAATTCATTCATACAATCCATTCTAATTCATTCGCACGAATGTATCCATTCTAATTAATTCGTACGATCCATTCTAATTCATTCATATGATCCATTCTTATTCATTCGCACGATCCAGTCTAATGGATTCGCACGATCCATTCTAATTCATTCACACGAATGTATCCATTCTAATTCAGACGATCGTGTGAATGAATTAGAATGGTTACATTCATGCGAATGAATTAGAATGGATCGTACGAATGGATTAGAATGGATCGTACGAATGGATTAGAATAGATACATTCGTGCGAATGAATTAGAATGGATTGTTTGAATGAATTAGAATGGATCGTACGATCCATTCGAATTCATTCGTACGATCCATTCTAATTTATTCGTACGATCCATTCTAATTCATTCGTACGAATGTATCCATTCTAATTCATTTGCACGATCCATTCTAATTCATTCCTATGATCTATTCTAATTCATTCGTACGATCCATTCTAATTCATTCTAATTCAATCGTACGATCCATTCTACGATCCATTCTAATTCATTCGTATATTCTATTCTAATTCATTAGCACGATCCATGCTAATGAATCGTATGATCCATTCTAATTCAATCGTACGATCCATTCTAATTCATTCGTACGATCCATTATAATTCATTCATACGATCCATTCTAATTCATTCGTACGATCCATTCTAATTCATTCGTACGATCCATTCTAATTCCTTCGTACGATCCATTCTAATTCATTCGTACGATCCATTCAAATTCATTCGCGCCATCTATTCTAATTCATTCGTACGATCCATTCTAATTCATTCGTACGATCCATTCTAATTCATTCATACAATCCATTCTAATTTATTCGCACGAATGTATCCATTCTAATTCATTCGTACGATCCATTCTATTTCATTCGCACAATCTATTCTAATTCATTCATACGATCCATTCTAATTCATTCACACGAATGTATCCATTCTAATTCATTTATACGATCCATTCTAATTCATTCGTACGATCCATTCTAATTCACTCATACGATCCATTCTAATACATTCATACGATCCATTCTAATTCATTTGCACGAATATATCCATTCTAATTCATTCGTACGATCCATTCTAATTCCTTCGTACGATCCATTCTAATTCATTCGTACGATCTATTCTATTTCATTCGTACGATCCATTCTTACTCATTCGTACGATCCATTCTAATTCATTCGTCCGATCCATTCTAATTCATTCGCACGAATGTATCCATTCTAATTCATTCGTTCGATCAATTCTAATTCATTAGCACGATCCATTATAATTCATTCGTAGGATCCATTCTAATTCATTCGCACGATCCATTCTAATTCATTCATAGGATCCATTTTAATTCATTCATACGATCTATTCTAATTCTTTCGTACGAATGTATCCATTCTAATTCATTCGCACGAATGTATCCATTCTAATTCATTCGTACGATCTATTCTAATTCATTCGTACGATCCATTCTAATTCATTCATACGATCCATTCTAATTCATTCGTACGATCCATTCTAATTCATTCGCACGAATGTATCCATTCTAGTTCATTCGTACGATCTATTCTAATTCATTCGCATGGATCGTGCATTCGTACGATCCATTCTAATTCATTCGTAAGATCCATGATCCATTCTAATTCATTAGTACGATCCATTCTAATTCATTCGTACGATCCATTCTAATTCATTCGCACGAATGTATCCATTCTAGTTCATTCGTACGATCCATTATAATTCATTCGTACGATCCATTCTAATTCATTCATACGATCTATTCTAATTCATTCATACAATCCATTATAATTCTTTCACACGATCCATTCTAATTTATTCGTACGATCCATTCTAATTCATTCGCACAATCCATTCTATTTCATTCGTACGATCCATTCTTACTCATTCGTATGATCCATTCTAATTCATTCGCACGAATGTATCCATAATGGATCATACGAATGAGTAAGAATGGATCGTACGAATGAAATAGAATGGATTGTGTGAATGAATTACAATGGACCGTACGAATGAATTAGAATGGATACATTCGTGCGAATGAATTAGAATGGATCGGACGAATGAATTAGAATGGATCGTACGAATGAATTAGAATGGATCATACGAATAAATTAGAATAGATACATTCGTCCGAATGAATTAGAATGGATCATACGAATGAGTAAGAATGGATCGTACGAATGAAATAGAATAGATTGTACGAATGAATTAGAATGGCTCCTACGAATGAATTAGAATAGATCGTGTGAAAGAATTAGAATGGATTGTATGAATGAATTAGAATGAATTCGTACGATCCATTCGAATTCATTCGCACGATCCATTCTAATTCATTCATACGATCCATTCTAATTCATTCATAGAATCCATTATAATTCTCACACGATCCATTCTAATTCATTCGTAGGATCCATTCTAATTCATTCGTACAATCTATTCTATTTCATTCGTACGATCCATTCTTACTCATTCGTATGATCCATTCTAATTCATTTGGACGAATGTATCCATTCTAATTTATTCGTACGATCCATTCTACTTCATTCGTATGATCCATTCTAATTCATTCGTACTATCCATTCTAATTCATTCGTCCGAGCCATTCTAATTCATTCGCTTGAATGTATCCATTCTAATTCATTCGTATGATCCATTCTAATTCATTCATACGATCCATTCTAATTCATTCGTAAGATCTATTCTAATTCATTCGTACGATCCATTCTAATTCATTCGTACGATCCATTCTAATTCATTCGCACGAATGTATCCATTCTAGTTCATTCATATGATCCATTCTAATTCATTCGTACGATCCATTCTAATTCATTCGCATGATCCATTCTATTTCATTCGTACGATCCATTCTAATTCATTCATACGATCCATTCTAATTCATTCGTACGATCCATTCTAATTCATTCGCACAAATGTATCCATTCTAATTCATTCGTACGATCTATTCTAATTCATTCGCACGATCCATTCTAATTCTTTCGTACGATCCATTCTAATTCATTCGCACGATCTGTTCTTATTCATTCGCACAATCCATTCTAATTCATTCGCACGAATGTATCCATTCTAATTCATTCGTACGATCCATTCTAATTTATTCGTACGATCTATTCTAATTCATTCGTATGATCCATTCTAATTAATTCATATGATCCATTCTAATTCATTCGTACGATCCATTCTAATTCATTCATATAATCCATTCTACTTCATTCGCACGAATGTATCCATTCTAATTAATTCGTACGATCCATTCTAATTCATTCGTATGATCCATTCTAATTCATTCGCACAATCCATTCTATTTCATTCGTACGATCCAGTCTTACTCATTGGTACGATCCATTCTAATTCATTCGCACGAATGTATCTGTTGGGGGTAGCTGAAACTCGCCCAGGAGTTGGCCCCCCCGTGCTCATTAAATCATCTTGACAGGGAGCGAGATCCACATTGAGCTGAAGGGGCCCTAGGCAAAGAGCTCGCTCAGGAGCTCGCCCAAGCTCGCTCAGGAGGTCGCCCAAGCTCATTCAGGAGCTCGCCCATGCTCACTCAGGAGCTCGCCCAGCTCGCGCGAGAGCTCGCCCATGTTCACTCAGGAGCTCGCCCAGCTCGCACGGGAGCTTGCCCGTTTTCGCTCAGGAGCTCGCCCGGCCCGCTCAGGAGTTCGCCTAGCTCATTCAGGAACTCGCCCAAGCTCGCCCAGACCCCTGTTTATCGAAGAGGTCGCTCCTGCGAGGTCCGACTCTTGATAAGTATGGAGGAAAGGACGGAGCAATGGAGGGCGAGCTCGCCCTGGCTTCCCACCTGAGGTCACCCATAATAGAGCAGCATGAAAGGCTGCCAGGTGTCGAAACACCCTAGAAGCTACGTGGATTATTGAAGTCCACGGAAGCCCGCCAGAGTTAGTTTTAAGACCTCCCAAACTTGAACATTCCAGAATAGCCACCTGGCAGCGACAAGAAAGATGCTCTCCCCCACTCAAACCGCCTGGCAGGCTTGACGACAGAATGTCAGGGCGTGAGTACCAAGGACTATCAGAGACCCACGCGAGCCGGATCATGGGGGTCTAGAAGGCTCTGGAAGAATCTCCACGTGTCGAGCCACGGTAGGCCGCCGATTGCTATAAATGCTCACGCCCAGGCTCCATAGTACAGGTGGGAAACCCTTTTCCCTACCACTTTCGTCCACCAAAGCTCGCCGTTGTGCACCTGAGACTGACTTGAGCGTCCGAGGGTCTGCGCTCCTAAGGGAGCCAGCCGTTCTCATGCTTTTTCTTTGTCTTGCAGGTAGCCCGCACGGACCAGCGAAGAAAATCCCCCGAACAGTATCCATTCTAATTCATTCGTACGAATCCATTCTAATTCATTCGTACAATCTATTCTATTTCATTCGTACGATCCATTCTTACTCATTCGTATGATCCATTCTAATTCATTCGGACGAATGTATCCATTCTAATTTATTCGTACGATCCATTCTAATTCATTCGTACGATCCATTCTAATTCATTCGTACGATCCATTCTAATTCATTCGTCCGATCCATTCTAATTCATTCGCACGAATGTATCCATTCTAATTCATTCGTACGATCCATTCTAATTCATTCGTACGATCCATTCTAATTCATTCGTAAGATCCATTCTAATTCATTCGTACGATCCATTCTAATTCATTCGTACGATCCATTCTAATTCATTCGCACGAATGTATTCATTCTAGTTCATTCGTACGATCAATTCTAATTCATTCGCATGGATCGTGCATTTGTACGATCCATTCTAATTCATTTGTAAGATCCATTCTAATTCATTCGTACGATCCATTCTAATTTATTCGTACGATCCATTCTAATTCATTCGCACGAATGTATCCATTCTAGTTCATTCGTACGATCCATTCTAATTCATTCGTATGATCCATTCTAATTCAATCATACGATCTATTCTAATTCATTCATACAATCCATTCTAATTCTTTCACACGATCCATTCTAATTCATTCGTACGATCCATTCTAATTCATTCGCACAATCCATTCTATTTCATTCGTACGATCCATTCTTACTCATTCGTATGATCCATTCTAATTCATTCGCACGAATGTATCCATAATGGATCATACGAATGAGTAAGAATGGATCGTACGAATGAAATAGAATGGATTGTGCGAATGAATTAGAATGGACCGTACGAATGAATTAGAATGGATACATTCGTGCGAATGAATTAGAATGGATCGGACGAATGAATTAGAATGGATCGTATGAATGAATTAGAATGGATCGTACGAATGAATTAGAATGAATCGTACGAATAAATTAGAATGGATACATTCGTCCGAATGAATTAGAATGGATCATACGAATGAGTAAGAATGGATCGTACGAATGAAATAGAATAGATTGTACGAATGAATTAGAATGGATCCAACGAATGAATTAGAATAGATCGTGTGAAAGAATTAGAATGGATTGTATGAATGAATTAGAATGAATTCGTACGATCCATTCGAATTCATTCGCACGATCCATTCTAATTCATTCATACGATCCATTCTAATTCATTCATACAATCCATTCTAATTCTTTCACACGATCCATTCTAATTCATTCGTAGGATCCATTCTAATTCATTCGTACAATCTATTCTATTTCATTCGTACGATCCATACTTACTCATTCGTATGATCCATTCTAATTCATTCGGACGAATGTATCCATTCTAATTTATTCGTACGATCCATTCTAATTCATTCGTACGATCCATTCTAATTCATTCGTACGATGCATTCTAATTCATTCGTCCGATCCATTCTAATTCATTCGCACGAATGTATCTATTCTAATTCATTCGTATGATCCATTCTAATTCATTCGTACGATTCATTCTAATTCATCCGTAAGATCCATTCTAATTCATTCGTACGATCCATTCTAATTCATTCGTACGATCCATTCTAATTCATTCGCACGAATGTATCCATTCTAGTTCATTCGTACGATCCATTCTAATTCATTCGTACGATCGATTCTAATTCATTCGCACGATCCATTCTAATTCATTCGTACGATCCTTTCTAATTCATTCATACGATCCATTCTAATTCATTCGTACGATCCATTCTAATTCATTTGCACAAATGTATCCATTCTAAGTCATTCGTACGATCCATTCTAATTCATTCGCACGATCCATTCTAATTCATTCGTACGATCCATTCTAATTAATTCTTACGATCCATTCTAATTCATTCATACAATCCATTCTAATTCATTCGCACGAATGTATCCATTCTAATTCATTCGTACGATCAGTTCTAATTCATTCACAAAATCTATTCTAATTCATTCATACGATCCACTCTAATTCATTCACACGAATGTATCAATTCTAATTCATTCATACGATCCATTCTAATTCATTCGTACGATCCATTCTAATTCACTCATACGATCCATTCTAATACATTCATACGAATCATTCTAATTCATTTGCACGAATATATCCATTCTAATTCATTCGTACGATCCATTCTAATTCCTTCGTACGATCCATTCTAATTCATTCGTACGATATATTCTATTTCATTCGTACGATCCATTCTTACTCATTCGTACGATCCATTCTAATTCATTCGTCCGATCCATTCTAATTCATTCGCACGAATGTATCCATTCTAATTCATTCCTTCGATCAATTCTAATTCATTAGCACGATCCATTCTAATTCATTCGTACGATCCATTCTAATTCATTTGTACGATCCATTCTAATTTATTCATAGGATCCATTCTAATTCATTCATACGATCTATTCTAATTCTTTCGCACGAATGTATCCATTCTAATTCATTCGCACGAATGTATCCAGTCTAATTCATTCGTACGATCCATTCTAATTCATTCGTACGATCCATTCTAATTCATTCATACGATCCATTCTAATTCATTCGTACGATCCATTCTAATTCATTCGCACGAATGTATCCATTCTAGTTCATTCGTACGATCTATTGTAATTCATTCGTGTGGATCGGGCATTCGTACGATCCATTCTAATTCATTCATAAGATCCATTCTAATTCATTCGTACGATCCATTCTAATTGATTCGTACGATCCATTTTAATTCATTCGCACGAATGTATCCATTCTAGTTCATTCGGACGATCCATTCTAATTCATTCATACGATCTATTCTAATTCATTCATACAATCCATTCTAATTCTTTCACACGATCCATTCTAATTCATTCGTATGATCCATTCTAATTCATTCGCACAATCCATTCTATTTCATTCGTACGATCCATTCTTACTCATTCGTATGATCCATTCTAATTCATTCGCACGAATGTATCCATAATGGATCATACGAATGAGTAAGAATGGATCGTACGAATGAAATAGAATGGATTGTGCGAATGAATTAGAATGGACCGTACGAATGAATTAGAATGGATACATTCGTGCGAATGAATTAGAATGGATCGGACGAATGAATTAGAATGGATCGGACGAATGAATTAGAATGGATCGTACGAATAAATTAGAATGGATACATACGTCCGAATGAATTAGAATAGATCAGACGAATGAGTAAGAATGGATCGTACGAATGAAAAAGAATAGATTGTACGAATGAATTAGAATGGATCCTACGAATGAATTAGAATAGATCGTCTGAAAGAATTAGAATGGATTGTATGAATGACTTAGAATGAATTCGTACGATCCATTCGAATTCATTCGCACGATCCATTCTAATTCATTCATACGATCCATTCTAATTCATTCATACAATCCATTCTAATTCTTTCACACGATCCATTCTAATTCATTCGTAGGATCCATTCTAATTCATTCGTACAATCTATTCTATTTCATTCGTACGATCCATTCTTACTCATTTGTATGATCCATTCTAATTCATTCGGACGAATGTATCCATTCTAATTTATTCGTACAATCCATTCTAATTCATTCGTACGATCCATTCTAATTCATTCGTACGATCCATTCTATTTCATTCGCACAAATGTATCCATTCTAATTCATTCGTACGATCCATTCTAATTCATTCGTAAGAACCATTCTAATTCATTCGTACGATCCATTCTAATTCATTCGTACGATCCATTCTAATTCATTCGCACAAATGTATCCATTCTAGTTCATTCATACGATCCATTCAAATTCATTCGTAAGATCCATTTTAATTCATTCGCACGATCCATTCTAATTCATTCGTACGATCCATTCTAATTCATTCATACGATCCATTCTAATTCATTCGTACGATCCATTCTAATTCATTCGCACAAATGTATCCATTCTAATTCATTCGTACGATCCATTCTAATTCATTCGCACGATCCATTCTAATTCATTCGTACGATCCATTCTAATTCATTCGCACGATCTGTTCTTAGTCATTCGCACAATCCATTCTAATTCATTCGCACGAATGTATCCATTCTAATTCATTCGTACGATCCATTCTAATTCATTCGTATGATCCATTCTAATTAATTCGTATGATCCATTCTAATTAATTCGTATGATCCATTCTAATTCATTCGTACGATCCATTCTAATTCATTCATATAATCCATTCTAATTCATTCGCATGAATGTATCCATTCTAATTAATTCGTACGATCCATTCTAATTCATTTGTATGATCCATTCTAATTCATTCGCACAATCCATTCTATTTCATTCGTACGATCCATTCTTACTCATTGGTACGATCCATTCTAATTCATTCGCACGAATGTATCGATTCTAATTCATTCGTACGAATCCATTCTAATTCATTCGTATAATCTATTCTATTTCATTCGTACGATCCATTCTTACTCATTCGTATGATCCATTCTAATTCATTCGGACGAATGTATCCATTCTAATTCATTCGTACGATCCATTCTAATTCATTCGTACGATCCATTCTAATTCATTCGTCCGATCCATTCTAATTCATTCGCACGAATGTATCCATTCTAATTCATTCGTACGGTCCATTCTAATTCATTTGCACAATCCATTCTATTTCTTTCGTACGATCCATTCTTACTCATTCGTATGATCCATTATGGATACATTCATGCGAATGAATTAGAATGGATCATACGAATGAGTAAGAATGGATCGTACGAATGAAATAGAATGGATTGTGCAAATGAATTAGAATGGATCGTACGAATGAATTAGAATGGATCGTGTGAAAGAATTAGAATGGATTGTATGAATGAATTAGAATAGATTGTATGAATGAATTAGAATGGATCGTACGAATGAATTAGAATAGATCGTACGAATGAATTAGAATGGATCGTACGAATAAATTAGAATGGATACATTCGTCCGAATGAATTAGAATGGATCATACAAATGAGTAAGAATGGATCGTACGAATGAAATAGAATAGATTGTACGAATGAATTAGAATGGATCCTACGAATGAATTAGAATAGATCGTGTGAAAGAATTAGAATGGATTGTATGAATGAATTAGAATGAATTCTTACGATCCATTCGAATTCATTCGCACGACCAATTCTAATTCATTCATACGATCCATTCTAATTCATTCATACAATCCATTCTAATTCTTTCACACGATCCATTCTAATTCATTCGTAGGATCCATTCGAATTCATTCGTACAATCTATTCTATTTCATTCGTACGATCCATTCTTACTCATTCGTATGATCCATTCTAATTCATTCGGACGAATGTATCCATTCTAATTTATTCGTACGATCCATTCTAATTCATTCGTACGATCTATTCTAATTTATTCGTACGATCCATTCTAATTCATTCATACGATCTATTCTAATTCATTCATACGATCCATTCTAATTCATTTGCACGATCCATTCTAATTCATTCAGACGATCCATTCTAATTCATTCGCACGAATGTATCCATTCTAGTTCATTCGTACGATCCATTCTAATTCATTCGTACGATCCATTCTAATTCATTCGTACGATCCATTCTAATTCATTCATACAATCCATTCTAGTTCATTCGTACGATCCATTCTAATTCATTCGTACGATCCATTCTAATTCATTCATACGATCCATTCTAATTCATTCGTACGATCCATTCTAATTCTTTCACACGATCCATTCTAATTCATTCGTACGATCCATTCTAATTCATTCATACGATCTACTCTAATTCATTCGTATGATCCATTCTAATTCATTCGTACGATCCATTCTAATTCCTTCGTACGATCCATTCTAATTCATTCATACAATCCATTCTAATTCTTTCACACGATCCATTCTAATTCATTCGTATGATCCATTCTAATTCATTCGTGCAATCCATTCTTTTTCATTCGTACGATCCATTCTTACTCATTCGTACGATCCATTCTAATTCATTCAAACGAATGTATCCATTCATATGAATCAATTAGAATAGATTGTACGAATGAATTAGAATGTATTGTACGAATGAATTAGAATGGATCGTACGAAGGAATTAGAATGGATCGTACGAATGAATTAGAATGGATCGTACGAATGAATTAGAATAGATCGTACGAATGAATTAGAATAGATCGTACGAAGGAATTAGAATGGATCGTACGAAGGAATTAGAATGGATATATTCAGGCAAATGAATTAGAATGGATCGTACGAATGTATTAGAATGTCACACGATCCATTCTAATTCATTCGTACGATCCATTCTAATTCATTCGTGCGATCCATTCTAATTCATTCGTATGATCCATTCTAATTAATTCGTATGATCCATTCTAATTCATTCGTACGATCCATTCTAATTCATTCATACAATCCATTCTAATTCATTCGCACGAATGTATCCATTCTAATTAATTCGTATGATCCATTCTAATTCATTCGTATGATCCATTCTAATTCATTCGCATAATCCATTCAATTTCATTCATACGATCCATTCTTACTCATTGGTACTATCCATTCTAATTCATTCGCACGAATGTATCCATTCTAATTCATTCATACGAATCCATTCTAATTCATTCGTACGATCCATTCTAATTCATTCGTGCGATCCATTCTAATTCATTCGTATGATCCATTCTAATTCATTCGTACGATCCATTCTAATTCATTCATACGATCCATTCTAATTCATTCGTCCGATCCATTTTAATTAATTCGCACGAATGTATCCATTCTAATTCATTCGTACGATCCATTCTAATTCATTCGTATGATCCATTCTTATTCATTCGTAAGATCCATTCTAATTCATTCGTACGATCCATTCTAATTTATTCGTACGATCCATTCTAATTCATTCGCACGAATGTATCCATTCTAGTTCATTCGTACGATCTATTCTAATTCATTCGCATGGATCGTGCATTCGTACGATCCATTCTAATTCATTCGTATGATCCATTCTAATTCATCCGTACGATCCATTGTAATTCATTCGTACGATCCATTCTAATTCATTCGCACGAATATATCTATTCTAGTTCATTCATACGGTCCATTCTAATTCATCTGTACGATCCATTCTAATTCATTCATACAATCTATTCTAATTCATTCATACAATCCATTCTAATTTTTTCACACTATCCATTCTAATTCATTCGTACGATTCATTCGTAGTATCCATTCTAATTCATTCGTACGATTCATTCTCATTCATTCGCATGAATGTATCCATTCTAGTTCATTCGTACGATCCATTCTAATTCATTTGTACGATCCATTCTTATTCATTCGCACGATCCATTCTAATTCATTCGTACGATCCATTCTAATTCATTCATACGATCCATTCTAATTCATTCGTACGATCCATTCTAATTCATTCGTACAATCTATTCTAATTCATTCGTACGAATGGATACATTCGTGTGAATGAATTAGAATGGATCGTACGAATGAGTAAGAATGGATCGTACGAATGAAATAGAATGGATTGCACGAATGAATTAGAATGGATCGTACGAATGAATTAGAATGGATCGTGTGAAAGAATTAGAATGGATTGTATGAATGAATTAGAATGGATCGTACGAAGGAATTAGAATGGATCGTACGAATGAATTAGAATGGATCGTACGAATGAATTAGAATAGATCGTACGAATGAATTAGAATGGATCGAACGAATGAATTAGAATGGATCGTGTGAAAGAATTAGAATCGTACGAATGAATTAGAATGGATCGTGCGAATGAATTAGAATGGATCGTACGAATGAATTAGAATGGATCGTGCTAATGAATTAGAATTGATCGAACGAATGAATTAGCATGGATCGTGCATTCGTACGATCCATTCTAATTCATTCGTAAGAGCCATTCTAATTCATTCGTACGATCCATTCTAATTCATTCGTACGATCCATTCTAATTCATTCGCACGAATGTATCCATTCTAGTTCATTCGTACGATCCATTCTAATTCATTCGTACGATCCATTCTAATTCATTCATACGATCTATTCTAATTCATTCATACAATCCATTCTAATTCTTTCACACGATCCATTCTAATTCATTCGTACGATCCATTCTAATTCATTCGCACAATCCATTCTATTTCATTCGTACGATCCATTCTTACTCATTCGTATGATCCATTCTAATTCATTCGCATGAATGTATCCATAATGGATCATACGAACGAGTAAGCATGGATCGTACGAATGAAATAGAATGGATTGTGCGAATGAATTAGAATGGACCGTACGAATGAATTAGAATGGATACATCGTGCGAATGAATTAGAATGGATCGGACGAATGAATTAGAATGGATCGTATGAATGAATTCGAATGGATCGTACGAATGAATTAGAATGGATCGTACGAATAAATTAGAATGGATACATTCGTCCGAATGAATTAGAATGGATCATACGAATGAGTAAGAATGGATCGTACGAATGAAAAAGAATAGATTGTACGAATGAATTAGAATGGATCCTACGAATGAATTAGAATAGATCGTGTGAAAGAATTAGAATGGATTGTATGGATGACTTAGAATGAATTCGTACGATCCATTCGAATTCATTCGCACGATCCATTCTTATTCATTCATACGATCCATTCTAATTCATTCATACAATCCATTCTAATTCTTTCACACGATCCATTCTAATTCATTCGTAGGATCCATTCTAATTCATTCGTACAATCTATTCTATTTCATTCGTACGATCCATTCTTACTCATTCGTATGATCCATTCTAATTCATTCGGACGAATGTATCCATTCTAATTTATTCGTACGATCCATTCTAATTCATTCGTGCAATCCATTCTAATTCATTCGTATGATCCATTCTATTTCATTCGTCCGATCCATTCTAATTCATTCGCACGAATGTATCCATTCTAATTCATTCGTACGATCCATTCTAATTCATTCGTAAGATCCATTTTAATTCATTCGTACGATCCATTCTAAATCATTCGTATGATCCATTCTAATTCATTCGCACGAATGTATCCATTCTAGTTCATTCGTATGATCCATTCTAATTCATTCGTACGATCCATTCTAATTCATTCGTACGATCTATTCTATTTCATTCGTACGATCCATTCTTACTCATTCGTAAGATCCATTCTAATTCATTCGTCCGATCCATTCTAATTCATTCGCACGAATGTATCCATTCTAATTTATTCCTTCGATCAATTCTAATTCATTAGCTCGATCCATTCTAATTCATTCGTACAATCCATTCTAATTCATTCGCACGATCAATTCTAATTTATTCATAGGATCCATTCTAATTCATTCATACGATCTATTCTAATTCTTTCGCACGAATGTATCCATTCTAATTCATTCGCACGAATGTATCCATTCTAATTCATTCGTACGATCCATTCTAATTCATTCGTACGATCCATTCTAATTCATTCATACGATCCATTCTAATTCATTCATACGATCCATTCTAATTCATTCGTACGATCCATTCTAATTCATTCGCACGAATGTATCCATTCTAGTTCATTCGTACGATCTATTCTAATTCATTCGCATGGATCGTGCATTCGTACGATCCATTCTAATTCATTCGTAAGATCCATTCTAATTCATTCGTACGATCCATTCTAATTCATTCGTACGATCCATTCTAATTCATTCGCACGAATGTATCCATTCTAGTTCATTCGTACGATCCATTCTAATTCATTCGTACGATCCATTCTAATTCATTCATACAATCTATTCTAATTCATTCATACAATCCATTCTAATTCTTTCACACGATCCATTCTAATTCATTCGTACGATGCATTCTAATTCATTCGCACAATCCATTCTATTTCATTCGTACGATCCATTCTTACTCATTCGTATGATCCATTCTAATTCATTCGCACGAATGTATCTATAATGGATCATACGAATGAGTAAGAATGGATCGTATGAATGAAATAGAATGGATTGTGCAAATGAATTAGAATGGACCGTACGAATGAATTAGAATGAATTAGAATAGATCCTACGAATGAATTAGAATAGATCGTGTGAAAGAATTAGAATGGATTGTATGAATGAATTATAATGAATTCGTACGATCCATTCGAATTCATTCGCACGATCCATTGTAATTCATTCATACGATCCCTTCTAATTCATTCATACAATCCATTCTAATTCTTTCACACGATCCATTCTAATTCATTCGTAGGATCCATTCTAATTCATTCGTACAATCTATTCTATTTCATTCGTACGATCCATTCTTACTCATTCGTATGATCCATTCTGATTCATTCGGACGAATGTATCCATTCTAATTTATTCGTACGATCCATTCTAATTCATTCTAATTCTTTCGTACGATCCATTCTAATTCATTCGTACGATCCATTCTAATTCATTCGCACAAATGTATCCATTCTAGTTTATTCGTACGATCCATTCTAATTCGTTCGTACGATCCATTCTAATTCATTCGCACGATCCATTCTAATTCATTCGTACGATCCATTCTAATTCATTCATACGATCCATTCTAATTCATTCGTACGATCCATTCTAATTCATTCGCACAAATGTATCCATTCTAATTCATTCGTACGATCTATTCTAATTTATTCCCACGATCCATTCTAATTCATTCGTACGATCCATTCTAATTCATTCGCACGATCTGTTCTTAGTCATTCGCACAATTTATTCTAATTCATTCGCACGAATGTATCCATTCTAATTCATTCGTACGATCCATTCTAATTCATTCGTATGATCCATTCTAATTAATTCGTATGATCCATTCTAATTAATTCGTATGATCCATTCTAATTCATTCATACGATCCATTCTAATTCATTCATACAATCCATTCTAATTCATTCGCACGAATGTATCCATTCTAATTAATTCGTATGATCCATTCTAATTCATTCGTATGATCCATTCTAATTCATTCGCACAATCCATTCTATTTCATTCGTACGATCCATTCTTACTCATTGGTACGATCCATTCTAATTCATTCGCACGAATGTATCCATTCTAATTCATATGTACGAATCCATTCTAATTCATTCGTACAATCTATTCTGTTTCATTCGTACGATCCATTCTTACTCATTCGTATGATCCATTCTAATTCATTCAGACGAATGTATCCATTCTAATTTATTTGTACGATCCATTCTAATTCATTAGTACGATCCATTCTAATTCATTCGTACGATCCATTCTAATTCATTCGTCCGATCCATTCTAATTCATTCGCACGAATGTATCCATTCTAATTCATTCGTACGGTCCATTCTAATTCATTCGCATAATCCATTCTATTTCATTCGTACGATCCATTCTTACTCATTCGTATGATCCATTATGGATACATTCGTGCGAATGAATTAGAATGGATCATACGAATGAGTAAGAATAGATCGTACAAATGAAATAGAATGGATTGTGCGAATGAATTAGAATGGATCGTACGAATGAATTAGAATGGATCCATTCTAATTCATTCGCCCGATCCATTCTAATTCATTCGCCCGATCCATTCTAATTCATTCATACGATCCATTCTATTCGAATGGATCATGCGATCCATTCGAATTCATTCGCACGATCCATTCTAATTCATTCATACAATCCATTCTAATTCATTCATACAATACATTCTAATTCTTTCACACGATCCATTCTAATTCATTCGTACGATCCATT
This sequence comes from Chamaelirium japonicum, assembly GCA_947650365.1. NCBI lineage: Eukaryota > Viridiplantae > Streptophyta > Magnoliopsida > Liliales > Melanthiaceae > Chamaelirium > Chamaelirium japonicum. The sequence continues at coordinate 760,664 of CANTAL010000101.1, forward strand.
CTAATTCATTCGTACAATCCATTCTATTTCATTTGTATGATCTATTCTTACTCATTCGTATGATCCATTCTAATTCATTCGTACGATCCATTCTAATTCATTTGTATGATCCATTCTAATTCATTCGTACAATCCATTCTATTTCATTCGTACGATCCATTCTTACTCATTAGTATGATCCATTCTTATTCATTCGCACGAATGTATCCATTCTAATTCATTCATACAATCCATTCTAATTCATTCTGTACGATCCATTCTAATTCATTCGTACGATCGTACGAATGAATTAGAATGGATCATACGAATGAATTAGAATAGATTGTGCGAATAAATTAGAATGGATCGTACGAATGAATTAGAATGGATCGTACGAATGAATTAGAATGGATCATACGAATGAGTAAGAATGGATCGCACGAATGAATTAGAATGGATCGTACGAATGAATTAGAATGGATCGTACGAATAAATTAGAATAGATACATTCGTCCGAATGAATTAGAATGGATCATACGAATGAGTAAGAATGGATCGTACGAATGAAATAGAATAGATTGTACGAATGAATTAGAATGGATCCTACGAATGAATTAGAATGGATCATGTGAAAGAATTAGAATGGATTGTATGAATGAATTAGAATGGATCTTATGAATGAATTAGAATGGATCGTGCAAATGAATTCGAATGGATCGTACGAATTCATTCTAATTCATTCATACAATCCATTCTAATTCTTTCACACGATCCATTCTAATTCATTCGTACGTTCCATTCTAATTCATTAGCACGATCCATGCTAATTCATTCGTTCGATCAATTCGAATTTATTAGCACGATCCATTCTAATTCATTCATACGATCCATTCTAATTCATTCGCACGATCCATTCTAATCCATTCTAATTCATTCGTACGATCCATTCTAATTCATTCGTATGATCCATTCTAATTAATTCGTATGATCCATTCTAATTCATTCGTACGATCCATTCTAATTCATTCATAAAATCCATTCTAATTCATTCGCACGATCCATTCTAATTCACTCATACGATCCATTCTAATACATTCATACGATCCATTCTAATTCATTTGCACGAATATATCCATTCTAATTCATTCGTACGATCCATTCTAATTCCTTCTTACGATCCATTCTAATTCATTCGTACGATCCATTCTAATTCATTCATACGATCCATTCTAATTCATTCGTACGATCCATTCTAAGTCATTCGCACAAATGTATCCATTCTAATTCATTCGTATGATCCATTCTAATTCATTCGTACGATCCATTCTAATTCATTCATACAATCCATTCTAATTCATTCGCACGAATGTATCCATTCTAATTAATTCGTACGATCCATTCTAATTCATTCGTATGATCCATTCTAATTCATTCGCACAATCCATTCTATTTCATTCGTACGATCCATTCTTACTCATTGGTACGATCCATTCTAATTCATTCGCACGAATGTATCCATTCTAATTCATTCGTACGAATCCATTCTAATTCTTTCGTATAATCTATTCTATTTCATTCGTACGATCCATTCTACTACATTCGTGCGAATGAATTAGAATGGATTAGAATGGATTGGACGATTGAATTAGAATGGATCATACGATTCATTCTAATTCATTCATACGATCCATTCTACTACATTCGTACGATTCATGCTAATTCATTCGCACGATCCATTCTAATTCATTCGTACGAATGTATCCATTCTAATTCATTCGTACGATCCATTCTAATTCATTAATATGTTCCATTCTAATTCATTCGTACGATCCATTCTAATTCATATGCACAAAGGTATCCATTCTAATTCATTTGTACGATCAATTCTAATTCAGGATCGTACGAATGAATTAGAATGGATACATTCGTGCGAATGAATTAGAATTGATCATACGAATGAATTAGAATGGATCATGCGAATGAATTAGAATGGATCGTACGAATGAATTAGAATGGATCGTACGAATGAACTAGAATGGATACATTCGTGCGAATGAATTAGAATGGATCGTACGAATGAATTAGAATGGATCGTACGAATGAATTAGAATGGATCTTATGAATGAATTAGAATGGATCATACGAATGAATTAGAATGGATCGTACGAATGAATTAGAATGGATACATTTGTGCGAATGAATTAGAATGGATTGGACGAATGAATTAGAATGGATCGTACGAATGAATTAGAATGGATCAAATGAATGAATTAGAATGGTTACATTCATGCGAATGAATTAGAATGGATCGTACGAATGGATTAGAATAGATCGTACAAATGGATTAGAATGGATACATTCGAGCGAATGAATTAGAATAGATCGTACGAATGGATTAGAATGGATCCTACGAATGGATTAGAATGGATACTTTTGTGCATATGAATTAGAATGGATCGTACGAATGAATTAGAATGGATCATATTAATGAATTAGAATGGATCGTACGAATGAATTAGAATGGATACATTCGTGCGAATGAATTAGAATGGATCGTGCGAATCAATTAGACTGGATCGTGCGAATGAATAAGAATAGATCATACGAATGAATTAGAATGGATCGTACGAATTAATTAGAATGGATACAGTCGTGCGAATGAATTAGAATGGATTGTATGAATGAATTAGAATGGATCGTACGAATGAATTAGAATGGATCATACGAATTAATTAGAATGGATCATACGAATGAATTAGAATGGATCGTACAAATGAATTAGAATGGATCGTACGAATGAATTAGAATGCATATATTCGTGCGAATGAATTAGAATGGATTGTGCGAATGAATTAGAATGGATCATATTAATGAATTAGAATGGATCGTACAAATGAATTAGAATGGATACATTCGTGCGAATGAATTAGAATGGATCGTGCGAATCAATTAGACTGGATCGTGCGAATGAATAAGAATGGATCATACCAATGAATTAGAATGAATCGTCCGATCCATTCTAATTCAATCGTCCGATCCATTCTAATTCATTCGCATGAATGTATCCATTCTAATTCATTCGTACAATCCATTCTATTTCATTCGTACGATCCATTCTTACTCATTCGTATGATCCATTCTAATTCATTCGTATGATCCATTCTAATTCATTCGTACGATCCATTCTAATTCATTCGTACGATCCATTCTAATTCATTCGCCCGATCCATTCTAATTCATTCATACGATCCATTCTAATTCATTCATACGATCCATTCTAATTCATTCGCCCGATCCATTCTAATTCATTCATACGATCCATTCTATTCGAATGGATCATGCGATCCATTCGAATTCATTCGCACGATCCATTCTAATTCATTCATACGATCCATTCTAATTCATTCATACAATACATTCTAATTCTTTCACACGATCCATTCTAATTCATTCGTACGACCCATTCTAATTCATTCGTACAATCCATTCTATTTCATTTGTACGATCCATTCTTACTCATTCGTATGATCCATTCTAATTCATTCGTACGATCCATTCTAATTCATTTGTATGATCCATTCTAATTCATTCGTACAATCCATTCTATTTCATTCGTACGATCCATTCTTACTCATTCGTATGATCCATTCTTATTCATTCGCACGAATGTATCCATTCTAATTCATTCATACAATCCATTCTAATTCATTCCGTACGATCCATTCTAATTCATTCGTACGATCGTACGAATGAATTAGAATGGATCGTACGAATGAATTAGAATAGATTGTGCGAATAAATTAGAATGGATCGTACGAATGAATTAGAATGGATCGTACGAATGAATTAGAATGGATCATACGAATGAGTAAGAATGGATCGCACGAATGAATTAGAATGGATCGTACGAATGAATTAGAATGGATCGTACGAATAAATTAGAATAGATACATTCGTCCGAATGAATTAGAATGGATCATACGAATGAGTAAGAATGGATCGTACGAATGAAATAGAATAGATTGTACGAATGAATTAGAATGGATCCTACGAATGAATTAGAATGGATCATGTGAAAGAATTAGAATGGATTGTATGAATGAATTAGAATGGATCTTATGAATGAATTAGAATGGATCGTGCAAATGAATTCGAATGGATCGTACGAATTCATTCTAATTCATTCATACAATCCATTCTAATTCTTTCACACGATCCATTCTAATTCATTCGTACGTTCCATTCTAATTCATTAGCACGATCCATGCTAATTCATTCGTTCGATCAATTCTAATTTATTAGCACGATCCATTCTAATTCATTCATACGATCCATTCTAATTCATTCGCACGATCCATTCTAATCCATTCTAATTCATTCGTACGATCCATTCTAATTCATTCGTATGATCCATTCTAATTAATTCGTATGATCCATTCTAATTCATTCGTACGATCCATTCTAATTCATTCATAAAATCCATTCTAATTCATTCGCACGATCCATTCTAATTCACTCATACGATCCATTCTAATACATTCATACGATCCATTCTAATTAATTTGCACGAATATATCCATTCTAATTCATTCGTACGATCCATTCTAATTCCTTCTTACGATCCATTCTAATTCATTCGTACGATCCATTCTAATTCATTCATACGATCCATTCTAATTCATTCGTACGATCCATTCTAAGTCATTCGCACAAATGTATCCATTCTAATTCATTCGTACGATCCATTCTAATTCATTCGTACGATCCGTTCTAGTTCATTCGTAAGATCCATTCTAATTCATTCGTACGATCCATTCTAATTCATTCGTACGATCCATTCTAATTCATTCGCACATATGTATCCATTCTAGTTCATTCGTACGATCCATTCTAATTCATTCGTACGATCCATTCTAATTCATTTGCACGATCTATTCTAATTCATTCGTACGATCCATTCTAATTCATTCATACGATCCATTGTAATTCATTCGTACGATCCATTCTAATTCATTCGCACAAATGTATCCATTCTAATTCATTCGTACGATCCATTCTAATTCATTCGCACGATCCATTCTAATTCATTCGTACGATCCATTCTAATTCATTCGCACGATCTGTTCTTATTCATTCGCACAATCCATTCTAATTCATTCGCACGAATGTATCCATTCTAATTCATTCGTACGATCCATTCTAATTCATTCGTATGATTCATTCTAATTCATTTGTATGATCCATTATAATTAATTCGTATGATCCATTCTAATTCACTCATACGATCCATTCTAATACATTCATACGATCCATTCTAATTCATTTGCACGAATATATCCATTCTAATTCATTCGTACGATCCATTCTATTTCCTTCGTACGATCCATTCTAATTCATTCGTACGATCTATTCTAATTCATTCGTACGATCCATTCTAATTCATTCGTACGATCCATTCTAATTCTTTCGTACGATCCATTCTAATTCATTCGTACGATCCATTCTAATTCATTCGTACAATCTATTCTAATTCATTCGTACGAATAGATACATTCGTGTGAATGAATTAGAATGGATCGTACGAATGAGTAAGAATGGATCGTACGAATGAAATAGAATGGATTGCACGAATGAATTAGAATGGATCATACGAATAAATTAGAATGGATCGTGTGAAAGAATTAGAATGGATTGTATGAATGAATTAGAATGGATCGTACGAATGAATTAGAATGGATCGTACTAGGATCCATTCTAATTCATTCGTACAATCTATTCTATTTCATTCGTACGATCCATTCTTACTCATTCGTATGATCCATTCTAATGCATTTGGACGAATGTATCCATTCTAATTTATTCGTACGATCCGTTCTAATTCATTCGTACGATCCATTCTAATTCATTCGTACGATCCATTCTTACTCATTCGTTTGATCTAATCTAATTCATTCGTACGATCCATTCTAATTCATTCGTGCGATCGATTCTAATTCATTCGCACTATCCATTCTAATTCATTCGTACGATCCATTCTAATTCATTCGTATGATCCATTCTAATTTATTCGTTCAAATATATCCATTCTAATTCATTCGTACGATCGATTCTAATTCATTTGCACGATCCATTCTAATTCATTCCTATGATCTATTCTAATTCATTCGTACGATCCATTCTAATTCATTCTAATTCATTCGTACGATCCATTCTACGATCCATTCTAATTCATTCGTATATTCCATTCTAATTCATTAGTACGATCCATGCTAATGAATTAGAATGGATCGTACGATCCAATCTAATTCATTCATACGATCCATTCTTACTCATTCGTATGATCCATTCTAATTCAATCGTACGATCCATTCTAATTCCTTCGTACGATCCATTCTAATTCCTTCGTACGATCCATTCTAATTCATTCGTACGATCCATTCTAATTCATTCGCGCAATCTATTCTAATTCATTCGTACGATCCATTCTAATTCATTCGTACGATCCATTCTAATTCATTCATACAATCCATTCTAATTTATTCGGACGAATGTATCCATTCTAATTCATTCGTACGATCCATTCTAATTCATTCGCACAATCTATTCAAATTCATTCATACGATCCATTGTAATTCATTCGCACGAATGTATCCATTCTAATTCATTCATACGATCCATTCTACTTCATTCGTACTATCCGTTCTAATTCACTCATACGATCCTTTCTAATTCATTCATACGATCCATTCTAATTCATTTGCACGAATATATCCATTCTAATTCATTCGTACGATCCATTCTAATTCCTTTGTACGATCCATTCTAATTTCTTCGTACGATCCATTCTAATTCATTCGCACGAATATATCCATTCTACTTCATTCGTACGATCCATTCTAATTCATTCGTACGATCCATTCTAATTCATTCGTAAGATCCATTCTAATTCATTCGTACGATCCATTCTAATTCATTCGTACAATCCATTCTAATTCATTCGCACGAATGTATCCATTTAGTTCATTCGTACGATCCATTCTAATCCATTCGTACGATCCATTCTAATTCATTCGCTCGAATGTATCCATTCTAATCCATTCGTACGATCCATTCTAATCCATTCGTACGATCCATTCTAATTCATTCGCATGAATGTAACCATTCTAATTCATTCATTTGATCCATTCTAATTCATTCGTACGATCCATTCTAATTCATTCGTCCGATCCATTCTGATTCATTCGCACTAATGTATCCATTCTAATTCATTCGTATGATCCATTCTAATTCATTCGTACGATCCATTCTAATTCATTCGTAAGATCCATTCTAATTCATTAATACGATCCATTCTAATTCATACGATCCATTCTAATATATTCATACGATCCATTCTAATTCATTTGCATGAATATATCCATTCTAATTAATTCGTACGATCTATTCTAATTCCTTCGTACGATCCATTCTAATTCATTCTTACGATCTTTTCTAATTCATTCGTACGATCCATTCTAATTCCTTCGTACGATCCTTTCTAATTCATTCGTACGATCCATTCTAATTCATTTGTACAATCTATTCAAATTCATTCGTACGAATGGATACATTCGTACGAATGAATTAGAATGAATACATTCGTGCGAATGAATTAGAATTGATCGTACGAATGAATTAGAATGGATCGTGCGAATGAATTAGAATGGATCGTACGAATGAATTAGAATGGATCGTACCAATGAACTAGAATGGATATATTCGTGCGAATGAATTAGAATGGATCGTACGAATGAATTAGAATGGATCGTACGAATGAATTAGAATGGATCTTATGAATGAATTAGAATGGATCGTACGAATGCACGATCCATGCTAATTCATTCGTTCGATCAATTCTAATTTATTAGCACGATCCATTCTAATTCATTCGTACGATCCATTCTAATTCATTCGCACGATCCATTCTAATTCATTCGTACGATCCATTCTAATTCTTTCACACGATCCATTCTAATTCATTCGTTCGATCCATTCTAATTCATTCGTACGATCTATTCTAATTCATTCGTACGATCCATTCTAATTCATTCGAACGATCCATTCTAATTCCTTCGTATGATCTATTCTAATTCATTCATACAATCCATTCTAATTCTTTCACACGATCCATTCTAATTCATTCGTACGATCCATTCTAATTCATTCGTGCAATCCATTCTATTTTATTCGTACGATCCATTCTTACTCATTCGTACGATCCATTCTAATTCATTCACATGAATGTATCCATTCGTAAGAATGAATTAGAATAGATTATACGAATGAATTAGAATGGATCATACGAATGAATTAGAATGGATCGTATGAATGAATTAGAATGGATCGTACGAATGAATTAGAATGGATTGTGCGAATGAATTAGAATGGATCGTACAAATGAATTAGAATGGATCGTACGAATGAACTAGAATGGATACATTCGTGCGAATGAATTAGAATGGATCGTACGAATGAATTAGAATGGATCCTACGAATGAATCGTACGAATGAATTAGAATGGATCGTGTTAAAGAATTAGAATGGATTGTATGAATGAATTAGAATAGATCGTATGAATGAATTAGAATGGATCATACAGATGAATTAGAATGGACCGTATGAATGAACTAGAATAGATACAGTCGTGCGAATAAATTAGAATGGATCGTACGAATGAATTAGAATGGATCGTACGAATGAATTAGAATGGATCATACGAATGAATTAGAATGGATCGTACGAATGCACGATCCATGCGAATGAATTAGAATAGATCGTACGAATGAACTAGAATGGATACATTCGTGCGAATGAATTAGAATGGATCATACGAATGAATTAGAATGGATCGTACGAATGAATTAGAATGGATCTTACGAATGAATAAGAATGGATCATACGAATGAATTAGAATGGATCGTACGAATAAATTAGAATGGATACATTCGTGCGAATTATTTAGAATGGATCGGACGAATGAATTAGAATGGATCGTATGAATGAATTAGAATGGATCGTACGAATGAATTAGAATGGATCGTACGAATAAATTAGAATGGATACATTCGTCCGAATGAATAAGAATGGATCATACGAATGAGTAAGAATGGATCGTACGAATGAAATAGAATTGATTGTACGAATGAATTAGAATGGATTCGTACGAATGAATTAGAATGGATACATTCGTGCGAATGAATTAGAATGGATCGTACCAATGAGTAAGAATGGATCGTACGAATGAAATAGAATGGATTGTGCGAATAAATTAGAATGGATCATACGAATGAATTAGAATAGATCGTACGAATTAATTAGAATGGATACATTCGTGCGAATGAATTAGAATGGATTGTATGAATGAATTAGAATGGATCGTACGAATGAATTAGAATGGATCATACGAATTAATTAGAATGGATCATACGAATGGATTAGAATGGATCGTACGAATGAATTAGAATGGATCGTGTGACATTCTAATACATTCATACGATCCATTCTAATTCATTTGCACGAATATATCCATTCTAATTCCTTCGTACGATCCATTCTAATTCCTTTGTATGATCCATTCTAATTCATTCGCACGAATGTATCCATTCTAATTAATTCGTACGATCCATTCTAATTCATTCGTACAATCAATTCTATTTCATTCGTACGATCCATTCTTACTCATTCGTATGATCCATTCTTATTCATTCGGACGAATGTATCCATTCTAATTTATTCGTACGATCCATTCTAATTCATTCGTACGATCCATTCTAATTCATTCATACGATCCATTCTAATTCATTCGTCCGATCCATTCTAATTAATTCGCACGAATGTATCCATTCTAATTCATTCGTACGATCCATTCTAATTCATTCGTATGATCCATTCTAATTCATTCGTACGATCCATTCTAATTCATTCGTACGATCCATTCTAATTCATTCGCACAAATGTATCCATTCTAGTTCATTCGTACGATCTATTCTAATTCATTCGCATGGATCGTGCATTCGTACGATCCATTCTAATTCATTCATATGATCCATTCTAATTCATTCGTACGATCCATTCTAATTCATTCGTACGATCCATTCTAATTCATTCGCACGAATGTATCTATTCTAGTTCATTCATACGGTCCATTCTAATTCATCTGTACGATCCATTCTAATTCATTCATACGATCTATTCTAATTCATTCATACAATCCATTCTAATTCTTTCACACGATCCATTCTAATTCATTCGTACGATTCATACGTAGGATCCATTCTAATTCATTCGTACGATCCATTCTAATTCATTCGCACGAATGTATCCATTCTAGTTCATTCGTACGATCCATTCTAATTCATTTGTACGATCCATTCTAATTCATTCGCACAATCCATTCTAATTCATTCGTACGATCCATTCTAATTCATTCATACGATCCATTCTAATTCATTCGTATGATCCATTCTAATTCATTCGTACAATCTATTCTAATTCATTCGTACGAATGGATACATTCGTGTGAATGAATTAGAATGGATCGTACGAATGAGTAAGAATGGATCGTACGAATAAAATAGAATGGATTGCACGAATGAATTAGAATGGATCGTACGAATGAATTAGATGGATCGTGTGAAAGAATTAGAATGGATTGTATGAATGAATTAGAATAGATCATACGAAGGAATTAGAATGGATCGTTCGAATGAATTAGAATGGATCGTACGAATGAATTAGAATAGATCGTACGAATGAATTAGAATGGATCGAACGAATGAATTAGAATGGATCGTGTGAAAGAATTAGAATGGATCGTACGAATGAATTAGAATGGATCGTGCGAATGAATTAGAATGGATCGTACGAATGAATTAGAATGGATCGTGCTAATGAATTAGAAATGATCGAATGAATGAATTAGCATGGATCGTGCATTCGTACGATCCATTCTAATTCATTCGTAAGATCCATTCTAATTCATTCGTACGATCCATTCTAATTCATTCGTACGATCCATTCTAATTCATTCGCACGAATGTATCCATTCTAGTTCATTCGTACGATCCATTCTAATTCATTCGTACGATCCATTCTAATTCATTCATACGATCTATTCTAATTCATTCATACAATCCATTCTAATTCTTTCACACGATCCATTCTAATTCATTCGTACGATCCATTCTAATTCATTCGCACAATTCATTCGTACGATCCATTCTAATTCATTCGTAAAATCCATTCTAATTCATTCGCACGAATGTATCCATTCTAGTTCATTCGTACGATCCATTCTAATTCATTCGTACGATCCATTCTAATTCATTCGCACGATCCATTCTAATTCATTCGTACGATCAATTCTAATTCATTCGCACGAATGTATCCATTCTAATTCATTCGTACGATCCTGAATTAGAATGGATCGTATGATAGAATTAGAATGGATACCTTTGTGTATATGAATTAGAATGGATCGTACGAATGAATTAGAATGGATCATATTAATGAATTAGAATGGATCGTACGAATGAATTAGAATGGATACATTCGTGCGAATGAATTAGAATGGATCGTGCACGAATGTATCCATTCTAATTCATTCGTACGATCCATTCTAATTCATTAATATGATCCATTCTAATTCATTCGTACGATCCATTCTAATTCATATGCACAAAGGTATCCATTCTAATCCATTCGTATGATCCATTCTAATCCATTCGTACGATCCATTCTAATTCATTCGCATGAATGTAACCATTCTAATTCATTCATTTGATCCATTCTAATTCATTCGTACGATACATTCTAATTCATTCGTCCGATCCATTCTAATTCATTCGCACGAATGTATCCATTCTAATTCATTCGTACGATCCATTCTAATTCATTCGTACGATCCATTATAATTCATTCTTAAGATCCATTCTAATTCATTCGTACGATCCATTCTAATTCATTCGTACGATCCATTCTAATTCATTCGTACGAATGTTTCCATTCTAGTTCATTCGTACAATCCATTCTAATTCATTCGTACGATCCATTCTAATTCATTCGCACGATCCATTCTAATTCATTCATACGATCTATTCTAATTCATTCGCACGAATGTATCCATTCTAATTCATTCATACGATCCATTCTAATTCATTCGTACGATCCATTCTAATTCACTCATACGATTCATTCTAATACATTCTTACGATCCATTCTAATTCATTTGCACGAATATATCCATTCTAATTCTTTCATACGATCCATTCTAATTCCTTCGTACGATCCATTCTAATTCATTCGTACGATCTATTCTAATTCATTCGTACGATCCAATCTAATTCATTCGTACGATCCATTCTAATTCCTTCGTATGATCCATTCTAATTGATTCGTACGATCCATTCTAATTCATTCGTACAATCTATTCTAATTCATTCGTACGAATAGATACATTCGTGTGAATGAATTAGAATGGATCGTACGAATGAGTAAGAATGGATCGTACGAATGAAATAGAATGGATTGCACGAATGAATTAGAATGGATCGTACGAATGAATTAGAATGGATCGTGTGAAAGAATTATAATGGATTGTATGAATGAATTAGAATGGATCGTACGAATGAATTAGAATGGATACATTCGTCCGAATGAATTAGAATGGATCATACGAATGAGTAAGAATGGATCGTACGAATGAATTAGAATGGATACATTCGTCCGAATGAATCAGAATGGATCATACGAATGAGTAAGAATGGATCGTACGAGTGAAATAGAATAGATTGTACGAATGAATTAGAATGGATCCTACGAATGAATTAGAATGGATCGTGTGAAAGAATTAGAATGGATTGTACGAATGAATTAGAATGGATCCTATGAATGAATTAGAATGGATCGTGCGAATGAATTAGAATGGATCGTACGAATGAATTAGAATGGATCGTGCTAATGAATTAGAATTGATCGAACGAATGAATTAGCATGGATCGTGCTAATGAATTAGAATGGAACGTACGAATGAATTAGAATGGATCGTGTGAAAGAATTAGAATGGATTGTATGAATGAATTAGAATTAATTCGTACGATCCATTCGAATTCATTCGCACGATCCATTCTAATTCATTCATACGATCCATTCTAATTCATTCATACAATCCATTCTAATTCTTTCACACGATCCATTCTAATTCATTCGTAGGATCCATTCTAATTCATTCATACAATCTATTCTACTTCATTCGTACGATCCATTCTTACTCATTCGTATGATCCATTCTAATTCATTCGGACGAATGTATCCATTCTAATTTATTCGTACGATCCATTCTAATTCATTCGTACGATCCATTCTAATTCATTCATCTGATCCATTCTAATTCATTCGCACGAATGTATCCATTCTAATTCATTCGTACGATCCATTCTAATTCATTCATAAGATCCATTCTAATTCATTCGTACGATCCATTCTAATTCATTCGTACGATCCATTCTAATTCCTTCGTACGATCCATTCTAATTCATTCGTACGATCCATTCTAATTCATTCATACAATCCATTATAATTCTTTCACACGATCCATTCTAATTCATTCGTACGATCCATTCTAATCCATTCGTGCAATCCATTCTATTTCATTCGTACGATCCATTCTTACTCATTCGTACGATCCATTCTAATTTATTCACACGAATGTATCCATTCGTACGAATTAATTTGAATAGATTGTACAAATGAATTAGAATGGATCGTACGAATGAATTAGAAAGGATCGTACGAAGGAATTATAATGGATCGTACGAATGAATTAGAAAAGATCGTAAGAATGAATTAGAATGGATCGTACGAAGGAATTAGAATGGATCGTACGAATGAATTAGAATGGATATATTCATGCAAATGAATTAGAATGGATCGTATGAATGTATTAGAATGGATCGTATGAATTAGAATGGATCGTATTAATGAATTAGAATGGATCTTACGAATGAATTAGAATGGATCATACGAATGAATTAGAATGGATCATACGAATGAATTAGAATGGATACATTCGTGTGAATGAATTAGAATGGATCGGACAAATGATTTAGAATGGATCGTACGAATTAATTAGAATGGATCAAACGAATGAATTAGAATAGTTACATTCATGCGAATGAATTAGAATGGATCGTACGAATGGATTAGAATGGATCGTACGAATGGATTAGAATGGATACATTCGAGTGAATGAATTAGAATGGATCGTACGAATGGATTAGAATGGATCGTACGAATGAACTAGAATGGATACATTCGTGCGAATGAATTAGAAAGGATCGTACGAATGAATTAGAATGGATCGTACGAATGAATTAGAATGGATCTTACGAATGAATTAGAATCTATCGTACGAATGAATTAGAATGGATCGTACGAATGAAGTAGAATGGATACATTCGTACGAATGAATTAGAATGGATCGTACGAAGAAATTAGAATGGATCGTACGAAGGAATTAGAATGGATCGTACGAATGAATTAGAATGGATATATTCGTGCAAATGAATTAGAATGGATCGTATGAATGAATTAGAAAGGATCGTATGAGTGAATTAGAACGGATAGTACGAATGAAGTAAAAGGGATCGTATGAATGAATTAGAATGGATACATTCGTGCGAATGAATTAGAATGTATCGTATGAATGAATTAGAATAGATTGTGCGAATGAATTAGAATGGATCGTACGAATGAATTAGAATGGATACATTCGTGCGAATAAATTAGAATGGATTGTATGAATGAATTAGAATGGATCGTACGAATGAATTCGAATGGATCGTACGAATGAATTAGAATAGATTGTGCGAATGAATTAGAATGGATCGTACGAATGAATTAGAATGGATCGTACGAAGGAATTAGAATGGATCGTACGAATGAATTAGAATGGATCGTACGAATGAATTAGAATGGTTCGTGCGAAGGAATTAGAATGGATCGTATGAATGAATTAGAATGGATCGTACGATTGAATTAGAATGGATCATACGAATGAGTAAGAATGGATCGTATGAATGAATTAGATTGGATCGTACGATCCATTCTAATTCATTAGCATGGATCGTGCTAATAAATTAGAATGGAATATACGAATGAATTAGAATGGATCGTAGAATGGATCGTACAAATGAATTAGAATGAATTAGAATGGATCGTACGAATGAATTAGAATAGATCATAGGAATGAATTAGAATGGATCGTGCAAATGAATTAGAATCGATCGTACGAATGAATTAGAATGGATATATTTGAACGAATAAATTAGAATGGATCATACGAATGAATTAGAATGGATCGTACGAATGAATTAGAATGGATAGTGCGAATGAATTAGAATCGATCGTACGAATGAATTAGAATGGATCGTACGAATGAATTAGATTAGATCAAACGAATGAGTAAGAATGGATCGTACGAATGAATTAGAATGGATCGTACGAATGAATTAGAACGGATCGTACGAATAAATTAGAATGGATACATTCGTCCGAATGAATTAGAATGGATTATACGAATGAGTAAGAATGGATCATACGAATGAAATAGAATAGATTGTACGAATGAATTAGAATGGATCCTAGTACGATCCATTCTAATTTATTCGTACGATCCATTCTAATTCATTCATACAATCCATTCTAATTCTTTCACACGATCCATTCTAATTCATTCGTATGATCCATTCTAATTCATTCGTGCAATCCATTCTATTTCATTCGTACGATCCATTCTTACTCATTCGTACGATCCATTCTAATTCATTCACACGAATGTATCTATTCGTACGAATGAATTAGAATAGATTGTACGAATGAATTAGAATGGATCGTACGAATGAATTAGAATGGATCGTACGAAAGAATTAGAATGGATCGTACGAATGAATTAGAATGGATCGTACGAATGAATTAGAATAGATCGTACGAATGAATTAGAATGGATCGTACGAAGGAAATAGAATGGATCGTACGAATGAATTAGAATGGATATATTCGTGCAAATGAATTAGAATGGATCGTATGAATGTATTAGAATGGATCGTATGAGTGAATTAGAATGGATCATACGAATGAATTAGAATGGATCATACAAATGAATTAGAATGGATCGTACGAATGAATTAGAATGGATCGTACGAATGAATTAGAATGGATACATTCATGCGAATGAATTAGAATGGATTGTGCGAATGAATAAGAACAGATCGTGCGAATGAATTAGAATGGATCGTACGAATGAATTAGAATGGATCGTGCGAATGAATTAGAATGGATCGTACGAATGAATTAGAATGGATACATTTGTACGAATGAATTAGAATGGATCGTACGAATGAATTAGAATGGATCGTATGAATGAATAAGAATGGATCGTACGAATGAATTAGAATGGATCGTGCAAATGAATTAGAATGGATCGTACGAATGAATTAGAATGGATCGTACGAATGAACTAGAATGGATACATACGTGCGAATGAATTAGAATGGATCGTACGAATGAATTAGAATGGATCGTACGAATGAATTAGAATGAATCTTACGAATAAATTAGAATGGATCGTACGAATGAATTAGAATGGATCGTACGAATGAATTAGAATAGATACATTTGTGCGAATGACTTAGAATGGATCGTACGAATGAATTAGAATGGATCGTATGAATGGATTAGAATGGATCGTACGAATGAATTAGAATGGATCGTAAGAAGGAATTAGAATGGATCATACGAATGAATTAGAATGGATATATTCGTGCAAATGAATTAGAATGGATCGTATGAATGTATTAGAATGGATCGTATGAGTGAATTAGAATGGATCGTGCGAATGAATTAGAATGGATTTTATGAATGAATTAGAATGGATCGTACGAATGAATTAGAATGGATCATACGAATTAATTAGAATAGATCATACGAATGAATTAGAATGGATCGTACGAATGAATTAGAATGGATTAGAATGGATCGTGCGAATGAATTAGAATGGATCGTATGAATGAATTAGAATGGATCGTGCTAATAAATTAGAATTGATCGAACGAATGAATTAGCATGGATCGTGCTAATGAATTAGAATGGAATGTACGAATGAATTAGAATGGATCGTGTGAAAGAATTAGAATGGATTGTATGAATGAATTAGAATAAATTCGTACGATCCATTCGAATTCATTCGCACGATCCATTCTAATTCATTCATACGATCCATTCTAATTCATTCATACAATCCATTGTAATTCTTTCACACGATCCATTCTAATTCATTCGTAGGATCCATTCTAATTCATTCGTACAATCTATTCTATTTCATTCATACGATCCATTCTTACTCATTCGTATGATCCATTCTAATTCATTCGGACGAATGTATCTATTCTAATTTATTCGTACGATCCATTCTAATTCATTCGTACGATCCATTCTAATTCATTCGTACGATCCATTCTTACTCATTCATATGATCCATTCTAATTCATTCGTACGATCCATTCTAATTCATTCGTACGATCCATTCTAATTTATTCGCACAATCTATTCTAATTCATTCGTACGATCCATTCTAATTCATTCGTACGATCGTACGAATGAATTAGAATGGATCGTACGGAATGAATTAGAATGGATTGTATGAATGAATTAGAATGGATACATTCGTGCGAATGAATTAGAATGGATCATACGAATGAGTAAGAATGGATCGTACGAATGAAATAGAATGGATTGTACGAAAGAATTAGAATGGATCGTACAAATGAATTAGAATGGATCGTACGAATGAATTAGAATGGACCGTACGAATGAGTAGGAATGGATCGTACAAATGAAATAGAATGGATTGTACGAATGAATTAGAATGGATCGTACGAATGAATTAGAATGGATCGTGTGAAAGAATTAGAATGCATTGTATGAATGAATTAGAATGGATCGTATGAATGAATTAGAATGGATCGTGCGAATGAATTCGAATGGATCGCATGATCCATTCGAATAGAATGGATCGTATGAATGAATTAGAATGGATCGGGCGAATGAATTAGAATGGATCGTATGAATGAATTAGAATGGATCGTATGAATGAATTAGAATGGATCGGGCGAATGAATTAGAATGGATCGTACGAATGAATTAGAATGGATCGTACGAATGAATTAGAATGGATCATACGAATGAATTAGAATGGATCATACGAATGAGTAAGAATGGATCGTACGAATGAAATAGAATGGATTGTACGAATGAATTAGAATGGATACATTCATGCGAATGAATTAGAATGGATCGGACGATTGAATTAGAATGGATCGTACGATTCATTCTAATTCATTGGTATGATCCATTCTTATTCATTCGCACGATCCAGTCTAATTGATTCGCACGATCCATTCTAATTCATTCGCACGAATGTATCCATTCTAATTCATTTGTACGATCCATTCTAATTCATTCGCACGAATGTATGCATTCTAATTCAGTCGTACGATCCATTTTAATTCATTCGTACGATCCATTCTAATTCATTCGTATGATCCATTCTAATTAATTCGTATGATCCATTCTAATTCATTCGTACGATCCATTCTAATTCATTCATATAATCCATTCTAATTCATTCGCACGAATGTATCCATTCTAATTAATTCGTACGATCCATTCTAATTCATTCGTATGATCTATTCTTATTCATTCGCACGATCCAGTGTAATTGATTCGCACGATCCATTCTAATTCATTCGCACGAATGTATCCATTCTAATTCATTCGTACGATCCATTCTAATACATTAATATGATCCATTCTAATTCATTCGTACGATCCATTCTAATTCATATGCACAAAGGTATCCATTCTAATCCATTCGTAGGATCCATTCTAATCCATTCGTACAATCCATTCTAATTCATTCGCTCGAATGTATCCATTCTAATCCATTCGTACGATTATTCTAATCCATTCGAACGATCCATTGTAATTCATTCGCATGAATGTAACCATTCTAATTCATTCATTTGATCCATTCTAATTCATTCGTACGATCCATTCTAATTCATTCGTCCGATCCATTCTAATTCATTCGCACGAATGTATCCATTCTAATTCATTCGTACGATCCATTCTAATTCATTCGTATGATCCATTCTAATTCATTCATAAGATCCATTCTAATTCATTCGTACGATCCATTCTAATTCATTCGTACGATCCATTCTAATTCATTCGCACGAATGTATCCATTCTAGTTCATTCGTACGATCCATTCTAATTCATTCGTACGATCCATTCTAATTCATTCGCATGATCCATTCTAATTCATTCGTATGATCAATTCTAATTCATTCGCACGAATGTATCCATTCTAATTCATTCGTACGATCCTGAATTAGAATGGATCGTACGAATGAATTAGAATGGATACCTTTGTGCATATGACTTAGAATGGATCGTACGAATAAATTAGAATGGATTATATTAATGAATTAGAATGGATCGTACAAATGAATTAGAATGGATACATTCGTACGAATGAATTAGAATGGATCGTGCGAATGAATTAGCATGAATTGTACGAATGTAGTAGAATGGATCGTATGAATGAATTAGAATGAATCGTACGATCCATTCTAATTCAATCGTCCAATCCATTCTAATTCATTCGCATGAATGTATCCATTCTAATTCATTCGTACAATCCATTCAATTTCATTCGTACGATCCATTCTTACTCATTCGTATGATCCATTCTAATTCATTCGTATGATCCATTCTAATTCATTTGTACGATCCATTCTAATTTATTCGTACGATCCATTCTAATTCATTCCCACGATCCATTCTAATTCATTCATACGATCTATTCTAATTCATTTATACGATCCATTCTAATTCATTCCTACAATCCATTCTAATTCATTCGCCCGATCCATTCTAATTCATTCATACGATCCATTCTATTCGAATGGATCATGCGATCCATTCGAATTCATTCGTACGATCCATTCTAATTCATTCATACGATCCATTCTAATTCATTCATACAATGAATTCTAATTCTTTCACACGATCCATTCTAATTCATTCGTACGATCCATTTTAATTCATTCGTACAATACATTCTATTTCATTTGTACGATCCATTCTTACTCATTCGTATGATCCATTCTAATTCATTCGTACGATCCATTCTAATTCATTTGTACGATCCATTCTAATTCATTCGTACAATCTATTCTATTTCATTCGTACGATCCATTCTTACTCATTCGTATGATCCATTCTAATTCATTCGCACGAATGTATCCATTCTAATTCATTCATACAATCCATTCTAATTCATTCCGAACGATCCATTCTAATTCATTCGTACGATCGTACGAATGAATTAGAATGGATCGTACGAATGAATTAGAATAGATTGTGCGAATGAATTAGAATGGATCGTACGAATGAATTAGAATGGATCGTACGAATGAGTAAGAATGGATCGTACGAATGAGTAAGAATGGATCGTACGAATGAATTAGAATGGATCGTACGAATGAATTAGAATGGATCGTACGAATAAATTAGAATAGATACATTCGTCCGAATGAATTAGAATGGATCATACGAATGAGTAAGAATGGATCGTACGAATGAAATAGAATAGATTGTACGAACGAATTAGAATGGATCCTACGAATGAATTAGAATGGATCGTGTGAAAGAATTAGAATGGATTGTATGAATGAATTAGAATGGATCGTATGAATGAATTAGAATGGATCGTGCGAATGAATTCGAATGGATCGTACGAATTCATTCTAATTCATTCATACAATCCATTCTAAATCTTTCACACGATCCATTCTAATTCATTCGTACGTTCCATTCTAATTCATTAGCACGATCCATGCTAATTCATTCGTTCGATCAATTCTAATTCATTAGCACGATCCATTCTAATTCATTCGTACGATCCATTCTAATTCATTCGCACAATCCATTCTAATTCATTCATAGGATCCATTCTAATTCATTTATACGATCTATTCTAATTCTTTTGCACGAATGTATCCATTCTAATTCATTCGCATGAATGTATCAATTCTAATTCATTCGTACGATCCGTTCTAATTCATTCGTACGATCCACTCTAATTCATTCGTACAATCCATTCTATTTCATTCGTACGATCCATTCTTACTCATTCGTATGATCCATTCTAATTCATTCGTATGATCCATTCTAATTCATTCGTACGATCCATTCTAATTCACTCGTACGATCCATTCAAATTCATTCGTACGATCCATTCTAATTCATTCGCACGAATGTATCCATTCTAGTTCATTCGTACGATCCATTCTAATTCATTCGTGCGATCCATTCTAATTCATTCGCACGATCCATTCTAATTCATTCGTACGATCCATTCTAATTCATTCATTCGATCCATTCTAATTCATTCGTACGATCCATTCTAATTCATTCGTACAATCTATTCTAATTCATTCGTACGATCCATTCTAATTCAATCGTACAATCTATTCTAATTCATTCGTACGATCCATTCTAATTCATTCGTACAATCTATTCTAATTCATTCGTACGAATGGATACATTCGTGTGAATGAATTAGAATGGATCGTACGAATGAGTAAGAATGGATCGTACGAATGAAAAAGAATGGATTGCACGAATGAATTAGAATGGATCGTACGAATGAATTAGAATGGATCGTGTGAAAGAATTAGAATGGATTGTATGAATGAATTAGAATGGATCGTACGAAGGAATTAGAATTGATAGTACGAATGAATTAGAATGGATCGTACGAATGAATTAGAATAGATCGTACGAATGAATTAGAATGGATCGTGTGAAAGAATTAGAATGGATCGTATGAATGAATTAGAATGGATCGTGCGAATGAATTAGAATGGATCGTACGAATGAATTAGAATGGATCGTGCTAATGAATTAGAATTTATCGAACGAATGAATTAGCATGGATCGTGCATTCGTACGATCCATTCTAATTCATTCGTAAGATCCATTCTAATTCATTCGTACGATCCATTCTAATTCATTCGTACGATCCATTCTAATTCATTCGCACGAATGTATCCATTCTAGTTCATTCGTATGATCCATTCTAATTCATTCGTACGATCCATTCTAATTCATTCATACGATCTATTCTAATTCATTCATACAATCCATTCAAATTCTTTCACACAATCCATTCTAATTTATTCGTACGATCCATTCTAATTCATTCGCACAATCCATTCTATTTCATTCGTACGATCCATTCTTACTCATTCGTATGATCCATTCTAATTCATTCGCACGAATGTATCCATAAGGGATCATACGAATGAGTAAGAATGGATCGTACGAATGAAATAGAATGGATTGTGCGAATGAATTAGAATGGACCGTACGAATGAATTAGAATGGATACATTCGTGCGAATGAATTAGAATGGATCGGACGAATGAATTAGAATGGATCTTACGAATGAATTAGAATGGATCGTACGAATGAATTAGAATGGATCGTACGAATAAATTAGAATGGATACATTCGTCCGAATGAATTAGAATGGATCATACGAATGAGTAAGAATGGATCGTAAGAATTAAATAGAATAGATTGTACGAATGAATTAGAATGGATCCTACGAATGAATTAGAATAGATCGTGTGAAAGAATTAGAATGGATTGTATGAATGAATTAGAATGAATTCGTACGATCCATTCGAATTCATTCGCACGATCCATTCTAATTCATTCATACGATCCATTCTAATTCATTCATAAAATCCTTTCTAATTCTTTCACATGATCCATTCTAATTCATTCGTAGGATCCATTCTAATTCATTCGTACAATCTATTCTATTTCATTCGTACGATCCATTCTTACTCATTCGTATGATCCATTATAATTCATTCGGACGAATGTATCCATTCTAATTTATTCGCACGATCCATTCTAATTCATTCGTACGATCCATTCTAATTCATTCGTCCGATCCATTCTAATTCATTCGCACGAATGTATCCATTCTAATTCATTCATACGATCCATTCTAATTCATTCGTACAATCCATTCTAATTCATTCGTAAGATCCATTCTAATTCATTCGTACGATCCATTCTAATTCATTCGTACGATCCATTCTAATTCATTCGCATGAATGTACCCATTCTAGTTCATTCGTACGATCCATTCTAATTCATTCGTACGATCCATTCTAATTCGTTCGCACGATCCATTCTAATTCATTCATACGATCCATTCTAATTCATTCATACGATCCATTCTAATTCATTCGTACGATCCATTCTAATTCATTCGCACAAATGTATCCATTATAATTCATTCGTACGATCCATTCTAATTCATTCGCACGATCCATTCTAATTCATTCGTACGATCCATTCTAATTCATTCGCACGATCTGTTCTTATTCATTCGCACAATCCATTCTAATTCATTCGCACGAATGTATCCATTCTAATTCATTCGTACGATCCATTCTAATTCATTCGTACGATCCATTCTAAATTATTCGTATGATCCATTCTAATTAATTCATATGATCCATTCTAATTCATTCGTACGATCCATTCTAATTCATTCATACAATCCATTCTAATTCATTCACACGAATGTATCCATTCAAATTAATTCGTACGATCCATTCTAATTCATTCGTATGATCTATTCTTATTCATTCGCACGATCCAGTCTAATTGATTCGCACGATCCATTCTAATTCATTCGTACGATCCATTCTAATTCATTAATATGATCCATTCTAATTCATTCGTACGATCCATTCTAATTCATATGCACAAAGGTATCCATTCTAATCCATTCGTAGGATCCATTCTAATCCATTCGTACGATCCATTCTAATTCATTCGTACGATCCATTCTAATTCATTAGCTCGAATGTATCCATTCTAATCCATTCGTACGATCCATTCTAATCCATTCGTACGATCCATTCTAATTCATTCGCATGAATGTAACCATTCTAATTCATTCATTTGATCCATTCTAATTCATTCGTACGATCCATTCTAATTCATTCGTCTGATCCATTCTAATTCATTCGCACGAATGTATCCATTCTAATTCATTCGTATGATCCATTCTAATTCATTCGTACGATCCATTCTAATTCATTCGTAAGATCCATTCTAATTCATTCGTACGATCCATTCCAATTCATTCGTACGATCCATTCTAATTCATTCGCACGAATGTATCCATTCTAGTTCATTCGTATGATCCATTCTAATTCATTCGTACGATCCATTCTAATTCATTCGCACGATCCATTCTAATTCATTCGTATGATCAATTCTAATTCATTCGCACGAATGTATCCATTCTAATTCATTCGTACGATCCTGAATTAGAATGGATTGTACGAATGAAACAGAATGGATACCTTTGTGCATATAAATTAGAATGGATTGTACGAATGAATTAGAATGGATCATATTAATGAATTAGAATGGATCGTACGAATGAATTAGAATGAATACATTCGTGCGAATGAATTAGAATGGATCGTGCACGAATGTATCCATTCTAATTCATTCGTACGATCCATTCTAATTCATTAATATGATCCATTCTAATTCATTCGTACGATCCATTCTAATTCATATGCAAAAAGGTATCCATTCTAATCCATTCGTAGGATCCATTCTAATCCATTCGTACGATCCATTCTAATTCATTAGTACGATCCATTCTAATTCATTCGCTCGAATGTATCCATTCTAATCCATTCGTACGATCCATTCTAATCCATTCGTACGATCCATTCTAATTCATTCGCATAAATGTAACCATTCTAATTCATTCATTTGATCTATTCTAATTCATTCGTACGATCTATTCTAATTCATTCGTCCGATCCATTCTAATTCATTCGCAAGAATGTATCCATTCTAATTCATTCGTACGATCCATTCTAATTCATTCGTACGATCCATTCTAATTCATTCGTAAGATCCATTCTAATTCATTCGTACGACCCATTCTAATTCATTCATACGATCCATTCTAATTCATTCGCACGAATGTATCCATTCTAGTTCATTCGTACGATCCATTCTAATTCATTCGTACGATCCATTCTAATTCATTCGCACGATCCATTCTAATTCATTCGTACGATCCATTCTAATTCTTTCACACGATCCATTATAATTCATTCGTACTATCCATTCTAATTCATTCCTACGATCTATTCTAATTCATTCGTATGATCCATTCTAATTCATTCGTACGATCCATTCTAATTCCTTCGTACGATCCATTCTAATTCATTCATACAATCCATTCTAATTCTTTCACACGATCCATTCTAATTCATTCATACGATCCATTCTAATTCATTCGTGCAATCCATTCTATTTCATTCGTACGATCCATTCTTACTCATTCGTACGATCCATTCTAATTCATTCACACGAATGTATCCATTCGTACGAATGAATTAGAATAGATTGTACGAATGAATTAGAATGGATTGTACGAATGAATTAGAATGGATCGTACAAAGGAATTAGAATGGATCGTACGAATAAATTAGAATGGATCGTACGAATGAATTAGAATAGATCGTACGAATGAATTAGAATGGATCGTACGAAGGACTTAGAATGGATCGTACGAATGAATTAGAATGGATATATTCGTGCAAATGAATTAGAATGGATCGTATGAATGTATTAGAATGGATACATTCGTCCGAATGAATTAGAATGGATCATACGAATGAGTAAGAATGGATCGTACGAATGAAATAGAATGGATTGCACGAATGAATTAGAATGGATCGTACGAATGAATTAGAATGGATCGTGTGAAAGAATTATAATGGATTGTATGAATGAATTAGAATGGATCGTACGAATGAATTAGAATGGATACATTCGTCCGAATGAATTAGAATGGATCATACGAATGAGTAAGAATGGATCGTACGAATGAATTAGAATGGATACATTCGTCCGAATGAATCAGAATGGATCATACGAATGAGTAAGAATGGATCGTATGAGTGAAATAGAATAGATTGTACGAATGAATTAGAATGGATCCTACGAATGAATTAGAATGGATCGTGTGAAAGAATTAGAATGGATTGTACGAATGAATTAGAATGGATCCTATGAATGAATTAGAATGGATCGTGCGAATGAATTAGAATGGATCGTACGAATGAATTAGAATGGATCGTGCTAATGAATTAGAATTGATCGAACGAATGAATTAGCATGGATCGTGCTAATGAATTAGAATGGAACGTAGGAATGAATTAGAATGGATCGTGTGAAAGAATTAGAATGGATTGTATGAATGAATTAGAATTAATTCGTACGATCCATTCGAATTCATTCGCACGATCCATTCTAATTCATTCATACGATCCATTCTAATTCATTCATACAATCCATTCTAATTCTTTCACACGATCCATTCTAATTCATTCGTAGGATCCATTCTAATTCATTCATACAATCTATTCTATTTCATTCGTACGATCCATTCTTACTCATTCGTATGATCCATTCTAATTCATTCGGACGAATGTATCCATTCTAATTTATTCGTACGATCCATTCTAATTCATTCGTACGATCCATTCTAATTCATTCATCCGATCCATTCTAATTCATTCGCACGAATGTATCCATTCTAATTCATTCGTACGATCCATTCTAATTCATTCGTAAGATCCATTCTAATTCATTCGTACGATCCATTCTAATTCATTCGTACGATCCATTCTAATTCCTTCGTACGATCCATTCTAATTCATTCGTACGATCCATTCTAATTCATTCATACAATCCATTATAATTCTTTCACACGATCCATTCTAATTCATTCGTACGATCCATTCTAATTCATTCGTGCAATCCATTCTATTTCATTCGTACGATCCATTCTTACTCATTCGTACGATCCATTCTAATTCATTCACACGAATGTATCCATTCGTACGAATGAATTTGAATAGATTGTACAAATGAATTAGAATGGATCGTACGAATGAATTAGAAAGGATCGTACGAAGGAATTATAATGGATCGTACGAATGAATTAGAAAAGATCGTAAGAATGAATTAGAATGGATCGTACGAAGGAATTAGAATGGATCGTACGAATGAATTAGAATAGATATATTCATGCAAATGAATTAGAATGGATCGTATGAATGTATTAGAATGGATCGTATGAATTAGAATGGATCGTATTAATGAATTAGAATGGATCTTACGAATGAATTAGAATGGATCGTACGAATGAATTAGAATGGATCATACGAATGAATTAGAATGGATACATTCGTGCGAATGAATTAGAATGGATCGGACAAATGATTTAGAATGGATCGTACGAATTAATTAGAATGGATCAAACGAATGAATTAGAATGGTTACATTCATGCGAATGAATTAGAATGGATCGTACGAATGGATTAGAATGGATCGTACGAATGGATTAGAATGGATGCATTCGAGCGAATGAATTAGAATGGATCGTACGAATGGATTAGAATAGATCGTACGAATGAACTAGAATGGATACATTCGTGCGAATGAATTAGAAAGGATCGTACGAATGAATTAGAATGGATCGTACGAATGAATTAGAATGGATCTTACGAATGAATTAGAATGGATCGTATGAATGAATTAGAATGGATCGTACGAATGAAGTAGAATGGATACATTTGTGCGAATGAATTAGAATGGATCGTACGAAGAAATTAGAATGGATCGTACGAAGGAATTAGAATGGATCGTACGAATGAATTAGAATGGATATATTCGTGCAAATGAATTAGAATGGATCGTATGAATGAATTAGAAAGGATCGTATGAGTGAATTAGAACGGATAGTACGAATGAAGTAAAAGGGATCGTATGAATGAATTAGAATGGATACATTCGTGCGAATGAATTAGAATGTATCGTATGAATGAATTAGAATAGATTGTGCGAATGAATTAGAATGGATCGTACGAATGAATTAGAATGGATACATTCGTGCGAATAAATTAGAATGGATTGTATGAATGAATTAGAATGGATCGTACGAATGAATTCGAATGGATCGTACGAATGAATTAGAATAGATTGTGCGAATGAATTAGAATGGATCGTACGAATGAATTAGAATGGATCGTACGAAGGAATTAGAATGGATCGTACGAATGAATTAGAATGGATCGTGCGAAGGAATTAGAATGGATCGTATGAATGAATTAGAATGGATCGTACGATTGAATTAGAATGGATCATACGAATGAGTAAGAATGGATCGTATGAATGAATTAGATTGGATCGTACGATCCATTCTAATTCATTAGCATGGATCGTGCTAATAAATTAGAATGGAATATACGAATGAATTAGAATGGATCGTAGAATGGATCGTACAAATGAATTAGAATGAATTAGAATGGATCGTACGAATGAATTAGAATAGATCATAGGAATGAATTAGAATGGATCGTGCAAATGAATTAGAATCGATCGTACGAATGAATTAGAATGGATATATTTGAACGAATAAATTAGAATGGATCATACGAATGAATTAGAATGGATCGTACGAATGAATTAGAATGGATAGTGCGAATGAATTAGAATCGATCGTACGAATGAATTAGAATGGATCGTACGAATGAATTAGATTAGATCAAACGAATGAGTAAGAATGGATCGTACGAATGAATTTGAATGGATCGTACGAATGAATTAGAACGGATCGTACGAATAAATTAGAATGGATACATTCGTCCGAATGAATTAGAATGGATTATACGAATGAGTAAGAATGGATCATACGAATGAAATAGAATAGATTGTACGAATGAATTAGAATGGATCCTAGTACGATCCATTCTAATTTATTCGTACGATCCATTCTAATTCATTCATACAATCCATTCTAATTCTTTCACACGATCCATTCTAATTCATTCGTATGATCCATTCTAATTCATTCGTGCAATCCATTCTATTTCATTCGTACGATCCATTCTTACTCATTCGTACGATCCATTCTAATTCATTCACACGAATGTATCTATTCGTACGAATGAATTAGAATAGATTGTACGAATGAATTAGAATGGATCGTACGAATGAATTAGAATGGATCGTACGAAAGAATTAGAATGGATCGTACGAATGAATTAGAATGGATCGTACGAATGAATTAGAATAGATCGTACGAATGAATTAGAATGGATCGTACGAAGGAAATAGAATGGATCGTACGAATGAATTAGAATGGATATATTCGTGCAAATGAATTAGAATGGATCGTATGAATGTATTAGAATGGATCGTATGAGTGAATTAGAATGGATCATACGAATGAATTAGAATGGATCATACAAATGAATTAGAATGGATCGTACGAATGAATTAGAATGGATCGTACGAATGAATTAGAATGGATACATTCGTGCGAATGAATTAGAATGGATTGTGTGAATGAATAAGAACAGATCGTGCGAATGAATTAGAATGGATCGTACGAATGAATTAGAATGGATCGTGCGAATGAATTAGAATGGATCGTACGAATGAATTAGAATGGATACATTTGTACGAATGAATTAGAATGGATCGTACGAATGAATTAGAATGGATCGTATGAATGAATTAGAATGGATCGTACGAATGAATTAGAATGGATCGTGCAAATGAATTAGAATGGATCGTACGAATGAATTAGAATGGATCGTACGAATGAACTAGAATGGATACATACGTGCGAATGAATTAGAATGGATCGTACGAATGAATTAGAATGGATCATACGAATGAATTAGAATGAATCTTACGAATAAATTAGAATGGATCGTACGAATGAATTAGAATGGATCGTACGAATGAATTAGAATGGATACATTTGTGCGAATGACTTAGAATGGATCGTACGAATGAATTAGAATGGATCGTATGAATGAATTAGAATGGATCGTACGAATGAATTAGAATGGATCGTAAGAAGGAATTAGAATGGATCATACGAATGAATTAGAATGGATATATTCGTGCAAATGAATTAGAATGGATCGTATGAATGTATTAGAATGGATCGTATGAGTGAATTAGAATGGATCGTGCGAATGAATTAGAATGGATTTTATGAATGAATTAGAATGGATCGTACGAATGAATTAGAATGGATCATACGAATTAATTAGAATAGATCATACGAATGAATTAGAATGGATCGTACGAATGAATTAGAAGTGATTAGAATAGATCGTGCGAATGAATTAGAATGGATCGTATGAATGAATTAGAATGGATCGTGCTAATAAATTAGAATTGATCGAACGAATGAATTAGCATGGATCGTGCTAATGAATTAGAATGGAATGTACGAATGAATTAGAATGGATCGTGTGAAAGAATTAGAATGGATTGTATGAATGAATTAGAATGAATTCGTACGATCCATTCGAATTCATTCGCACGATCCATTCTAATTCATTCATACGATCCATTCTAATTCATTCATACAATCCATTCTAATTCTTTCACACGATCCATTCTAATTCATTCGTAGGATCCATTCTAATTCATTCGTACAATCTATTCTATTTCATTCATACGATCCATTCTTACTCATTCGTATGATCCATTCTAATTCATTCGGACGAATGTATCTATTCTAATTTATTCGTACGATCCATTCTAATTCATTTGTACGATCCATTCTAATTCATTCGTACGATCCATTCTTACTCATTCATATGATCCATTCTAATTCATTCGTACGATCCATTCTAATTCATTCGTACGATCCATTCTAATTTATTCGCACAATCTATTCTAATTCATTCGTACGATCCATTCTAATTCATTCGTACGATCGTACGAATGAATTAGAATGGATCGTACGGAATGAATTAGAATGGATTGTATGAATGAATTAGAATGGATACATTCGTGCGAATGTATTAGAATGGATCATACGAATGAGTAAGAATGGATCGTACGAATGAAATAGAATGGATTGTACGAAAGAATTAGAATGGATCGTACAAATGAATTAGAATGGATCGTACGAATGAATTAGAATGGACCGTACGAATGAGTAAGAATGGATCGTACAAATGAAATAGAATGGATTGTACGAATGAATTAGAATGGATCGTACGAATGAATTAGAATGGATCGTGTGAAAGAATTAGAATGCATTGTATGAATGAATTAGAATGGATCGTATGAATGAATTAGAATGGATCGTGCGAATGAATTCGAATGGATCGCATGATCCATTCGAATAGAATGGATCGTATGAATGAATTAGAATGGATCGGGCGAATGAATTAGAATGGATCGTATGAATGAATTAGAATGGATCGTATGAATGAATTAGAATGGATCGGGCGAACGAATTAGAATGGATCGTACGAATGAATTAGAATGGATCGTACGAATGAATTAGAATGGATCATACGAATGAATTAGAATGGATCATACGAATGAGTAAGAATGGATCGTACGAATGAAATAGAATGGATTGTACGAATGAATTAGAATGGATACATTCATGCGAATGAATTAGAATGGATCGGACGATTGAATTAGAATGGATCGTACGATTCATTCTAATTCATTGGTATGATCCATTCTTATTCATTCGCACGATCCAGTCTAATTGATTCGCACGATCCATTCTAATTCATTCGCACGAATGTATCCATTCTAATTCATTTGTACGATCCATTCTAATTCATTAATATGATCCATTCTAATTCATTCGCACAATCCATTCTAATTCATTCGCACGAATGTATGCATTCTAATTCAGTCGTACGATCCATTTTAATTTATTCGTACGATCCATTCTAATTCATTCGTATGATCCATTCTAATTAATTCGTATGATCCATTCTAATTCATTCGTACGATCCATTCTAATTCATTCATACAATCCATTCTAATTCATTCGCACGAATGTATCCATTCTAATTAATTCGTACGATCCATTCTAATTCATTCGTATGATCTATTCTTATTCATTCGCACGATCCAGTGTAATTGATTCGCACGATCCATTCTAATTCATTCGCACGAATCTATCCATTCTAATTCATTCGTTCGATCCATTCTAATTCATTAATATGATCCATTCTAATTCATTCGTACGATCCATTCTAATTCATATGCACAAAGGTATCCATTCTAATCCATTCGTAGGATCCATTCTAATCCATTCGTACAATCCATTCTAATTCATTCGCTCGAATGTATCCATTCTAATCCATTCGTACGATCTATTCTAATCCATTCGAACGATCCATTGTAATTCATTCGCATGAATGTAACCATTCTAATTCATTCATTTGATCCATTCTAATTCATTCGTACGATCCATTCTAATTCATTCGTCCGATCCATTCTAATTCATTCGCACGAATGTATCCATTCTAATTCATTCGTACGATCCATTCTAATTCATTCGTATGATCCATTCTAATTCATTCATAAGATCCATTCTAATTCATTCGTACGATCCATTCTAATTCATTCGTACGATCCATTCTAATTCATTCGCACGAATGTATCCATTCTAGTTCATTCGTACGATCCATTCTAATTCATTCGTACTATCCATTCTAATTCATTCGCATGATCCATTCTAATTCATTCGTATGATCAATTCTAATTCATTCGCACGAATGTATCCATTCTAATTCATTCGTACGATCCTGAATTAGAATGGATCGTACGAATAAATTAGAATGGATACCTTTGTGCATATGAATTAGAATGGATCGTACGAATGAATTAGAATGGATTATATTAATGAATTAGAATGGATCGTACAAATGAATTAGAATGGATACATTCGTACGAATGAATTAGAATGGATCGTGCGAATGAATTAGCATGAATTATACGAATGTAGTAGAATGGATCGTATGAATGAATTAGAATGAATCGTACGATCCATTCTAATTCAATCGTCCAATCCATTCTAATTCATTCGCATGAATGTATCCATTCTAATTCATTCGTACAATCCATTCTATTTCATTCGTACGATCCATTCTTACTCATTCGTATGATCCATTCTAATTCATTCGTATGATCCATTCTAATTCATTTGTACGATCCATTCTAATTTATTCGTACGATCCATTCTAATTCATTCCCACGATCCATTCTAATTCATTCATACGATCCATTCTAATTCATTTATACGATCCATTCTAATTCATTCCTACAATCCATTCTAATTCATTCGCCCGATCCATTCTAATTCATTCATACGATCCATTCTATTCGAATGGATCATGCGATCCATTCGAATTCATTCGTACGATCCATTCTAATTCATTCATACGATCCATTCTAATTCATTCATACAATGAATTCTAATTCTTTCACACGATCCATTCTAATTCATTCGTACGATCCATTTTAATTCATTCGTACAATACATTCTATTTCATTTGTACGATTCATTCTTACTCATTCGTATGATCCATTCTAATTCATTCGTACGATCCATTCTAATTCATTTGTACGATCCATTCTAATTCATTCGTACAATCTATTCTATTTCATTCGTACGATCCATTCTTACTCATTCGTATGATCCATTCTAATTCATTCGCACGAATGTATCCATTCTAATTCATTCATACAATCCATTCTAATTCATTCCGAACGATCCATTCTAATTCATTCGTACGATCGTACGAATGAATTAGAATGGATCGTACGAATGAATTAGAATAGATTGTGCGAATGAATTAGAATGGATCGTACGAATGAATTAGAATGGATCGTACGAATGAGTAAGAATGGATCGTACGAATGAGTAAGAATGGATCGTACGAATGAATTAGAATGGATCGTACGAATGAATTAGAATGGATCGTACGAATAAATTAGAATAGATACATTCGTCGGAATGAATTAGAATGGATCATACGAATGAGTAAGAATGGATCGTACGAATGAAATAGAATAGATTGTACGAACGAATTAGAATGGATCCTACGAATGAATTAGAATGGATCGTGTGAAAGAATTAGAATGGATTGTATGAATGAATTAGAATGGATCGTATGAATGAATTAGAATGGATCGTGCGAATGAATTCGAATGGATCGTACGAATTCATTCTAATTCATTCATACAATCCATTCTAATTCTTTCACACGATCCATTCTAATTCATTCGTACGTTCCATTCTAATTCATTAGCACGATCCATGCTAATTCATTCGTTCGATCAATTCTAATTCATTAGCACGATCCATTCTAATTCATTCGTACGATCCATTCTAATTCATTCACACAATCCATTCTAATTCATTCATAGGATCCATTCTAATTCATTTATACGATCTATTCTAATTCTTTTGCACGAATGTATCCATTCTAATTCATTCGCACGAATGTATCAATTCTAATTCATTCGTACGATCCGTTCTAATTCATTCGTACGATCCACTCTAATTCATTCGTACAATCCATTCTATTTCATTCGTACGATCCATTCTTACTCATTCGTATGATCCATTCTAATTCATTCGTATGATCCATTATAATTCATTCGTACGATCCATTCTAATTCACTCGTACGATCCATTCAAATTCATTCGTACGATCCATTCTAATTCATTCGCACGAATGTATCCATTCTAGTTCATTCGTACGATCCATTCTAATTCATTCGTGCGATCCATTCTAATTCATTCGCACGATCCATTCTAATTCATTCGTACGATCCATTCTAATTCATTCATTCGATCCATTCTAATTCATTCGTACGATCCATTCTAATTCATTCGTACAATCTATTCTAATTCATTCGTACGATCCATTCTAATTCAATCGTACAATCTATTCTAATTCATTCGTACGATCCATTCTAATTCATTCGTACAATCTATTCTATTTCATTCGTACGAATGGATACATTCGTGTGAATGAATTAGAATGGATCGTACGAATGAGTAAGAATGGATCGTACGAATGAAAAAGAATGGATTGCACGAATGAATTAGAATGGATCGTACGAATGAATTAGAATGGATCGTGTGAAAGAATTAGAATGGATTGTATGAATGAATTAGAATGGATCGTACGAAGGAATTAGAATTGATAGTACGAATGAATTAGAATGGATCGTACGAATGAATTAGAATAGATCGTACGAATGAATTAGAATGGATCGTACGAATGAATTAGAATGGATCGTGTGAAAGAATTAGAATGGATCGTACGAATGAATTAGAATGGATCGTGCGAATGAATTAGAATGGATCGTACGAATGAATTAGAATGGATCGTGCTAATGAATTAGAATTTATCGAACGAATGAATTAGCATGGATCGTGCATTCGTACGATCCATTCTAATTCATTCGTAAGATCCATTCTAATTCATTCGTACGATCCATTCTAATTCATTCGTACGATCCATTCTAATTCATTCGCACGAATGTATCCATTCTAGTTCATTCGTATGATCCATTCTAATTCATTCATACGATCTATTCTAATTCATTCATACAATCCATTCAAATTCTTTCACACAATCCATTCTAATTTATTCGTACGATCCATTCTAATTCATTCGCACAATCCATTCTATTTCATTCGTACGATCCATTCTTACTCATTCGTATGATCCATTCTAATTCATTCGCACGAATGTATCCATAAGGGATCATACGAATGAGTAAGAATGGATCGTACGAATGAAATAGAATGGATTGTGCGAATGAATTAGAATGGACCGTACGAATGAATTAGAATGGATACATTCGTGCGAATGAATTAGAATGGATCGGACGAATGAATTAGAATGGATCTTACGAATGAATTAGAATGGATCGTACGAATGAATTAGAATGGATCGTACGAATAAATTAGAATGGATACATTCGTCCGAATGAATTAGAATGGATCATACGAATGAGTAAGAATGGATCGTAAGAATTAAATAGAATAGATTGTACGAATGAATTAGAATGGATCCTACGAATGAATTAGAATAGATCGTGTGAAAGAATTAGAATGGATTGTATGAATGAATTAGAATGAATTCGTACGATCCATTCGAATTCATTCGCACGATCCATTCTAATTCATTCATACGATCCATTCTAATTCATTCATAAAATCCTTTCTAATTCTTTCACATGATCCATTCTAATTCATTCGTAGGATCCATTCTAATTCATTCGTACAATCTATTCTATTTCATTCGTACGATCCATTCTTACTCATTCGTATGATCCATTATTATTCATTCGGACGAATGTATCCATTCTAATTTATTCGCACGATCCATTCTAATTCATTCGTACGATCCATTCTAATTCATTCGTCCGATCCATTCTAATTCATTCGCACGAATGTATCCATTCTAATTCATTCATACGATCCATTCTAATTCATTCGTATGATCCATTCTAATTCATTCGTAAGATCCATTCTAATTCATTCGTACGATCCATTCTAATTCATTCGTACGATCCATTCTAATTCATTCGCATGAATGTACCCATTCTAGTTCATTCGTACGATCCATTCTAATTCATTCGTACGATCCATTCTAATTCGTTCGCACGATCCATTCTAATTCATTCATACGATCCATTCTAATTCATTCATACGATCCATTCTAATTCATTCGTACGATCCATTCTAATTCATTCGCACAAATGTATCCATTATAATTCATTCGTACGATCCATTCTAATTCATTCGCACGATCCATTCTAATTCATTCGTACGATCCATTCTAATTCATTCGCACGATCTGTTCTTATTCATTCGCACAATCCATTCTAATTCATTCGCACGAATGTATCCATTCTAATTCATTCGTACGATCCATTCTAATTCATTCGTACGATCCATTCTAAATCATTTGTATGATCCATTCTAATTAATTCATATGATCCATTCTAATTCATTCGTACGATCCATTCTAATTCATTCATACAATCCATTCTAATTCATTCACACGAATGTATCCATTCAAATTAATTCGTACGATCCATTCTAATTCATTCGTATGATCTATTCTTATTCATTCGCACGATCCAGTCTAATTGATTCGCACGATCCATTCTAATTCATTCGTACGATCCATTCTAATTCATTAATATGATCCATTCTAATTCATTCGTACGATCCATTCTAATTCATATGCACAAAGGTATCCATTCTAATCGATTCGTAGGATCCATTCTAATCCATTCGTACGATCCATTCTAATTCATTCGTACGATCCATTCTAATTCATTCGCTCGAATGTATCCATTCTAATCCATTCGTACGATCCATTCTAATCCATTCGTACGATCCAATCTAATTCATTCGCATGAATGTAACCATTCTAATTCATTCATTTGATCCATTCTAATTCATTCGTACGATCCATTCTAATTCATTCATCTGATCCATTCTAATTCATTCGCACGAATGTATCCATTCTAATTCATTCGTATGATCCATTCTAATTCATTCGTACGATCCATTCTAATTCATTCGTACGATCCATTCTAATTCATTCGCACGAATGTATCCATTCTAGTTCATTCGTACGATCCATTTTAATTCATTCGTACGATCCATTCTAATTCATTCGCACGATCCATTCTAATTCATTCGTATGATCAATTCTAATTCATTCGCACGAATGTATCCATTCTAATTCATTCGTACGATCCTGAATTAGAATGGATTGTACGAATGAAACAGAATGGATACCTTTGTGCATATAAATTAGAATGGATTGTACGAATGAATTAGAATGGATCATATTAATGAATTAGAATGGATCGTACGAATGAATTAGAATGAATACATTCGTGCGAATGAATTAGAATGGATCGTGCACGAATGTATCCATTCTAATTCATTCGTACGATCCATTCTAATTCATTAATATGATCCATTCTAATTCATTCGTACGATCCATTCTAATTCATATGCAAAAAGGTATCCATTCTAATCCATTCGTAGGATCCATTCTAATCCATTCGTACGATCCATTCTAATTCATTAGTACGATCCATTCTAATTCATTCGCTCGAATGTATCCATTCTAATCCATTCGTACGATCCATTCTAATCCATTCGTACGATCCATTCTAATTCATTCGCATAAATGTAACCATTCTAATTCATTCATTTGATCTATTCTAATTCATTCGTACGATCTATTCTAATTCATTCGTCCGATCCATTCTAATTCATTCGCAAGAATGTATCCATTCTAATTCATTCGTACGATCCATTCTAATTCATTCGTACGATCCATTCTAATTCATTCGTAAGATCCATTCTAATTCATTCGTACGACCCATTCTAATTCATTCATACGATCCATTCTAATTCATTCGCACGAATGTATCCATTCTAGTTCATTCGTACGATCCATTCTAATTCATTCGTACGATCCATTCTAATTCATTCGCACGATCCATTCTAATTCATTCACACGATCCATTCTAATTCATTCGTACTATCCATTCTAATTCATTCCTACGATCTATTCTAATTCATTCGTATGATCCATTCTAATTCATTCGTACGATCCATTCTAATTCCTTCGTACGATCCATTCTAATTCATTCATACAATCCATTCTAATTCTTTCACACGATCCATTCTAATTCATTCATACGATCCATTCTAATTCATTCGTGCAATCCATTCTATTTCATTCGTACGATCCACTCTTACTCATTCGTACGATCCATTCTAATTCATTCACACGAATGTATCCATTCGTACGAATGAATTAGAATAGATTGTACGAATGAATTAGAATGGATTGTACGAATGAATTAGAATGGATCGTACAAAGGAATTAGAATGGATCGTACGAATAAATTAGAATGGATCGTACGAATGAATTAGAATAGATCGTACGAATGAATTAGAATGGATCGTACGAAGGACTTAGAATGGATCGTACGAATGAATTAGAATGGATATATTCGTGCAAATGAATTAGAATGGATCGTATGAATGTATTAGAATGGATCGTATGAGTGAATTAGAATGGATCGTACGAATGAATTAGAATGGATTGTATGAATGAATTAGAATTGATCGTACGAATGAATTAGAATGGATCGTATGAATGAATTAGAATGGATCGTACGAATGAATTAGAATGGATCGTGCGAATGAAATAGAATGGATCGTACTAATGAATTAGAATGGATCGTACGAATGAACTAGAATGGATACATTCGTGCGAATGAATTAGAATGGATCGTACGAATGAATTAGAATGGATCGTACGAATGAATTAGAATGGATCGTACGAATGGATTAGAATGGATCATACGAATGAATTAGAATGGATCGTGCGAATGAATTAGAATGGATCGAACGAATGAATTAGAATGGATATATTCGAGCGAATGAATTAGAATAGATCGTAGGAATGAATTAGAATGGATCAAACGAATGAATTAGAATGGATCGTACGAACGAATTAGAATGGATCATACGAACGAATTAGAATGGATCATATGAACGAATTAGAATGGATCGTACGAATGAATTAGAATGGATACATTCGAGCGAATGACTTAGAATGGATCGTACGAATGAATTAGAATAGATCATAGGAATGAATTAGAATGGATCGTGCAAATGAATTAGAATGGATACATTCGTGCGAATGAATTAAAATGGATCGTGCGAATGAATTAGAATGGATACATTCGTGCGAATGAATTAAAATGGATCGTGCGAATGAATTAGAATGGATCGTACGAATGAATTAGAATGGATATATTTGAACGAATAAATTAGAATGGATCATACGAATGAATTAGAATGGATCGTACGAATGAATTAGAATGGATAGTGCGAATGAATTAGAATGGATCGTACGAATGAATTAGAATGGATACATTCGTGCGAATGAATTAGAATGGATTATACGAATGAGTAAGAATGGATCGTACGAATGAAATAGAATGGATTATACAAATAAATTAGAATGGATACATTCGTGCGAATGAATTAGAATGGATCGTATGTACGAATGAATTAGAATGGATACATTCGTGCGAATGAATTTGAATGGATCGTACGAATGAATTAGAATGGATCGTGCGAATGAATTAGAATGGATCGTACGAATGAATTAGAATGGATCGTACGAATGAACTAGAATGGATACATTCGTGCGAATGAATTAGAATGGATCGTACGAATGAATTAGAATGGATCGTACGAATCAATTAGAATGGATCTTACGAATGAATTAGAATGGATCGTACGAATAAATTAGAATAGATCGTATGAATGGTTTCGAATGGATACATTCGTGCGAATGAATTAGAATGGATCAGACGAATAAATTAGAATGGATCGTACGTATGAATTAGAATGGATCAAATGAATGAATTAGAATGGTTACATTCATGCGAATTAATTAGAATGGATCGTACGAATGGATTAGAATGGATCGTACGAATGGATTAGAATGGATACATTCGTGCAAATGAATTAGAATGGATCATACGAATGACTAAGAATGGATCGTACGAATGAAATAGAATGGATTGTACGAATGAAATTAGAATGGATTATGCGAATGAATTTGAATGGATCGTACGAATGAATTAGAATGGATCGTGCTAATGAATTAGAATTGATCGTACGAATGAAATAGAATGGATTGTACGAATGATTTAGAATGGATCGTACGAATGAATTAGAATGGATCGTACGAATGATTTAGAATGGATTCATTCGTGCGAATGAATTAGAATGGATCATACGAATGAGTAAGAATGGATCGTACGAATGAAATAGAATGGATTGTACGAATGAATTAGAATGGATTCGTACGAATAAATTAGAATGGATACATTCGTGCGAATAAATTAGAATGGATACATTCATGTGAATGAATTAGAATGGATCATACGAATGAGTAAGAATGGATCGTACGAATGAAATAGAATGGATTGTGCGAATGAATTAGAATGGATCTTACGAATGAATTAGAATGGATCGTGTGAAAGAATTAGAATGGATTGTATGAATGAATTAGAATAGATCGTATGAATGAATTAGAATGGATCGTACGAATGAATTAGAATGGATCGTACGAATGAATTAGAATGGATACATTCGTGCGAATGAATTAGAATGGATCGTATGAATGAATTAGAATAGATTATGCGAATGAATTA
Organism: Chamaelirium japonicum; assembly: GCA_947650365.1. Taxonomy (NCBI): domain Eukaryota; kingdom Viridiplantae; phylum Streptophyta; class Magnoliopsida; order Liliales; family Melanthiaceae; genus Chamaelirium; species Chamaelirium japonicum. Next base: position 802,007 of record CANTAL010000101.1, read on the forward strand.
GAATGGATCGTACGAATGAATTAGAATGGATACATTCGTGCGAATAAATTAGAATGGATTGTATGAATGAATTAGAATGGATCGTACGAATGAATTAGAATGGATCGTACGAATGAATTAGAATAGATTACGCGAATGAATTAGAATGGATCGTGCGAATGAAGTAGAATGGATACAAATGAATTAGAATGGATTATACGAATGAATTAGAATGACGATCCATTCTTACTCATTCGTATGATCCATTCTAATTTATTCGCACGAATGTATCCATTCTAATTCATTCGTACGTCTAATTCATTCGTACGGTCCATTCTAATTCATTCGCACAATCCATTCTATTTCATTCGTACGATCTATTCTTACTCATTCGTATGATCCATTATGGATACATTCGTGCGAATGAATTAGAATGGATCATACGAATGAGTAAGAATGGATCGTACGAATGAAATAGAATGGATTGTGCGAATGAATTAGAATGGATAAGAATGAATTAGAATGGATCGTACGAATGGATCGTATGATCCATTCTAATTCATTCGTACAATGATCCATTCTAATTCATTCTAATTCGTGCGAATTCATTCGTTCTAATTCATTCGTACGATCCATGCTAATTCATTCGCACAATCCATTCTTACATTCTAATGAATTATAATGGATCGGACGAATGAATTAGAATGTAAGAATGTAAGAATGGATTAGTGCGAATAAATTAGTGCGAATAAATTAGAATGTATTCATTCTTACATTCGTACGATCCATTCTAATTCTAATGAATCGCACGAATGAATTCTAATTCTAACTAGAATTCATTCGTGCGAATTAGAATGTATTCATTCGTGCGAATTCATTCGTTCTAATCTATTTCATTAGAATAGATTCTATTTCATTCTAATTTATTCTAATGAATTAGAATAGAATTAGAATGGATCGTAAGAATGTATCCATTCGTATGAATGAATTAGAATGGATCCTATGAATGAATTAGAATGGATCGTACGAATGAATTAGAATGGATCGTATGAATGAATTAGAATATATCGTATGAATGAATTAGAATGGATACATTCATTCGTACGATCCATTCTAATCCATTCGTACGTCCATTCTAATTCATTCTAATCGTATGAATGAATACGAATAGATCGTACGAATGAATTAGAATGGATTGTACGAATGAATTAGAATAGCTCATACGAATGAATTAGAATGAATCGTATGAATGAATTAGAATGGTTACATTCGTGCGAATGAATTAGAATAGATTGTACGAGTGAATTAAAATGAATCGTATGATCCATTCTAATTCATTCGACCGATCCATTCTAATTCATTCGCACGAATGTATCCATTCTAATTCATTCGTACAATCCATTCTAATTCATTTGCTCGATCCATTCTAATTCATTCGTATGATCTATTCTAATTCATTTCTACGATCTATTCTAGTTCATTCACTCGAATGTATCCATTCTAATTCATTCGTTCGATCCATTCTAATTCATTCGCATGATCCATTCAAATTCGTTCGCACGATCCATTCTAATTCATTCGTATGATCCATTCTAATTCATTCGCTCGAATGTATCCATTCTAATTTATTTGTACGATCCATTCTAATTCGTTCATACGAGCCATTCTAATTCGTTCGTACGATCCATTCTAATTCGTTCGTACGATCCATTCTAATTCATTCATACGATCCATTCTAATTCATTCGCACGATCCATTCTAATTCATTCGTATGATCCATTCTAATTCATTCCTACGATATATTCTAATTCATTCGATTGAATGTATCCATTCTAATTCATTCGTACGATCCATTCTAATTCATTCATGCGATCCATTCTAATTCATTCGTACGATTCATTCTAATTCATTCGTACGATCCATTCTAATTCATTTGCACGATCCATTCTAATTCATTCCTATGATCCATTCTAATTCGTTCGTACGATCCATTCTAATTCATTCGCTCGAATGTATCCATTCTAATTCATTCATTTGATCCATTCTAATTTATTCGTACGATCCATTCTAATTCATTCATCCGATCCATTCTAATTCATTCGCACGAATGTATCCATTCTAATTCATTCATACGATCCATTCTAATTCATTCGTATGATCCATTCTAATTCATTCGTATGATCCATTTCATTCAGACGAATGTATCCATTCTAATTTATTCGTACGATCCATTCTAATTCATTCGTACGATCCATTATAATTCATTCGTACGATCCATTCTAATTCATTCGCACGAATGTATCCATTCTAATTCATTCGTACGATCCATTCTAATTCATTCGTACGATCCATTCTAATTCATTCGTAAGATCCATTCTCATTCATTCGTACGATCCATTCTAATTCATTTGTACGATCCATTCTAATTCATTCGCACGAATGTATCCATTCTAGTTCATTCGTACGATCCATTATATTTCATTCGTACGATCCATTCTTACTCATTCGTATGATCCATTCTAATTCATTCGGGCGAATGTATCCATTCTAATTTATTCGTATGATCCATTCGTGCGAATGAATTAGAATGGATCCTACGAACTATTTATTCTAATTTATTCGTACGATCCATTCTAATTCATTCGTACGATCCATTCTAATTCATTCTAATTCGAATGAGTACAAATGAATTAGAATGGATCCATTCTAATTAGAATGTATCCATTCTAATTCATTCGCACGAATGTATCCATACTAATTCATTCGTACGATCCATTCTAATTCATTCGTATGATCCATTCTAATTAATTCGTATGATCCATTCTAATTCACTCGTACGATCCATTCTTATTCATTCATACGATCCATTCTAATTCATTCTAATTCGAATGAATGAATTAATTCTAATTAGAATGGATCAAATGAATTAGAATGAAATAGAATGATTAATTCGTACGATCCATTCTAATTCTGCAGAAGAGGATTAGAATGGATCCATTCTAATTCGTACGATCCATTCTTATCATATGAATGAATTAGAATTCGTATTTGTACGAATTAATCATTCTAATATATAAATAGATTGTATCGTACGATTAGAATGGACCGTATGAATGAATTAGAATGGATCAAATGAAGAATTAGAATGGATTGTATGAATTAGAATGGATCGTACGATCCATTCTAATTCATTCTATTCTTTCACACGATCCATTCTAATTCATTCGTACGATCCATTCTAATTCATTCCTAATGAATTAATTCTAATTAGAATGGATATATTCGTGCAAATGAATTCGAATAGATCGTACGAATGAATTAGAATGGATCGTACGAATGAATTAGAATGGATCCTATGAACTAATTAGAATGGATCGTTCGAATGAATTAGAATGGATCATATTAATGAATTAGAATGGATCGTATGAATGAATTAGAATGGATCGTACGAATGAATTAGAATGGATCTTACGAATGGATTAGAATGGATACATTCGTGCGAATGAATTAGAATGGATCATACGAATGAATTAGAATGGATCAAATGAATGAATTAGAATGGTTACATTCATGCGAATGAATTAGAATGGATCGTACGAATGGATTAGAATGGATCGTACGAATGGATTAGAATGGATACATTCGAGCGAATGAATTAGAATGGATCGTACGAATGAAATTAGAATGGATCGTACGAATGAATTAGAATAGATCGTACGAATGAATTAGAATGGATCGTACGAATGAATTAGAATGAATCGTGTGAAAGAATTAGAATGGATCGTACGAATGAATTAGAATGGATCGTGCGAATGAATTAGAATGGATCGTACGAATGAATTAGAATGGATCGTGCTAATGAATTAGAATTGATCGAACGAATGAATTAGCATGGATCGCACGATCCATTCAAATTCATTCGTAAGATCCATTCTAATTCATTCGTCCGATCCATTCTAATTCATTCGCACGAATGTATCCATTCTAATTCATTCGTACGATCCATTCTAATTCATTCGTACGATCCATTCTAATTCATTCGTAAGATCCATTCTAATTCATTCGTACGATCCATTCTAATTCATTCGTACGATCCATTCTAATTCATTCGCACGAATGTATCCATTCTAGTTCATTCGTACGATCCATTCTAATTCATTCGTACGATCCATTCTAATTCATTCGCACGATCCATTCTAATTCATTCGTACGATCCATTCTAATTCATTCGTACGATCCATTCTAATTCATTCGTACGATCCATTCTAATTCATTCGCACAAATGTATCCATTCTAATTCATTCGTACGATCCATTCTAATTAATTCGCACGATCCATTCTAATTCATTCGTACGATCCATTCTAATTCTTTCACTCGATCCATTCTAATTCATTCGTACGATCCATTCTAATTCATTCACACGATCCATTCTAATTCATTCGTACGATCCATTCTAATTCATTCGTACGATCCATTCTAATTCATTCACACGATCCATTCTAATTCATTCGTACGATCCATTCTAATTCATTCACACGATCCATTCTAATTCATTCGTACGATCCATTCTAATTCATTCGTACGATCCATTCTAATTCATTCGTACGAATGTATCCATTCTAATTCATTCGTACGATCCATTCTAATTCATTTGTACGATCCATTCTAATTCATTCGGACGAATGTATCCATTCTAATTTATTTGTACGATCCATTCTAATTCATTCGTACGATCCATTCTAATTCATTCGTATGATACATTCTAATTAATTCGTACGATCCATTCTAATTCATTTGTACGAATGTATCCATTCTAATTTATTCGTACAATCCATTCTATTTCATTCATACGATCCATTTTTACTCAGTCGTATGATCCATTCTAATATATTCGTACGATTCATGCTAATTCATTCGCACGATCCATTCTAATTCATTCGTAAGAATGAATTAGAATGGATCGTACGAATGAATTAGAAATAGATTGCACGAATGAATTAGAATGGATCGTGCGAATGAAATAGAATGGATACAAATGAATTAGAATGGATCATACGAATGAATTAGAATGATGATCCATTATTACTCATTCGTATGATCCATTCTAATTTATTCGCACGAATGTATCCATTCTAATTCATTCGTACGATCCATTCTTACTCATTCGTATGATCCATTCTAATTCATTCGGGCGAATGTATCCATTCTAATTTATTCGTATGATCCATTCGTGCGAATGAATTAGAATGGATCCTACGAATTATTTATTCTAATTCATTCGTACGATCTATTCTAATTCATTCGTACGATCCATTCTAATTCATTCATACGATCTATTCTAATTCATTCATACAATCCATTCTAATTCTTTCACACGATCCATTCTAATTCATTCGTAAGATCCATTCTAATTCATTCGCACAATCCATTCTATTTCATTCGTACGATCCATTCTTACTCATTCGTATGATCCATTATGGATACATTCTAATTCATTCGTATGATCCATTCTAATTCATTCGTATGATCCATTCTAATTAATTCATATGATCCATTCTAATTCATTCGTACGATCCATTCTAATTCATTCATATAATCCATTCTAATTCATTCGCACGAATATATCCATTCTAATTAATTCGTACGATCCATTCTAATTCATTCGTATGATCTATTCTTATTCATTCGCACGATCCAATCTAATTGATTCATTCATTCATACGATTAGAATGGATCGTATGAATGAATTAGAATGGATACATTCGTGTGAATGAATTAGAATGGATCGTATGAATGAATTAGAATAGATTTTGTGAATGAATTAGAACTGATCGTACGAATGAATTAGAATGGATACATTCGTGCGAATGAATTAGAATGGATTGTATGAATGAAATAGAATGCATCCTATGAATGAATTAGAATGGATCGTACGAATAAATTAGAATGGATACATTCGTGCGAAAGAATTAGAATTGATCGTACGAATGAATTAGAATGGATCGTGCGAATGAATTAGAATGGATCGTACGAATGAATTAGAATGGATACATTCGTGCGAAAGAATTAGAATAGATCGTATGAATGAATTAGAATGGATCCTATGAATGAATTAGAATGGATCGTGCGAATGAATTAGAATGGATCGTACGAATGAATTAGAATGGATCGTGCTAATGAATTAGAATTGATCGAATGAATGAATTAGCATGGATCGTGCTAATGAATTAGAATGGAACGTACGAATGAATTAGAATGGATCGTGTGAAAGAATTAGAATGCATTGTATGAATGAATTAGAATGGATCGTATGAATGAATTAGAATGGATCGTGCGAATAAATTCGAATGGATCGTACGAATGAATGAATTAGAATGGATCGGACGAATGAATTAGAATGGATCGTACGAATGAATTAGAATGGATCTTATGAATGAATTAGAATGGATCGTACGAATGAATTAGAATGGATCGTACGAATGAATTAGAATGGATCTTACGAATGAATTAGAATGGATCGTACGAATGAATTAGAATGGATCGTACGAATGAATTAGAATGGATACATTCGTGCGAATGAATTAGAATGGATCGGACGAATGAATTAGAATGGATCGTACGAATGAATTAGAATGGATCAAATGAATGAATTAGAATGGTTACATTCATGCGAATGAATTAGAATGGATCGTACGAATGGATTAGAATAGATCGTATGAATGGATTAGAATAGATACATTCGAGCGAATGAATTAGAATGGATCGTACGAATGAATTAGAATGGATCGTACGAATGGATTAGAATGGATCCTACGATCCATTCTAATCGTATGACGATCCATTCTAATTCATTCTTACTCATTCGTATGATCTATTCTAATTTCATTCGTACGATCCATTCTAATTCATTCGTACGATCCATTCTAATTCATTCATACGATCCATTCTAATTCATTTGCATGAATGTATCCATTCTAACTCATTCGTACGATCCATTCTAATTCCTTCGTACGATCCATTCTAATTCGTTCGTACGATCCATTCTAATTCATTCGTACGATCCATTCTAATTCATTAATATGATCCATTCTAATTCATTCGTACAATCCATTCTAATGAATTAGAATTGATCGTACGAATGAAATAGAATGGATTGCACGAATGATTTAGAATGGATCATACGAATGAATTAGAATGGATCGTTTGAAATAATTAAAATGGATTGTATGAATGAATTAGAATGGATCGTACGAATGAATTAGAATGGATCTTACGAATGAATTAGAATGGATCGTACGAATGAATTAGAATGGATCGTACGAATGAATTAGAATGGATCTTACGAATGAATTAGAATGGATCGTACGAATGAATTAGAATGGATCGTACGAATGACTTAGAATGGATACATTCGTGCGAATGAATTAGAATGGATCGGACGAATGAATTAGAATGGATCGTACGAATGAATTAGAATGGATCAAATGAATGAATTAGAATGGTTACATTCATGCGAATGAATTAGAATGGATCGTACGATTGGATTAGACTGGATCGTATGAATGGATTAGAATGGATACATTCGAGCGAATGAATTAGAATGGATCGTACGAATGAATTAGAATGGATCGTACGAATGAATTAGAATGGATCGTGCTAATGAATTAGAATTGATCGTACGAATGAAATAGAATGGATTGTACGAATGATTTAGAACGGATCGTACGAATGATTTAGAATGGATACATTCATGCGAATGAATTAGAATGGATACATTCGTGCGAAAGAATTAGAATAGATCGTATAAATGAATTAGAATGGATCCTATGAATGAATTAGAATGGATCGTGCGAATGAATTAGAATGGATCGTACGAATGAATTAGAATGGATCGTACGAATGAATTAGAATGGATCGTGCTAATGAATTAGAATTGATCGAACGAATGAATTAGCATGGATCGTGCTAATGAATTAGAATGGAACGTACGAATGAATTAGAATGGATCGTGTGAAAGAATTATAATGGATTAGAATAGATTAGAATGGATCGTGTGAAAGAATTAGAATGAATTAGAATGGATCGTACGAATGAATTAGAATGGATCGTATGAATGAATTAGAATGGATACATTCGTGCGAATGAATTAGAATGGATCGGACGAATGAATTAGAATGGATCGTACGCATAAATTAGAATGGATCAAATGAATGAATTAGAATGGTTACCTTCATGCGAATGAATTAGAATGGATCGTACGAATGGATTAGAATGGATCGTACTAATGAATTAGAATGGATCATACGAATAAGTAAGAATGAACAGTACGAATGAATTAGAATGGATACATTAGTGCGAATGAATTAGAATGGATCGTACGAACGAATTAGAATGGATATATTTGTGCGAATGAATTAGAATGGATCGTACGAATGAATTAGAATGGATCGTATGAATGAATTAGAATGGATCGTACGAATGAATTAGAATGGATCGTACGAATGAATTAGAATGGATCATACGACTTAATTAGACTGGATCGTACGAATGAATTTGAATGGATACATTTGTGCGATCTATTCTAATTCATTCTAATCCAAATTCATACGATCCATTCTAATTCATTCGCACGATCATATGAAAGAATTAGAATGGATCATACGAATGAATTAGAATGGATACATTCGAGTGAATGAATGGATTAGAATGGATCGTTCGAATGAATTAGAATGGATTGTGCGAATGAATTAGAATGGATACATTCGAGCGAATGAATTAGAATGGATCGTATGAATGAATTAGAATGGATCATAGGAATAAATTAGAATGGATCGTGCAAATGAATTAGAATGGATACATTCGTGCGAATGAATTAGAATGGATCGTAGGAATGAATTAGAATGGATCGTACGAATGAATTAGAATGGTTACATTCGTGCGAATGAATTAGAATGGATCGTACGAATGGATTAGAATAGATCGTACGAATGGATTAGAATGGATCGTACGAATGAATTAGAATGGAACGTACAAATGAATTAGAAAGGTTACATTTGTGAGAATGAATTAGAATGGATCGTACGAATAAATTAGAATGGATCGTACGAATGGATTAGAATGGATCGTACGAATGTAGTAGAATGGATCGTACGAATGCATTAGAATGGATACATTTGTGCGAATGAATTAGAATGGATTGTACGAATGAATTAGAATGGATCGTGTGAATGAATTAGAATGGATCGTACGAATGAATTAGAATGGATCGTACGAATGAATTAGAATGGATCGTGCGAATGAATTAGAATGAATTGTTCGAATGCATTAGAATGGATACATTCATGCGAATGAATTAGAATGGATCGTACGAATGAATTAGAATGGATCATACAAATGAATTAGAAAGGTTACATTCGTGAGAATGAATTAGAATGGATCGTATGAATGAATTAGAATGGATCATGCGAATGAATTTGAATAGATCTTACGAATGAATTAGAATGGATACACTCGAGCGAATGAATTAGAATAGATCGTTCTTATTCATTCATACGATCCATTCTAATTCATTCGCACGATCCATTCTAATTCATTTGAACAAATGTATACATTCTAATCCATTCGTACGAATCATTCAAATTCATTCGCACGATCCATTCTAATTAATTCGTACGACCCATTCTAATTCATTCGTCCGATCCATTCTAATTCATTCGCACGAACGTATCCATTCTAATTCATTCATACAATCCATTCTAATTCATTCGCACGATCCATTCTAATTCATTCGTATGATCCATTCGAAATCATTCCTACGATCTATTCTAATTCATTCTCTCGAATATATCCATTCTAATTCATTCGTATGATCCATTCTAATTTATTCGCACGAATGTATCCATTCTAATTCATTTGCACGAATGAATTAGAATGGATCGTACGAACGAATTAGAATGGATCGTACGAATGAATTAGAATGGATACATTCGAGCGAATGAATTAGAATGGATTGTACGAATGAATTAGAATGGATCATAGGAATGAATTAGAATGGATCATGCAAATGAATTAGAATGGATACATTCGTGCGAATGAATTAGAATAGATCATACAAATGAATTAGAATGGATCGTACGAATGAATTAGAATGGATCGTGCGAATTAATTAGAATGAATCGTACGAATGAATTAGAATGGATCGTACGAATGAATTAGAATGGATACATTTGTACGAATGAATTAGAATGGATCGTACGAATAGATTAGAATAGATACATTTGTGCGAATGAATTAGATTACATTCGTGCGAATGAATTAGAATGGATCGTATGAACGAATTAAAATGGATCGTACGAATGAATTAGAATGGATACAATCGAGCGAATGAATTAGAATGGATCGTACGAATGAATTAGAATGGATCATAGGAATGAATTAGAATGGATCATGCAAATGAATTAGAATGGATACACTCGTGCGAATGAATTAGAATGGATCGTAGGAATGAATTAGAATGGATCGTGCGAATGAATTAGAATGAATTAGAAAGGATCGTACGAATGAATTGGAATGGATCGTGCAAATGAATTAGAATGGATACATTCGTGCGAATGAATTAGAATGGATCGTACGAACGAATTAGAATGGATCGTACGAACGAATTAGAATGGATCGTATGAATGAATTAGAATGGATCGTACGAATGGATTAGAATGGTTCGTACGAATGGATCATGCGAATGAATTAGAATGGATCGTACGAATGAATTAGAATGGATCGTACGAATAAATTAGATGGATCATAGGAATGAATTAGAATGGATCGTGCAAATGAATTAGAATGGATCGTACGAATGAATTAGAATGGATCGTACGAATGAATTAGAATGGTTACATTCGTGCGAATGAATTAGAATGGATCGTACGAATGGATTAGAATCGATCGTACGAATGGATTAGAATGGATCGTACGAATGAATTAGAATGGATCGTACAAATGAATTAGAACGGTTACATTTGTGAGAATGAATTAGAATGGATTGTTCGAATGAATTAGAATGGATCGTACGAATGAATTTGAATGGATAGTGCGATGAATTAGAATGGATCATACAAATGGATTAGAATGGATTTTAATCCATTCGTACGATCCATTCTAATCTATTCTAATTCATTCGTACAAATATATCCATTCTAATTCATTCTCACAAATGTATCCATTCTAATTCATTCGTATAATCCATTCTAATTCATTCGTACGATCCATTCTAATTCATTCTCACAAATGTAACCTTTCTAATTCATTTGTACGATCCATTCTAATTCATTCGTACGATCCATTTTAATTCATTCGCATGATCCATTCTAATTCATTCGTATAATACATTCGTGTGAATGAATTAGAATGGATCGTACGAATGAATTAGAATGGATCGTTCGAATGAATTAGAATAGATCGTGCGAATAAATTAGAATGAATCATATGAATGAATTTGAATAGATATATTCATGCGAATGAATTAGAATGGATCATACGAATAAATTAGAATGGATCGTGCGAATGAATTAGAATGGATCGTATGAATAAATTAGAATGGATCGTACGAATGAATTAAAATAGATACATTTGTGCGAATGATACATTTGTGCGAATGAATTAGAATGGATCGTACGAATGAATTAGAATGGATCGTGCGAATGAATTAGAATGGATTGTGCGAATGAATTAGAATGGATCGTACAAATGAATTAGAATGGATATATTTGTGCGAATGAATTAGAATGGATCGTACGAATGAATTAGAATGGATCATACGAATGAATTAGAATGGATTGTACAAATGAATTAGAAAGGTTACATTTGTGAGAATGAATTAGAATGGATCGTACGAATGAATTAGAATGGATCGTACGAATGGATTAGAATGGATCGTACGAATGCATTAGAATGGATACATTCATGCGAATGAATTAGAATGGATCATACGAATGAATTAGAATGGATCGTGCGAATGAATTAGAATGGATCGTACGAATGAATTAGAATGGATTGTGTGAATGAATTAGAATGGATCGTATGAATGAATTAGAATGGATACATTTGTGCGAATGAATTAGAATGGATCGTACGAATGAATTAGAATGGATCGTACGAATGAATTAGAATGGATCGTACAAATGAATTAGAATGGATACATTTGTGCGATGAATAAAAATAGAGCGTACGAATGAATTAGAATGGAGCGTACGAATGAACTAGAATGGATACATTCGTGCGAATGAATCAGAATGTATCGTACGAATGAATTAGAATGGACCATAGGAATGAATTAGAATGGATCGTGCAAATGAATTAGAATGGATACATTCGTGCGAATGAATTAGAATGGTTACATTCGTGCGAATGAATTAGAATGGATCATAGGAATGAATTAGAATGGATCGTACGAATGAATTAGAATGGTTACATTCGTGCGAATGAATTAGAATGAATCGTACGAATGAATTAGAATGGATCGTGCGAATGAATTAGAATTGATCATATGAATGAATTAGAATGGATCGTGCGAATGAATTCGAATGGATCGTACGATGTAATCTAATTCATTTGTACGATCCATTCTAATTCATTCGTATGATCAATTCTAATTCATTCGCACGATCCATTCTAATTCATTCTCACGAATGTAACCTTTCTAATTCATTTGTACGATCCATTCTAATTCATTCGTACGATCCATTCTAATCCATTCGTAAGATCCATTCTAATCCATTCGTACGGTCCTTTCTAATCCATTCGTACGATCCATTCTAATTCATTTGTACGATCTATTCATGAGAATGAATTAGAATGGATCGTTTGAATGGATTAGAATGGATCGTACAAATGAATTAGAATGGATTATACGAATGAATTAGAATGGATACATTTGTGAGAATGAATTAGAATGGATATATTTGTACGAATGAATTAGAATAGATTAGAATGGATCGTACGAATGGATTAGAATGAATTAGAATGGATCGTACGAATGAATTAGAATAGATCATTGGAATGAATTAGAATGGATCGTGCAAATGGATTAGAATGGATACATTCGTGCGAATGAATTAGAATAGATCGTGCGAATGAATTAGAATGGATCATACGAATGAATTAGAATGGATATATTTGAACGAATGAATTAGAATGGATCATACGAATGAATTAGAATGGATCCATTCTAATTAATTCGTATGATCCATTCTAATTAATTCGTATGATCCATTCTAATTCATTCGTACGATCCATTCAAATTCATTCGTATGATGCATTCTAACTCATTCGGTGGATCCATTCTAATTCATTCGTGCGATCCATTCTAATCCATTCATACGATCCATTCTAATTTATTCGTTCGATCCATTCTAATTCATTCGTATGATCAATTCTAATTCATTCGTACAATCCATTCTAATTCAGTCGTATGAATGTATCATACGAATGAATTAGAATGGATCATGCGAATGAATTAAAATGGATCGTACAAATGAATTAGAATAGATCGTGCGAATGAATTAGAATGGATCGTATGAATGAATTAGAATGGATCATACGAATAAATTAGAATGGATCGTACAAATGGATTAGAATGGATCGTACGAATGAATTAGAATGGATCGTTCAAATGAATTAGAAAGGTTACATTTGTGAGAATAAATTAGAATGGATCGTACGAATGAATTAGAATGGATCGTACGAATGGATTAGAATGGATCGTACGAATGAATTGGAATAGATCGTATGAATGAATTAGAATAGCTCATACAAATGAATTAGAATGAATCGTACGAATGAATTAGAAAGGTTATATTCATGGAAATGAATTAGAATAAATCATACGAATGAATTAGAATGGATCGTACGAATGAATTAGTATGGATACATTTGTGCAAATGAATTAGAATGGATCGTATATTCGTGCAAATAAATTAGAATGGATCGTACAAATGAATTAGAATGGATCGTACGAATGAGTTAGAATGGATCGTGCGAATGAATTAGAATGGATCGTACGAATGAATTAGAATGGATGCACCGAATGAGTTAGAATGGATCATACGAATGAATTAGAATGGATCGTACGAATGAATTAGAATGGATTGTGCGAATGAATTAGAATGGATCGTATGAATGAATAAGAATGGATCGTACGAATGAATTAGAATGGATCGTGCGAATGAATTAGAATGAATCGTACGAATGCATTAGAATGGATACATTCGTGCGAATTAATTAGAATGGATCGTACGAATGAATTAGAATGGATCGTGCTAATGAATTAGAATGAATCGTACAAATGAGTTAGAATGGATCGTACGAATGAATTAGAATGGATACATTTGTACGAATAAATTAGAATGGATTGTACGAATGAATTAGAATGGATTGTATGAATAAATTAGAATGGATCGTACGAATGAATTAGAATTGATCGTGCGAATGTTTTAGAATGGATAGATTCTTGCGAATGAATTTGAAAGGATCGTACGAATGGATCATACGAATGAATTAGAATAGTTACATTGGTGCAAATGAATTAGAATGGATCGTACGAATAAATTAGAATGGATACATTCGTGCTAATGAATTAGAATGGATCGTACAAATGAATTAGAATGGATCGCACGAATGAATTAGAATGGATCATGCGAATGAATTAGAATGGATTGTACGAATGAATTAGAATGGAAACATTTGTGCGAATGAATTAGAATGGATCGTGCGAATGAATTAGAATGAATCGGACGAATGAATTAGAATGGATATAATTATGCGAATAAATTAGAATGGATCGAACGAATGAATTAGAATGGATACATTCGTGCGAATGAATTAGAATAGATCATGCGAATAAATTAGAATGGATCGTACGAATGAATTAGAATGGATACATTTGTGCGAATGAATTACAATGGATCGTATATTCGTGCAAATAAATTAGAATGGATCGTACGAATGAATTAGAATGGATCCACCGAATGAGTTAGAATGGATCATACGAATGAATTAGAATAGATCGTACGAATGAATTAGATTGGATCGTGCGAATGAATTAGAATGGATACATTCGTACAAATGAATTAGAATGGATTGTGCGAATGAATTACAATGGATCATACGAATGAATTAGAATGGATACATTTGTGCGAATGAATTAGAATGGATCGTACGAATGAATTAGAATGAATCATACGAATGAATTAGAATGGATCAAACGAATGAATTAGAATGCATCATGTGAATGAATTAGAATGGATCGTACGTTTGAATTAGATTGGATTGTGCGAATGAATTAGAATGGATACATTCGTGCGAATGAATTAGAATAGATCGTATGAATGAATTAGAATGGATCGTACGAATGAATTAGAATGGATACATTTGTACGAATGAATTAGAATGGATCATACGAATAAATTAAAATAGATCGTACGAATGAATTACAATGGATAGTGAGAATGAATTAGAATGGATCGTACGAATGAATTAGAATGGATTGTATGAATGAATTAGAATAGATCGTGCGAATGAATTAGAATGGATCGTATGAAAGAATTAGAATGGATCGTACGAATGAATTAGAATGGATCATACGAATGAATTAGAATCGATCGTGTGAATGAATTAGAATAGATCATACGAATGAATTAGAATGGATACATTAGTGCGATGAATAAGAATGGAGCGTACGAATGAATTAGAATGGAGCGTACGAATGAACTAGAATGGATACATTCGTGCAAATGAATTAGAATGAATCATATGAAAGAATTAGAATGGATCGTGCGAATGAATAAGAATGGATCGTGCGAATGAATTAGAATGGATTGTACGAACGAATTAGAATGGATCGTACAAACGAATTAGAATGGATCATATGAACGAATTATAATGGATCGTATGAATGAATTAGAAGGGATACATTCGTACGATCCATTCTAATTCATTTGTACGATCCATTCTTATTCATTCGTACGATCCATTCAAATTCATTCGCATGATCCATTCTAATTCATTCGTATAATCCATTCTAATTCATTCTCCCGAATGTAACCTTTCTAATTCATTTGTATGATCCATTCTAATTCATTCGTACGATCCATTCTAATCCATTCGTACGATCTATTCTAATCCATTCGACCGATCCATTCTAATTTATTCTCACAAATGTAACCTTTCTAATTCATTTGTACGATCCATTCTAATTCATTCGTACGATCCATTCTAATCATTTCGTACGATCCATTCTAATCCAATCGTACGATCCATTCTAATTCATTCGCACGAATGTAACCATTCTAATAAATTCGTACGATCCATTCTAATTCATTCCTACGATCCATTCTAATTCATTCGCACGAATGTATCCATTCTAATTCATTTGCACGATCCATTCTATTTCATTCCTATGATCCATTTTAATTTATTCATACGATCCATTCTAATTCATTCGCTCGAATGTATCCATTCTAATTCATTCATATGATCCATTCTAATTCGTTATTACGATCCATTCTAATTCGTTCGTATGATCCATTCTAATTCGTCCGTACGATCCATTCTAATTCATTCGCACGATCCATTCTAATTCATTTGTACGATCTATTTTAATTCATTCACATGATCCATTCTAATTCATTCGTATGATACATTCGTGCGAATGAATTAGAATGGATCGTACGAATGAATAGAATGGATCGTACGAATGAATTAGAATAGATCGTGCGACTAAATTAGAATGGATCATACGAATGAATTAGAATAGATATATTCTTGTGAATGAATTAGAATGGATCGTACAAATGAATTAGAATGGATCGTGCGAATGAATTAGAATGGATCGTATGAATAAATTAGAATGGATCATACGAATGAATTAAAATGGATACATTTGTGCAAATTAATTAGAATGGATCATACGATTGAATTGGAATGGTTCGTACGAATAAATTAGAATGGATACATTTGTGCGATGAATAAGAATGGAGCATACGAATGAATTAGAATGGAGCGTACAAATGAACTAGAATGGATACATTCGTGCGAATGAATTAGAATGGATCATATGAAAGAATTAGAATGGATCGTGCGAATGAATTAGAAAGGATCGTACGAATGAATTAGAATGGATATATTCGTGCGAATGAATTAGAATGGATCGTACGAATGAATTAGACTGGATCGTACGAATAAATTAGAATGGATACATTCATGCAAATGAATTAGAATGGATCGTACGAATGAATTAGAATGGATTATACGAATGAATTAGAATGGATCGTACGAATGAATTAGAATGGATCATATGAATGAATTAGAATGGTTACATTCGTGCGAATGAATTAGAATGGATCGTACGAATGGATTAGAATGGATCGTACGAATGGATAAGAACGCATTGTACGAATGAATTAGAATAGATACATTTGTGCCAATGAATTAGATTGCTTCGTACGAATGAATTTGAATGGATTGTATGAATGAATTAGAATGGATCGTACGAATGAATTAGAATGGATCATGCGAATGAATTAGAAAAGATCATACAAATGAATTAGAATGGATCGTGCGAACGAATTAGAATGGATCGTATGAACGAATTAGAATGGATCGTACGAATGAATTAGAATGGATACATTCGAGCGAATGAATTAGAATAGATCGTACGAATGAATTAGAATGGATCATAGCAATGAATTAGAATGGATCGTGTAAATGAATTAGAATGGATACATTCGTGCGAATGAATTAGAATGGATCGTAGAAATGAATTAGAATGGATCATACGAATGAATTAGAATGGTTGCATTCGTGCGAATGAATTAGAATGGATCGTACAAATGGATTAGAATGGATCGTATAAATGGATTAGAATGGATCATACGAATGAATTTGAATGGATCGTACAAATGAATTAGAAAGGTTACATTTGTTAGAATGAATTAGAATGGATCATACGAATGGATTAGAATGGATCGTACGAATGGATTAGAATGGATCGTACGAATGGATTAGAATGGATCGTACGAATGAATTAGAATGGATCATACAAATGAATTAGAAAGGTTACATTCGTGAGAATGAATTAGAATGGATTATGCGAAAGAATAAGAATTGAATTATGTCAATGAATTAGAAAGGTTACATTCTAATTCATTCGTATGATCAATTCTAATTCATTCGCACGATCCATTCTAATTCATTCGTACGATCCATTCTAATTCATTCGCACCGTACGATCCATTCTAATTTGTTCGTACGATCCATTCTAATTCATTCGCACGATCCATTCTAATTCATTCGCACGATCCATTCTAATACTTTCATATGATCCATTCTTATTCATTCGCACGAATGTATCCATTCTAGTTCATTCGTATGATTCATTCTAATTCATTCGCACGATCCATTCTAATTCATTTGTACGAATGTATCCATTCTAATTCATTCGTACGATCCATTCTAATTCATTCGCACGATCCATTGTAATTCATTTGTACGAATGTATCCATTCTAATTCATTCACACGATCCATTCTAATTCATTCGCACGATCCATTCTAATTCATTCGCACGAATGTATCCATTCTAATGCATTCGTACGATCCATTCTAATTCATTCGCACGAATGTATCCATTCTAATTCATTCGTACGATCCATTCTAATTCATTTGCATGAATGTATCCATTCTAATTCATTTGTATGATCCATTCCAATTCATTCGTACGATCCATTCTAATTCATTCGCACGATCCATTCTAATTCAGTCGTATGAATGTATCCATTTTAATTCATTCGTACGATTCATTCTAATTCATTCGTACGATCTAATTCATTCGTACGATCCATTCTAATTCATTCGTACGATCCATTCTAATTCATTCGTATGATCCATTCTAATTTATTCGTTCAAATATAACCATTCTAATTCATTCGTACGATCCATTCTTATTCATTCGCACGATCCATTCTAATTCATTCGCACGAATGTATCCATTCTAATTCATTTTCACGATCCATTCTAATTCATTCCTATGATCCATTCTAATTCATTCGTACGATCCATTCTAATTCGTTCGTACGATCCATTCTAATTCGTTCGTACGATCCATTCTAATTCATTCGTACGATCCATTCTAATTCATTTCTACGACCTATTCTAATTCATTCGCTCGAATGTATCTATTCTAATTCATTCGTTCGATCCATTCTAATTCATTCGTACGATCCATTCAAATTCGTTCGCATGATCCATTCTAATTCATTCGTACGATCCATTCTAATTCATTCTCATGAATGTAACCTTTCTAATTCATTTGTATGATCCATTCTAATTCATTCGTACGATCCATTCTAATCCATTCGTATGATCCATTCTAATCCATTCGTACGATCCATTCTAATCCATTCTCACAAATGTAACCTTTCTAATTCATTTGTACGATCCATTCTAATTCATTCGTACGATCCATTCTAATCCATTCGTACGATCCATTCTAATCCATTCGTACGATCCATTCTAATTCATCGCACTAATTATCCATTCTAATTCATTCGTACAATCCATTCTAATTCATTCGCACGATCCATTCTAATTCATTCGTATGATCCATTCTAATTCATTCCTACAATCTATTCTAATTCATTTGTTCGAATGTATCCATTCTAATTCATTCGTACAATCCATTCTGATTCATTCGCATGATCCATTTTAATTCATTCGTATGATCTATTCTAATTCATTCCTACGATCTATTCTAATTCATTCGCTCGAATGTATCCATTCTAATCCATTCGTACGATCCATTCTAATTTATTCGTATGATTCATTCTAATTCATTCGTACGATCCATTCTAATTCATTCGCACGAATGTATCCATTCTAATTCATTCGTACGATCCATTCTAATTTATTCGTACGATCCATTCTAATTCATTCGTACGATCTATTCTAATTCATTCGCATGATCCATTCTAATTCATTCATACGATCCATTCTAATTCATTCGTACAATCTATTCAAATTCATTCGTACGATGCAATCTAATTCATTCGCACAAATGTATCTATTCTAATTCATTCGTACAATGCGTTCTAATCAATTCGTACGATCCATTCTAATCCATTCGTACGATCCATTCTAATTCATTCGCACGAATGTATCCATTCTAATTTATTCGTACGATCCATTCTAATTCATTACTACGATCCATTCTAATTCATTCGCTCGAATGTATCCATTCTAATTTATTCGTACGATCCATTCTAATCCATTCGTATGATCCATTCTAATTCATTCGTACGATCCATTCTAATTCATTCTCACAAATATAACCTTTCTAATTCATTTGTATGATCCATTAGAATTCATTCGTACGATCCATTTTAATTCATTCGCATGATCCATTCTAATTCATTCGTATGATACATTCGTGCGAATGAATTAGAATGGATCGTACGAATGAATTAGAATGGATCGTACGAATGAATTAGAATAGATTGTGTGAATAAATTAGAATGGATCATACGAATGAATTAGAATAGATATATTCAAGCGAATGAATTAGAATGGATCGTACGAATGAATTAGAATGGATCGTGCGAATGAATTAGAATGGATCGTACGAATGAATTAGAATGGATTGTGTGAATGAATTAGAATGGATCGTATGAATAAATTAGAATGGATCATACGAATGAATTAGAATGGATCGTACGAATGAATTAGAATGGATAATACAAATGAATTAGAAAGGTTACATTCGTGAGAATGAATTAGAATGGATCATACGAATGAATTAGAATGGATCATGCGAATGAATTTGAATGGATCTTACGAATGAATTAGAATGGATCGAACGAATGAATTAGAATGGATACATTCGAGCGAATGAATTAAAATAGATCGTAGGAATGAATTAGAATGGATCGTACGAATGAATTAGAATGGATACATTCATACGAATGAATTAGAATGGATCGTACAAATGAATTAGAAAGGATCATACAAATGAATTAGAATGGATCGTATGAATGGATTCGAATGGATACCTTTGTGCGAATGGATTAGAATAGATCATACAAATGGATCGTAGGAATGAATTAGAATGGATTGTACGAATGAATTAGAATGGTTACATTCGTGCGAATGAATTAGAATGGATCGTACGAATTGATTAGAATGGATCGTACAAATGGATTAGAATGGATCGTACGAATGGATTAGAATGGATCGTATGAATGGATTAGAATGGATCGTACAAATGAATTAGAAAGGTTACATTTGTGAGAATGAATTAGAATGGATCGTACGAATGCATTAGAATGGATCGTACGAATGGATTAGAATGGATCGTACGAATGGATTAGAATGGATCGTACAAATGGATTAGAATGGATCGTACGAATGAATTAGAATGGATCGTACGAATGAATTAGAATGGATTATGCGAATGAATTAGAATGGATCGTATGAATGAATAAGAATGGATCGTACGAATGAATTAGAATGGATCATACAAATGAATTAGAATGGATCGAGTGAATGAATTAGAATTGATCGTACGAATGAATTAGAATGGATTGTACGAATGAATTAGAATGGATCATATGAATAAATTAGAATGGATCATACGAATGAATTAGAATGGATCGAACGAATGAATTAGAATGGATCGAACGAATGAATTAGAATGGATTGTACGAATGAATTAGAATGGATCGTATGAATAAATTAGAATGGATCATACAAATGAATTAGAATGGATCGTACGAATGGATCGTACGAATGGATTAGAATGGATACCTTTGTGCGAATGGATTAGAATGGATCATACAAATGGATCGTAGGAATGAATTAGAATGGATCGTACGAATGAATTAGAATGGTTATATTCTTGCGAATGAATTAGAATGGATTGTACGAATTGATTAGAATGGATCGTACGAATGGATTAGAATGGATCGTACGAATGGATTAGAATGGATCGTACAAATGAATTAGAAAGGTTACATTTGTGAGAATAAATTAGAATGGATCGTACGAATGAATTAGAATGGATCGTACGAATGGATTAGAATGGATCGTACGAATGGATTAGAATGGATCGTACGAATGAATTAGAATGGGTCGTACGAATGAATTAGAATGGATTGTGCGAATGAATTAGAATGGATCGTATGAATGAATAAGAATGGATCGTACGAATGAATTAGAATGGATCGTACGAATGAACTAGAATGGATCGAACGAATGAATTAGAATGGATCGTACGAACGAATTAGAATGGATTGTGTGAATGAATTAGAATGGATCGTATGAATAAATTAGAATGGATCATACGAATGAATTAGAATGGATCATACGAATAAATTAGAATGGATCGTACGAATGAATTAGAATGGATCGTACGAATAGATTTGAATGGATCGTATGAATGAATTAGAATGGATACATTTGTGCGAGTGAATTAGAATGGATCGTACAAATGAATTAGAAAGGTTACATTTGTGAGAATGAATAAGAATGGATCATACGAACAAATTAGAATGGATCGTATGAACTAATTAGAATGGATCGTACGAATGAATTAGAATGGATACATTCGAGCGAATGAATTAGAATGGATCGTACGAATGAACTAGAATGGATCGTACGAATGGATTAGAATGGATCGTACGAATGAATTAGAATGGATATATTTGTGCGAATGAATTAGAATGGATCGTACAAATGGATTAGAAAGGTTACATTTGTGAGAATGAATTAGAATTGATCGTACGAACGAATTAGAATGGATCGTATGAACGCGTTAGAATGGATCATACGAATGAATTAGAATGGATACATTCGAGCGAATGAATTAGAATGGATACATTCGAGCGAATGAATTAGAATGGATCGGACGAATAAATTAGAATGGATCGTACGAATGGATTAGAATGGATCGTAGGAATGAATTTGAATGGATACATTTGTGCGAATGAATTAGAATGGATCGTACAAATGAATTAGAAAGGTTACATTTGTGAGAATAAATTAGAATGGATCGTACGAACGAATTAGAATGGATCGTATGAACGAATTAGAATGGATCGTATGAATGAATTAGAATGGATACATTCGAGCGAATGAATTAGAATGGATCGTACGAATGAATTAGAATGGATTATAGGAATGAATTAGAATGGATCGTGCAAATGAATTAGAATGGATCATACGAATGAATTAGAATGGATCTAGCGAATGAATTAGATTGCATCGTACGAATGAATTAGAATAGATCGTGCGAATGAATTAGAATGGATACATACGTACGAATAAATTAGAATGGATCGTACGAATGAATTAGAAGGGATCGTACGAATGAATTAGAATGGATCATGCGAATAAATTAGAATTGATCGTACGAATGAATTAGAATGGATCGTACGAATGAATTAGAATGGATCGTCCGAATGAATTAGAATGGATCGTATGTATGAATTAGAATGGATCCACCGAATGAGTTAGAATGGATCGTCCGAATGAATTAGAATGGATCGTACGAATGAATTAGAATGGATTGTGCGATTGAATTAGAATGGATCGTATGAATGAATAAGAATGGATCGTACGAATGAATTAGATAGGATCGTGCGAATGAATTAGAATGAATCGTACGAATGCATTAGAATGGATCGTACGAATGAATTAGAATGAATCGTACGATCCATTCTAATTCATTCGTCCGATCCATTCTAATTCATTCGCACGAATGTATCCATTCTAATTCATTCGCAAAATGGATCATACGAATGAATTAGAATGGATCATAGGAATGAATTAGAATGGATCGTGCAAATGAATTAGAATGGATACATTCGTGCGAATGAATTAGAATGGATCATAGGAATGAATTAGAATGGATCGTATGAATGAATTAGAATGGTTACATTCGTGCGAACGAATTAGAATGGATCGTACGAATGAATTAGAATGGATCGTACGAATGGATTAGAATGGATCGTACGAATGAATTAGAATGGATCGTACGAATGAATTAGAATAGCTCATACGAATGAATTTGAATGAATCGTACGAATGAATTAGAATGGTTACATTCGTGCGAATGAATTAGAATAGATCAAATAAATGAATTAGAATGGATCGTACGAATGAATTAGAATGGATACATTCGAGCGAATGAATTAGAATGGATCGTACTAATGAATTAGAATGGATCATAGGAATGAATTAAAATGGATCGTGCAAATGAATTAGAATGGATACATTCGTGCGAATGAATTAGAATGGATCGTAGGAATGAATTAGAACGGATCGTACGAATGAATTAGAATGGTTACATTCGTGCGAATGAATTAGAATGGATTGTACGAATGAATTAGAATGGATCGTACGAATGGATTAGAATGGATCGTACGAATGAATTTGAATGGATCGTACGAATGAATTAGAAAAGCTCATACGAATGAATTAGAGTGAATCATACGAATGAATTAGAATGGTTACATTCGTGCGAATGAATTAGAATAGATCATATGAATGAATTAGAATGGATCGTACGAATGAATTAGAATGGATACATTCGAGCGAATGAATTAGAATGGATCGTACTAATGAATTAGAATGGATCATAGGAAAGAATTAGAATGGATCGTGCAAATGAATTAGAATGGATACATTCGTGCGAATGAATTAGAATGGATCGTAGGAATGACTTAGAATGGATCGTACGAATGAATTAGAATGGATCGTACGAATGAATTAGAATGGATACATTCGAGCGAATGAATTACAATGGATCGTACGAATGGATTAGAATGGATCGTACGAATGAATTAGAATGGATCATACAAATGAATTAGAAAGGTTACATTTGTGAGAATGAATTAGAATGGATCGTACGAATGAATTAGAATGGATCGTACGAATGAATTGGAATGGATACATTCGAGTGAATGAATTAGAATGGATCGTACGAATGAATTAGAATGGATCATAGGAATGAATTAGAATGGATCGTGCAAATGAATTAGAATGGATATATTCGTGCGAATGAATTAGAATGGATCGTAGGAATGAATTAGAATGGATCGTACGAATGAATTAGAATGGTTATATTCGTGCGAATGAATTAGAATGGATCGTACGAATGGATTAGAATGGATCGTACGAATGAATTAGAATGGATCGTACAAATGAATTAGAAAGGTTACATTTGTGAGAATGAATTAGAATGGATCGTACGAATGAATTAGAATGGATCGTACAAATGAATTAGAATGGATCGTACGAATGAATTAGAATGGATACATTTGTGCGAATGAATTAGAATGGATCGTATGAATGAATTAGAATGGTTACATTCGTGCGAATGAATTAGAATGGATCGTACGAATGGATTAGAATGGATCGTACGAATGGATTATAATGGATCGTACGAACGAATTAGAATGGATCGTACAAATGAATTAGAAAGGTTACATTTGTGAGAATGAATTAGAATGGATCGTACGAATGAATTAGAATAGATCGTACGAATGGATTAGAGTGGATCGTACGAATGGATTAGAATGGATCGTACGAATGAATTAGAATGCATCATACAAATGAATTAGAAAGATTACATTCGTGAGAATGAATTAGAATGGATCGTGCGAATGAATTAGAATTGATCATACGAATGAATTAGAATGGATCGTACGAATGAATTAGATTGCATCGTACGATCCATTCTAATTCATTCGCACGATCCATTCTAATTCATTCGTATCATCAATTCTAATTCATTCGTACGATTCATTCTAATTCATTCGTACGATCCATTCTAATTCATTCGTACGATGCAATCTAATTCATTCGCACAAATGTATCTATTCTAATTCATTCATACAATGCGTTCTAATCCATTCGTACGATCCATTCTAATCCATTCGTATGATCCATTCTAATTCATTCGCACGATTGTAACCATTCTAATTCATTCATATAATCCATTCTTATTCATTCGTACGATCCATTCTAATTCATTCGTACGATCCATTCTAATTCGTTCGTACGATCCATTCTAATTCATTCGTACGATCCATTCTAATTCATTTCTCACAAATGTAACCTTTCTAATTGATTTGTACGATCCATTCTAATTCATTCGTACGATCCATTCTAATCCATTCGTACGATCCCTTCTAATCCATTCGTACGATCTATTCTAATTCATTCGCACGAATGTAACCATTCTAATTCATTCATACTATCCATTCTAATTCATTCCTACGATCCATTCTAATTCATTCGCACGAATGTATCCATTCTAATTCATTTGCACGATCCATTCTAATTCATTCCTATGAACCATTCTAATTCATTCGTACGATCCATTCTAATTCATTCGCTCGAATGTATCCATTCTAATTCATTCGTATGATCCATTCTAATTCGTTTATACGATCTATTCTAATTCTTTCGTACGATCCATTCTAATTCATTCGTACGAACCATTCTAATCTATTCGTACGATCTATTCTAATTCATTCGCACGAATGTAACCATTCTAATTCATTCGTACGATTCATTCTAATTCATTCGTATGAGCTATTCTAATTCATTCGTACGATCCATTCTAATTCATTCGTACGATCCATTGTAATTCATTCATACAATCCATTCAGATTCATTCGCACAAATGTATCCATTCAAATTCATTCGTACGATCCATTCTAATTAATTCACACGATCCATTCTAATTCAGTCATATGTATGTATCTATTTTAATTCATTCGTACGATCCATTCTAATTCATTCGTACGATCTAATTCATTCGTACTATCCATTCTAATTTATTCGTACGATCGATTCTAATTCATTCGCACGATCCATTCTAATTCATTCGTACGATCCATTCTAATTCATTCGTATAATCCATTCAAATTTATTCGTTCAAATATATCCATTCTAATTCATTCGTACGATCCATTCTAATTCATTCGCACAATCCATTCTAATTCATTCGCACGAATGTATCCATTCAAATTCATTCGTACAATCCATTCTAATTCATTCGTACGATCCATTCTAATTCATTTGTACGATCCATTCTAATTCATTCGCTCGAATGTATCCATTCTAATTCATTCGTTCGATCCATTCTAATTCATTCTAATTCATTCGTACGAATGAATTAGAATGGATCGTGCAAATAAATTAGAATGGATTGTACGAATGAATTAGAATGAATACATTCGAGCGAATGAATTAGAATGGATCGTACGAATGAATTAGAATGGATCGTGCGAATAAATTAGAATTGGTCGTACGAATGAATTAGAATGGATCGTACGAATGGATTAGAATGGATCCAGTCATGCAAATGAATTAGAATGGATCGTACGAATGAATTAGATTGGATCATACGAATGGATTAGAATGGATCGTGCGAATGAATTAGAATGGATCGTGAGAATGAATTAGAATGGATCGTGCGAATGAATTATAATGGATACTTTCGTACAAATGAATTAGAATGGATCGTACGATCCATTCTAATTCATTCGTACGATCCATTCAAATTCATTCGCATGATCCATTCTAATTCATTCGTACAATCCATTCTAATTTATTCTCACAAATGTAACCATTCTAATACATTCGTGCGAATGAATTAGAATGGATCGTACGAATGGATTAGAATGGATCGTACGAATGAATTAGAATGGATAGTACGAATGAATTAGATTGGATCGTACAAATGAATTAGAAAGGTTACATTTGTGAGAATGAATTAGAATGGATCGTACAAATGAATTAGAATGGATCGTACGAATGGATTAGAATGGATCGTACGAATGGATCGTACGAATGAATTAGAATGAATACATTCATGCAAATGAATTAGAATGGATCGTACGAATGAATTAGAATAGATAGTACGAATGGATTAGAATGGATCGTACGAATGGATTACAATAGATCGTACGAATGGATTAGAATGGATCGTACGAATGAATTAGAATGGATCGTACGAATGAATTAGAATGGATACATTCGACCGAATAAATTAGAATAGATCGTAGGAATAAATTAGAATGGTTCATATGAATGAATTAGAATGGATCGTGCGAATAAATTAGAATAGATTGTACGAATGAATTAGAATGGATACATTCGTGCGAATGAATTAGAATGGATCGTACGAATGAATTAGAATGGATCGTGCGAATGAATTAGAATGGATCGTACGAATGAATTAGAATGGATCGTGCGAATGAATTAGAATGGATCGTACGAATGAATTAGAATGGATACATTTGTGCGAATGAATTAGAATGGATCGTACGAATAAATTAGAATGGATCGTACGAATGATATACAATGGATCGTACGAATGAATTTGAATGGATCGTGCGAATGAATTAGAATGGATCGTACGAATGAATTAGAATGGATACATTCGTGCGAATGAATTATAATGGATCGTACGAATGAATTAGACTGAATCGTACGAATAAATTAGAATGGATACATTCATGCAAATGAAATAGAATGGATCGTATGAATGAATTAGAATGGGTCATACGAATGAATTAGAATGAATCGTACGAATGAATTAGAATGGATCATATGAATGAATTAGAATGGTTACATTCGTGCGAATGAATTAGAATGGATTAGAATGGATCGTACGAATGGATTAGAACGCATTGTACGAATGAATTATAATAGATACATTTGTGCAAATGAATTAGATTGCATCGTACGAATGAATTAGAATAGATCGTACGAATTAATTAGAATGGATCGTACGAATGAATTAGAATGGATCAGGCGAATAAATTAGAATAGATACATTCTTGCGAATAAAATAGAATGGACCGTACGAATGAATTAGAATGGATCGTGCGAATGAATTAGAATGGATACATTCGTGCGAATGAATTAGAATGGATTGTGCGAATGAATTAGAATGGATCGTGCGAATGAATTTGAATGGATCGTGCGAATGCATTAGAATGGATCAATTAGAATGGATCGTACGAATGAATTAGAATGGATACATTCGTGCGAATGAATTAGAATGGATCGTACGAATGAATTAGACTGGATCGTATTATTGGATTAGAATGGATCATACGAATGAATTAGAATGGATCGTACAAATAAATTAGAAAGGTTACATTTGTGAGAATGAATTAGTATGGATCGTACGAATGAATTAGAATGGATTAGAATGGATCGTATGAATGAATTAGAATGGATTGTGCGAATGAATTAGAATGGATTATATGAATTGAATTAGAATTGATCGTGCGAATGAATTATAATGGATCATACAAATGAATTAGAAACGTTACATTTGTGAGAATGAATTAGAATGGATCGTACGAATGAATTAGAATGGCTCGTACGAATGAATTAGAATGGATATATTCGAGCGAATGAATTAGAATAGATCGTACGAATGAATTAGAATGGATCATAGGAATGCATTAGAATGGATCTTGCAAATGAAATAGAATGGATCGTATGAATGAATAAGAATGGATCGTACGAATGAATTAGAATGGATACATTTGTCCGAATGAATTAGAATGGATCGTGCGAATGAATTAGAATGGATCGTACGAATGAATTAGAATGGATATATTTATGCGAATGAATTAGAATGAATCGTACTAATTCATTAGAATGGATCGTACGAATGAATTAGAATAGCTCATACGAATGAATTAGAATGAATCGTACGAATGAATTAGAATGGATCGTACATAGGAATAAATTAGAATGGATCGTACGAATGGATTAGAATGGATCGTACGAATTAGAATGGATCGTACGAATGAATTAAAATGGATACATTCATATGACTGAATTAGAATGGATCGTGCGAATGAATTAGAATGGATCGTATGAATGGATTAGAATGGATCGTACGAATGAATTAGAATGGATCGTACGAATGAATTAGAATGGATACATTCGTGCGATCCATTCTAATTCCTTCGTACGATCCATTCTAATTCATTCGTACGATCCATTTTAATTCAGGATCGTACGAATCCATTTGTAATTATTCTTTCACACGATCCATTCTAATTCATTCGTATGATCCATTCTAATTCATTCGTACGATCCATTCTTACTCATTCGTATGATCCATTCTAATTCATTCGTACGATCCATTCTAATTTATTCGTACGATCCATTCTAATTCATTTCGCACAATCTATTCTAATTCATTCGTACGATCCATTCTAATTCATTTCGCACAATCTATTCTAATTCATTCGTACGATCCATTCTAATTCATTCGTACGATCGTACGAATGAATTAGAATGGATCGTACGGAATGAATTAGAATGGATTGTATGAATGAATTAGAATGGATACATTCGTGCGAATGAATTAGAATGGATCATACGAATGTGTAAGAATGGATCATACGAATGAAATAGAATGGATTGTACGAATGAATTAGAATGGATCGTACAAATGAATTAGAATGGATCGTACAAATGAATTAGAATGGATCATACGAATGAGTAATAATGGATCGTACAAATGAAATAGAATGGATTGTACGAATGAATTAGAATGGATCGTACGAATGAATTAGAATGGATCGTGTGAAAGAATTAGAATGCATTGTATGAATGAGTTAGAATGGATCGTATGAATGAATTAGAATGGATCGTGCGAATGAATTCAAATGGATCGCATGATCCATTCGAATAGAATGGATCGTATGAATGAATTAGAATGGATCGGGCGAATGAGTTAGAATGGATCGTATGAATGAATTAGAATGGATCGTATGAATGAATTAGAATGGATCGTACGAATGAATTAGAATGGATCGTACGAATGAATTAGAATGGATCATACAAATAAGTAAGAATGGATCGTACGAATGAAATCGAATGGATTGTACGAATGAATTAGAATGGATACATTCATGCGAATGAATTAGAATGGATCGGACGATTGAATTAGAATGGATCCTACGATTCATTCTAATCATTCGTATGATCCATTCTAATACATTCGTACGATTCATGCTAATTCATTCACACGATCCATTCTAATTCATTCGTACGATCCATTCTTATTCATTCATACGATCCATTCTAATTCATTCGCACAATCCATTCTAATTCATTCGTACAATCCATTCTAATTCATTCGTATGATCCATTCTAACTCATTCGGTGGATCCATTCTAATTCATTCGTATGATCCATTCTAATTCATTCCCACGATCCATTCTAATTTATTCGTACGATCCATTCTAATTCATTCGTACGATCTATTCTATTTCATTCGCACGAATGTAACCATTCTAATTCATTCATACGATTCATTCTAATTCATTCGTATGAGCTATTCTAATTCATTCGTACGATCCATTCTAATTCATTCGTACGATCCATTGTAATTCATTCATACAATCCATTTAGATTCATTCGCACAAATGTATCCATTCCAATTCATTCGTATGATCCAGTCTAATTCATTCGTACGATCCATTCTAATTCCATCGTACGATCCATTCTAATTCATTCGTACGATCCATTCTAATTCATTCGTACGATCCATTCTAATTCCTTCGTACGATCCATTCTAATTCATTCGTACGATCCATTCTAATTCATTCGTACAATCTATTCTAATTCATTCGTACGAATGGATACATTCGTGTGAATGAATTAGAATGGATCGTACGAATGAGTAAGATTGGATCGTACGAATGAAATAGAATGGATTGCATGAATGAATTAGAATAGATCGTACGAATGAATTAGAATGGATCGTGTGAAAGAATTAGAATGGATTGTATGAATGAATTAGAATGGATCGTACGAATGAATTAGAATAGATCGTACGAAGGAATTAGAATGGATCGTACGAATGAATTAGAATGGATCGTACGAAGGAATTAGAATGGATCATACGAATGAAATAGAATGGATCGTACGAATAAATTAGAATGGATACATTCGTCCGAATGAATTAGAATGGATCATATGAATGAGTAAGAATGGATCGTACGAATGAAATAGAATAGATCGTATGAGTGAATTAGAATGGATTGTATGAATGAATTAGAATAGATCGTATGAATGAATTAGAATGGATCGTGCGAATGAATTCGAATGGATCGTACGAATTCATTCTAATTCATTCATACAATCCATTCTAATTCTTTCACACGATCTATTCTAATTCATTCGTAGGATCCATTCTAATTCATTCGTACAATCCATTCTATTTCATACAAATTAATTAGAATGGATCATACGAATGAATTAGAATGGATCGTACGAATGAATTAGAATGGATCGTACGAATGAACTAGAATGGATCGTACGAATGAAATAGAATAGATTGTACGAATGAATTAGAATGGATTCATACGAATGAATTAGAATGGATACATTCATGCGAATGAATTAGAATGGATACATTCGTGCGAAAGAATTAGAATAGATCGTATGAATGAATTAGAATGGATCCTATGAATGAATTAGAATGGATCGTGCGAATGAATTAGAATGGATCGTACGAATGAATTAGAATGGATCGTGCTAATGAATTAGAATTGATCGAACGAATGAATTAGCATGGATCGTGCTAATGAATTAGAATGGATCGTACGAATGAATTAGAATGGATCAAATGAATGAATTAGAATGGTTACATTCATGCGAAAGAATTAGAATGGATCGTACGAATGGATTAGAATGGATCGTACGAATGGATTAGAATGGATACATTCGAGCGAATGAATTAGAATGGATCGTACGGAATGAATTAGAATGGATTGTATGAATGAATTAGAATGGATCGTGCGAATGAATTAGAATGGATCGTACGAATGAATTAGAATGGATCTTACGAATGAATTAGAATGGATCGTACGAATGAGTAAGAATGGATCGTACGAATGAAATAGAATTGATTGTACGAATGAATTAGAATGGATTCGTATGAATGAATTAGAATGGATATATTCGTGCGAATGAATTAGAATGGATCATACGAATGAGTAAGAATGGATCGTAAGAATGAAATAGAATAGATTGTACGAATGAATTAGAATGGATCCTACGAATGAATTAGAATAGATCGTGTGAAAGAATTAGAATGGATTGTATGAATAAATTTGAATGGATCGTACGAATGAATTAGAATGGATCGTACGAATGAATTATAATGGATACATTCGTGCGAATGAATTAGAATTGATCGTACGAATGAATTAGAATGGATCGTGCGA
Source organism: Chamaelirium japonicum (assembly GCA_947650365.1). Lineage (NCBI taxonomy): Eukaryota > Viridiplantae > Streptophyta > Magnoliopsida > Liliales > Melanthiaceae > Chamaelirium > Chamaelirium japonicum. The sequence continues at coordinate 835,305 of CANTAL010000101.1, forward strand.
ATGAATTAGAATGGATCGTACGAATGAATTAGAATGGATCGTACGAATGAACTAGAATGGATACATTCGTGCATACGATCCATTCTAATTCATTCATACGATCCATTCTAATTCATTCGTACGATCCATTCTAATTCATTCGCACAAATGTATCCATTCTAATTCATTCGTACGATCCATTCTAATTCATTCGCACGATCCATTCTAATTCATTCGTACGATCCATTCTAATTCATTCGCACGATCCATTCTAATTCATTCGCACGATCCATTCTAATTCATTCGCACGATCCATTCTAATTCATTCGTACAATCCATTCTAATTCATTCATACGATCTATTCTAATTCATTCGTACGATCCATTCTAATTCATTCGCACAAATGTATCCATTCTAATTCATTCGTACGATCCATTCTAATTTATTCGCACGATCCATTCTAATTCATTCGTGCGATCCATTCTAATTCATTCGTAAGATCCATTCTAATTAATTCGTTTGATCCATTCTAATTCATTCGTACGATCCATTCTAATTCATTCATACAATCCATTCTAATTCATTCGCACAAATGTATCCATTCTAACTAATTCGTACGATCCATTCTAATTCATTCGTATGATCTATTCTTATTCATTCGCACGATCCAGTCTAATTGATTCGCACGATCCATTCTAATTCATTCGCACGAATGTATCCATTCTAATTCATTCGTACGTTCCATTCTAATTCATTAATATGATCCATTCTAATTCATTCGTACGATCCATTCTAATTCATATGCACAAAGGTATCCATTCTAATTCATTCGCACGAAAGAATTAGAATGGATCGTATGAAAGAATAGATCGTATGAATGAATTAGAATGGATCGTACGGAATGAATTAGAATGGATTGTATGAATGAATTAGAATGGATCGTACGAATGAGTAAGAATGGATCGTACGAATGAATTAGAATGGATCATACGAATGAATTAGAATGGATCGTATGAATTAATTAGAATGGATCATACGAATGAAATAGAATGGATCATACGAAGGAATTAGAATGGATCGTACGAAGGAATTAGAATGGATCATACGAAGGAATTAGAATGGATCGTACGAAGGAATTAGAATGGATATATTCGTGCAAATGAATTAGAATGGATCGTATGAATGAATTAGAATGGATCGTATGTGTGAATTAGAACAGATAGTACGAATGAACTAGAATAGATCGTATGAATGAATTAGAATGGATACATTCGTGCGAATGAATTAGAATGGATCGTACGAATGAATTAGAATGGATCGTGCAAATGAATTAGAATGGATCGTACGAATGAATTAGAATGGATCGTACGAATGAACTAGAATGGATACATTCATGCGAATGAATTAGAATGGATCGTACGAATGAATTAGAATGGATCGTACGAATGAATTAGAATGGATCTTACGAATGAATTAGAATGGATCGTACGAATGAATTAGAATCGATCGTACGAATGAATTAGAATGGATACATTCGTGCGAATGAATTAGAGTGGATCGGACGAATGAATTAGAATGGATCGTACGAATAAATTAGAATGGGTCAAATGAATGAATTAGAATGGATCGTACGAATGAATTAGAATGGATACATTCATCCGAATGAATTAGAATGGATCGTACGAATGAATTAGAATGGATCGTACGAATGAATTAGAATGGATACATTCGTACGAATGAATTAGAATGGATCATACGAATGAATTAGAATGGATATACTTGAACGAATAAATTAGAATGGATCATACGAATGAATTAGAATGGATCGTACGAATGAATTAGAATGGATAGTGCGAATGAATTAGAATCGATCGTACGAATGAATTAGAATGGATCGTACGAATGAATTAGAATGGATCATACGAATGAGTAAGAATGGATCGTACGAATGAATTAGAATGGATCGTACGAATGAATTAGAATGGATCGTACGAATAAATTAGAATGGATACATTCGTCCGAATGAATTAGAATGGATCATACGAATGAGTAAGAATGGATCGTCTGAATGAAATAGAATAGATTGTACGAATGAATTAGAATGGATCCTACGAATGAATTAGAATGGATCGTGTGAAAGAATTAGAATGGATTGTATGAATGAATTAGACTGGATCGCATTAATGAATTAGAATGGATCGTACGAATGGATTAGAATGGATCATACGAATGAATTAGAATGGATCGTATGAATGAACTAGAATGGATACATTCGTGCGAATGAATTAGAATGGATCGTACGAATGAATTAGAATGGATCGTATGAATGAATTAGAATGGATCTTACGAATGAATTAGAATGGATCGTACGAATGAATTAGAATGGATCGTACGAATGAATTAGAATAGATCGTACGAATGAATTCGAATGGATCGTACGAAGGAATTAGAATGGATCGTACGAATGAATAAGAATGGATCGTATGAATAAATTAGAATGGATACATTCGTGCGAATGAATTAGAATGGATTGTACGAATGAATTAGAATGGATCGTACGAATGAATTAGAATGGATCATGTGAAAGAATTAGAATGGATTGTATGAATTAATTAGAATGGATCATATGAATGAATTAGAATGGATACATTCGTGCGAATGAATTAGAATGGATCGTACGATTGAATTAGAATGGATCGTACGAATGAATTAGAATGGATCGTATGAATGAATTAGAATGGTTACATTCATGCGAATGAATTAGAATGGATCGTACGAATGGATTAGAATGGATCGTACGAATGGATTAGAATGGATATATTCGAGCGAATGAATTAGAATGGATCGTACGAATGAATTAGAATGGATCATACGAATGGATTAGAATGGATCCTAAGAATGGATTAGAATAGATACCTTTGTGCATATGAATTAGAATGGATCGTACGAATAAATTAGAATGGATCATATGAATGAATTAGAATGGATCGTGTGAAAGAATTAGAATAGATTGTATGAATAAATTAGAATATATCGTATGAATGAATTAGAATGGATCATACGAATGAATTAGAATGGATCGTACGAATGAATTAGAATGGATCGTACGAATGAATTAGAATGGATACATTCGTGCGAATGAATTAGAATGGATACATTTGTACGAAAGAATTAGAATAGATCGTATGAATGAATTAGAATGGATCCTATGAATGAATTAGAATGGATCGTGCGAATGAATTAGAATGGATCGTACGAATGAATTAGAATGAATCGTGCTAATGAATTAGAATTGATCGAACGAATGAATTAGCATGGATCGTGCTAATGAATTAGAATGGAACGTACGAATGAATTAGAATGGATCGTGTGAAAGAATTAGAATGGATCGTACGAATGAATTAGAATGGATCGTGCGAATGAATTAGAATGGATCGTACGAATGAATTAGAATGGATCGTACGAATGAACTAGAATGGATACATTCGTGTGAATGAATTAGAATGGATCGTACGAATGAATTAGAATGGATCGTACGAATGAATTAGAATGGATCTTACGAATGAATTAGAATGGATCGTACGAATGAATTAGAATGGATACATTCGTGCGAATGAATTAGAATGGATCAGACGAATGAATTAGAATGGATCGTACGAATGAATTAGATTGGATCATACGAATGAATTAGAATGGATCGTACGAATAAATTAGAATGGATACATTCGTCCGAATGAATTAGAATGGATCATACGAATGAGTTAGAATGGATCGTACGAATGAAATAGAATATATTGTACGAATCAATTATAATGGATCCTACGAATGAATTAGAATGGATCGTGTGAAAGAATTAGAATGGATTGTATGAATGAATTAGAATGGATCGTATGAATTAATTAGAATGGATCGTGCAAATGAATTTGAATGGATCGTACGAATTCATTCTAATTCATTCATACAATCCATTCTAATTCTTTCACACGATCCATTCTAATTCACTCGTACGTTCCATTCTAATTCATTAGCACGATCCATGCTAATTCATTCGTTCGATCAATTCTAATTCATTAGCACGATCCATTCTAATTCATTCATACGATCCATTCTAATTCATTCGCACGATCCATTCTAATTCATTCATAGGATCCATTCTAATTCATTCATACGATCTATTCTAATTCTTTCGCACGAATGTATCCATTCTAATTCATTCGCACGAATGTATCCATTCTAATTCATTCGTACGATCCATTCTAATTCATTCGTACGATCCATTCTAATTCATTCATACGATCTATTCTAATTCATTCATACAATCCATTCTAATTCTTTCACACGATCCATTCTAATTCATTCGTACGATCCATTCTAATTCATTCGCACAATCCATTCTATTTCATTCGTACAATCCATTCTTACTCATTCGTATGATCCATTCTAATTCATTCGCACGAATGTATCCATAATGGATCATACGAATGAGTAAGAATGGATCGTATGAATGAAATAGAATGGATTGTGCGAATGAATTAGAATGGACCGTACGAATGAATTAGAATAGATACATTCGTGCGAATAAATTAGAATGGATCATACGAATGAGTAAGAATGGATCGTCATTCTAATTAATTCGTATGATCCATTCTAATTCATTTGTATCCATTCTATTTCATTCGCACGATCCATTCTAATTCATTCGTGCAATCTATTCTAATTCATTCGTACGATCCATTCTAATTCATTCATACGATCCATTCTAATTCATTCATACAATCCATTCTAATTTATTCGCACGAATGTATCCATTCTAATTCATTCGTACGATCCATTCTAATTCATTCGCACAATTTATTCTAATTCATTCATACGATCCATTCTAATTCATTCGCACGAATGTATCCAGTCAAATTCATTCATACGATCCATTCTACTTCATTCGTACTATCCGTTCTAATTCACTCATACGATCCATTCTAATTCATTCATACGATCCATTCTAATTCATTTGCACGAATATATCCATTCTAATTCATTCGTACGATCCATTCTAATTCCTTCGTACGATCCATTCTAATTCCTTTGTACGATCCATTCTAATTTCTTCGTACGATCCATTCTATTTCATTCGTATGATCCATTCTAATTCCTTCGTACGATCCATTCTAATTCCTTCGTATCCATTCTAATTCACTTATACGATCCATTCTAATTCATTCGTACGATCCATTCTAATTCATTCATACAATCCATTCTAATTCATTCGCACGAATGTATCCATTCTAATCCATTCGTACGATCCATTCTAATCCATTCGTACGATCCATTCTAATTCATTCGCATGAATGTAACCATTCTAATTCATTCATTTGATCCATTCTAATTCATTCGTACGATCCATTCTAATTTATTCGTCCGATCCATTCTAATTCATTCGCACGAATGTATCCATTCTAATTCATTCGTACGATCTATACTAATTCATTTGTACGATCCATTCTAATTCATTCGTAAGATCCATTCTAATTCATTCGTACGATCCATTCTAATTTATTCGTACGATCCATTCTAATTCATTCGCACGAATTTATCCATTCTAGTTCATTCGTACTATCCATTCTAGTTCATTCGTACGATCCATTCTAGTTCATTCGTACGAACCATTCTAATTCATTCGTATGAAACATTCTAATGAATTCGTACAATCCATTCTAATTCATTCATACGATCCATTCTAATTCATTTGCACGAATATATCCATTCTAATTCATTCGTATGATCCATTCTAATTCCTTCGTACGATCCATTCTAATTCCTTCGTACGATCCATTCTAATTCCTTCGTACGATCCATTCTATTTCATTCGTATGATCCATTCTATTTCCTTCGTACGATCCATTCTAATTCCTTCGTATCCATTCTAATTCACTTATACGATCCATTCTAATTCATTCGTACGATCCATTCTAATTCATTCATACAATCCATTCTAATTCATTCGCACGAATGTATCCATTTTAATCCATTCATACGATCCATTCTAATCCATTCGTACGATCCATTCTAATTCATTCGCATGAATGTAACCATTCTAATTCATTCATTTGATCCATTCTAATTCATTCGTACGATCCATTCTAATTTATTCGTCCGATCCATTCTAATTCATTCGCACGAATGTATCCATTCTAATTCATTCGTACGATCTATACTAATTCATTCGTACGATCCATTCTAATTCATTCGTAAGATATATTCTAATTCATTCGTACGATTCATTCTAATTCATTCGTACGATCCATTCTAATTCATTCGCAAGAATGTATCCATTCTAGTTTATTCGTACGATCCATTCTAGTTCATTCGTACGATCCATTCTAGTTCATTCGTACGAACCATTCTAATTCATTCGTATGATCCATTCTAATTAATTCGTATGATCCATTCTAATTCATTCGCACAATCCATTCTATTTCATTGCGAATCAATTAGACTGGATCGTGCGAATGAATAAGAATAGATCATACGAATTAATTAGAATGGATCGTACGAATGAATTAGAATGGATCATACGAATTAATTAGAATGGATCATACGAATGAATTAGAATGGATCGTACGAATAAATTAGAATGGATCGTACGAATGAATTAGAATGGATCGTGCGAATGAATTAGAATGGATCGTACGAATGAATTAGAATGGATACATTTGTGCGAATGAATTTGAATGGATCGTACGAAAGAATTAGAATGGATCGTATGAATGAATTAGAATGGATCGTACGAATGAATTAGAATGGATACATTCGTGTGAATGAATTAGAATGGATCGTGCGAATGAATTAGAATGGATCGTACGAATGAATTAGAATGGATATATTTGAACGAATAAATTAGAATGGATCATACGAATGAATTAGAATGGATCGTACGAATGAATTAGAATTGATAGTGCGAATGAATTAGAATCGATCGTACAAATGAATTAGAATGGATCGTACGAATGAATTAGAATGGATCATAAGAATGAGTAAGAATGGATCGTATGAATGAATTAAAATGGATCGTACGAATGAATTAGAATGGATCGTACGAATAAATTAGAATGGATACATTCGTCCGAATGAATTAGAATGGATCATACGAATGAGTAAGAATGGTTCGTACGAATGAAATAGAATGGATTGTACGAATGAATTAGAATGGATCCTACGAATGAATTAGAATGGATCGTGTGAAAGAATTAGAATGGATTGTATGAATTTATTAGAATGGATCGTATGAATGAATTAGAATGGATCGTGCGAATGAATTCGAATGGATCGTACGAATTCATTCTAATTCATTCATACAATCCATTCTAATTCTTTCACACGATCCATTCTAATTCATTCGTACGTTCCATTCTAATTCATTAGCACGATCCATGCTAATTCATTCGTTCGATCAATTCTAATTCATTAGCACGATCCATTCTAATTCATTCATACGATCCATTCTAATTCATTCGCACGATCCATTCTAATTCATTCATAGGATCCATTCTAATTCATTCGTACGATCTATTCTAATTCTTTCGCACGAATGTATCCATTGTGCGAATCAATTAGAATGGATCGTACGAATGAATTAGAATGGATCATACGAATGAACTAGAATGGATACATTTGTGCGAATGAATTAGAATGGATCGTACGAATGAATTAGAATGGATCGTACGAATGAATTAGAATGGATCTTACGAATGAATTAGAATGGATCGTACGAATGAATTAGAATGGATCGTACGAATGAATTAGAATGGATCTTACGAATGAATTAGAATTGATCGTACAAATGAATTAGAATGGATACATTCGTGCGAATGAATTAGAATGGATCGGACGAATGAATTAGAATGGATCGTACGAATGAATTAGAATGGATCAAATGAATGAATTAGAATGGTTACATTCATGCGAATGAATTAGAAAGGATCGTACGAATGGATTAGAATGGATACATTCGAGCGAATGAATTAGAATGGATCGTGCGAATGAATTAGAATGGATCGTACGAGTGGATTAGAATGGATCCTACGAATGGATTAGAATGGATACCTTTGTGCAGAATGGATCGTACGAATGAATTAGAATGGATACATTCGTGCACAATCCATTCTAATTCATTCGCACGAATGTATCCATTCTAATTCATTCGTACGATCCATTCTAATTCATTAATATGATCATTCTAATTCATTCGTACGATCCATTCTAATTCATTCGTATGATCCATTCTAATTCATTCGAACGAATGTATCCATTCTAATTTATTCGTACGATCCATTCTAATTCATTCGTACGATCCATTCTAAATCATTCGTCCGATCCATTCTAAATCATTCGTCCGATCCATTCTAATTCATTCGCACGAATGAATCCATTCTAATTCATTCGTACGATCCATTCTAATTCATTCGTACGATCCATTCTAATTCATTCATAAGATCCATTCTAATTCATTCGTACGATCCATTCTAATTCATTCGTACGATCCATTCTAATTCATTCGCAGGAATGTATCCATTCTAGTTCATTCGTACGATCCATTCTATTTCATTCGTACAATCCATTCTTACTCATTCGTATGATCCATTCTAATTCATTCGGATGAATGTATCCATTCTAATTTATTCGTACGATCCATTCTAATTCATTCGTACGATCCATTCTAATTCATTCGTACGATCCATTCTAATTCATTCGTCCGATCCATTCTAATTCATTCGCACGAATGCATCCATTCAAATTCATTCGTACGATCCATTCTAATTCATTCGTACGATCCATTCTAATTCATTCGTAAGATCCATTCTAATTCATTCGTACGATCCATTCTAATTCATTCGTACGATCCATTCTAATTCATTCCCACGAATGTATCCATTCTAGTTCATTCGTACGATCCATTCTAATTCATTCGTACGATCCATTCTAATTCATTCGCACGATCCATTCTAATTCATTCGTACGATCAATTCTAATTCATTCGCACGAATGTATCCATTCTAATTCATTCGTACGATCCATTCTAATTCATTCGTACGATCCATTCTAATTCATTCGTACGATCCATTCTAATTCTTTCACACGATCCATTCTAATTCATTCGTAGGATCCATTCTAATTCATTCGTATAATGTATTCTATTTCATTCGTATGATCCATTCTTACTCATTCGTATGATCCATTCTAATTCATTCGCACGAATGTATCCATTCTAATTCATTCATACGAATCCATTCTAATTCATTCGTACAATCCATTCTATTTCATTCGTACGATCCATTCTTACTCATTCGTACGATCCATTCTAATTCATTCGTAAGATCCATTCTAATTCATTCGTACGATCCATTCTAATTCATTCGTACGATCCATTCTAATTCATTCGCACGAATGTATCCATGCTAGTTAATTCGTACGATCCATTCTAATTCAGTCGTACGATCCATTCTAATTCATTCGCATGATCCATTCTAATTCATTCGTACGATCAATTCTAATTCATTCACACGAATGTATCCATTCTAATTCATTCATACGATCCATTCTAATTCATTCGTACGATCCATTCTAATTCACTCAAACGATCCATTCTAATACATTCATACGATCCATTCTAATTCATTTGCACGAATATATCCATTCTAATTCATTCGTACGATCCATTCTAATTCCTTCGTACGATCCATTCTAATTCATTCGTACGATCTATTCTAATTCATTCGTACGATCCATTCTAATTCATTCGTACGATCCATTCTAATTCCTTCGTACGAGCCATTCTAATTCATTCGTACGATCCATTCTAATTCATTCGTACAATCTATTCTAATTCATTCGTACGAATGGATACATTCGTGTGAATGAATTAGAATGGATTGTACGAATGAGTAAGAATGGATCGTACGAATGAAATAGAATGGATCGCACGAATGAATTAGAATGGATCGTACGAATGAATTAGAATGGATCGTGTGAAAGAATTAGAATGGATCGTATGAATGAATTAGAATGGATCATACGAATGAATTAGAATGGATCGTACGAATGAATTAGAATGGATCGTACGAATGAATTAGAATAGATCGTACGAATGAATTAGAATGGATCGTACGAAGGAATTAGAATGGATCGTACGAATGAATTAGAATGGATATATTCGTGCAAATGAATTAGAATAGATCGTATGAATGTATTAGAATGGATCGTATGAGTGAATTAGAATGGATCGTACGAAGGAATTACAATTGATCGTATGAATGAATTAGAATAGATACATTCGTGTAATTCATTCGTACGATCCATTCTAATTCCTTCGTACGATCCATTCTAATTCATTCATATGATCCATTCTAATTCATTCATGCAATCCATTCTAATTCTTTCACACAATCCATTCTAATTCATTCGTACGATCCATTCTAATCCATTCGTAAGATCCATTCTAATTCATTCGTACGATCCATTCTAATTAATTCGTACGATCCATTCTAATTCATTAATATGATCCATTCTAATTCATTCGTACGATCCATTCTAATAAATTAGAATTGATCGTACGAATGAAATAGAATGGATTGCACGAATGATTTTGAATGGATCGTACGAATGAATTAGAATGGATCGTGTGAAAGAATTAGAATCGATTGTATGGATGAATTAGAATGGATCGTACGAATGAATTAGAATGGATCGTACGAAGGAATTAGAATGGATCGTACGAATGATTTAGAATGGATCGTACGAATGAATTAGAATAGATCGTACGAATGAATTAGAATGGATCGTACGAATGAATTAGAATGGATATATTCGTGCAAATGAATTAGAATAGATCGTATGAATGAATTAGAATGGATCATATGAGTGAATTAGAACGGATAGTACGAATGAAGTAGAATGGATCATATGAATGAATTAGAATGGATACATTCGTGCGAATGAATTAGAATGGATCGTATGAATGAATTAGTATAGATTTTGTGAATGAATTAGAATGGATCGTACGAATGAATTAGAATGGATACATTCGTGCGAATGAGTTAGAATGGATTGTATGAATGAATTAGAATGGATCGTACGAATGAACTAGAATGGATACATTCGTGCGAATGAATTAGAATGGATCGTACGAATGAATTAGAATGGATCGTACGAATGAATTAGAATAGATTGCGCGAATGAATTAGAATGGATCGTGCGAATGAAATAGAATGGATACAAATGAATTAGAATGGATCATACGAATGAATTAGAATGACGATCCATTCTTACTTATTCGTATGATCCATTCTAATTTATTCGCACGAATGTATCCATTCTAATTCATTCGTAGGTCTAATTCATTCATACGATCCATTCTAATTCATTTGTATGAATATATCCATTCTAATTCATTCGTACGATCCATTCTAATTCCTTCGTACGATCCATTCTAATTCATTCTTACGATCTATTCTAAGTCATTCGTACAATCCATTCTAATTCATTCGTACGATCCATTCTAATTCTTTCGTACGATCCATTCTAATTCATTCGTACGATCCATTCTAATTCATTCATACAATCCATTCTAATTCTTTCACACGATCCATTCTAATTCATTCGTACGATCCATTCTAATCCATTCGTAAGATCCATTCTAATTCATTCGTACGATCCATTCTAATTCATTCGTACGATCTATTCTAATTCATTAATATGAACCATTCTAATTCATTCGTACGATCCATTCTAATGAATTAGAATTGATCGTACGAATGAAATATAATGGATTGCACGAATGATTTAGAATGGATCGTACGAATGAATTAGAATGGATCGTGGGAAAGAATTAGAATGGATTGTATGAATGAATTATAATGGATCGTACGAAGGAATTAGAATGGATCGTACGAAGGAATTAGAATGGATCGTACGAATAAATTAGAATGGATCGTACGAATGAATTAGAATAGATCGTACGAATGAATTAGAATGGATCGTACGAAGGAATTTGAATGGATCGTACGAATGAATTAGAATGGATATATTCATGACCATTCTAATTCATTCATACGATCCATTCTAATTCATTCATACAATCCATTCTAATTCTTTCACACGATCCATTCTAATTCATTCGTACGATCCATTCTAAATCATTCGTGCAATCCATTATATTTCATTCGTACGATCAATTCTAATTCATTAGAATGGATCGTACGAATGAATTAGAATGGTTCATATTAATGAATTAGAATAGATCGTACGATCCATTCTAATTCCTTTGTTTCCATTCTATTTCATTCGCACGATCCATTCTAGTTCATTCGCGCAATCTATTCTAATTCATTCGTACGATCCATTCTAATTCATTCGTACGATCCATTCTAATTCATTCGTACGATCCATTCTAATTCATTCGCACGAATGTATCCATTCTAGTTCATTCGTACGATCCATTCTAATTCATTCATACAATCCATTCTAATTCATTCGCACGAATGTATCCATTCTAATTCATTCATATGATCCATTCTACTTCATACATACTATCCGTTCTAATTTACTCATACAATCTATTCGAATTCATTCATACGATCCATTCTAATTCATTTGCACGAATATATCCATTCTAATTCATTCGTACGATCCATTCTAATTCCTTTGTACGATCCATTCTAATTCCTTCGTACGATCCATTCTATTTCATTCGTATGATCCATTCTAATTCCTTCGTACGATCCATTCTAATTCCTTCGTATCCATTCTAATTCATTCATACAATCCATTCTAATTTATTCGCACGAATGTATCCATTCTAATTCATTTGCACGATCCATTCTAATTCATTCCTATCATATATTCTAATTCATTCGTACGATCAATTCTAATTCATTCGTACGATCCATTCTACGATCCATTCTAATTCATTCGTATATTCCATTCTAATTCATTAGCACGATCCATGCTAATGAATTAGAATGGATCGTACGATCCAATCTAATTCATTCATACGATCCATTCTTACTCATTCGTATGATCCATTCTAATTCAATCGTACGATCCATTCTAATTCATTCGTACGATCCATTCTAATTCCTTCGTACGATCCATTCTAATTCATTCGTGCAATCCATTCTATTTCATTCGTACGATCAATTCTAATTCATTAGAATGGATCGTACGAATGAATTAGAATGGATCATATTAATGAATTAGAATGGATCGTACGAATGAATTAGAATGGATCGTACGAATGAATTAGAATGGATCTTACGAATGAATTAGAATAGATCGTGCGAATGAATTAGAATGGATCATACGAATGAGTAAGAATGGATCGTACAAATGAATTAGAATGGATTAGAATATATTAGAATGGATCGTACGAATGAAATAGAATAGATTGTACGAATGAATTAGTATTGATTCGTACGAATGAATTAGAATGGAAACATTCGTGCGAATGAATTAGAATGGATCGTACGAATGAATTAGAATGGATCGTGAGAAAGAATTAGAATGGATTGTATGAATGAATTAGAATAGATCGTATGAATGAATTAGAATGGATCGTACGAATGAATTAGAATGGATCGTGCGAATGAATTAGAATGGATCGTACGAATGAATTAGAATGGATACATTAGTGCAAATGAATTAGAATGGATCGGACGAATGAATTAGAATGGATCGTACGAATGAATTAGAATGGATCAAATGAATGAATTAGAATGGATCGTACGAATGAATTAGAATGCATCGTACGAAATAATTAGAATGGATATATTCGTGCTAATGAATTAGAATTGATCGAACGAATGAATTAGCATGGATTGTATGAATGAATTAGAATGAATCGTATGAATGAATTAGAATGGATCGTACGAATGAGTAAGAATGGATCGTACGAATGAAATAGAATAGATCGTACGAGTGAATTAGAATGGATCGTACGAAGGAATTAGAATGGATCATACGAATGAATTAGAATGGATATATTCGTGCAAATGAATTAGAATGGATCCTATGAATGTATTAGAATGGATCGTATGAGTGAATTAGAATGGATCGTACGAATGAATTAGAATGGATCGTATGAATGAATTAGAATGGATACATTCGTGTGAATGAATTAGAATGGATCGTATGAATGAATTAGAATAGATTTTGTGAATGAATTAGAACTGATCGTAGGAATGAATTAGAATGGATACATTCGTGCGAATGAATTAGAATGGATTGTATGAATGAATTAGAATGGATCCTATGAATGAATTAGAATGGATCGTACGAATAAATTAGAATTGATCTATTCGTGCGAATGAATTAGAATTGATCGTACGAATGAATTAGAATAGATCGTGCGAATGAATTAGAATGGATCGTACGAATGAATAAGAATGGATACATTCGTGCAAATGAATTAGAATGGATACATTCGTGCCAAAGAATTAGAATAGATCGTATGAATGAATTAGAATGGATCCTATTAATGAATTAGAATGGATCGTGCGAATGAATTAGAATGGATCGTACGATTGAATTAGAATGGATCGTGCTAATGAATTAGAATTGATCGAATGAATGAATTAGCATGGATCGTGCTAATGAATTAGAATGGAACGTACGAATGAATTAGAATGGATCGTGTGAAAGAATTAGAATGCATTGTATGAATGAATTAGAATGGATCGTATGAATGAATTAGAATGGATCGTGCGAATGAATTCGAATGGATCGCATGATCCATTCGAATAGAATGGATCGTATGAATGAATTAGAATGGATCGGGCGAATGAATTAGAATGCATTCTATTCGAATGGATCATGCGATCCATTCGAATTCATTCGCACGATCCATTCTAATTCATTCATACGATCCATTCTAATTCATTCATACAATCCATTCTAATTCTTTCACACGATCCATTCTAATTCATTCGTAGGATCCATTCTAATTCATTCGTACAATCTATTCTATTTCATTCGTACGATCCATTCTTACTCATTCGTATGATCCATTCTAATTTATTCGGACGAATGTATCCATTCTAATTTATTTGTACGATCCATTCTAATTCATTCATACGATCCATTCTAATTCATTCGTACGATCCATTCTTACTCATTCGTATGATCCATTCTAATTCATTCGTACGATCCATTCTAATTCATTCATACGATCCATTCTAATCCATTCGCACAATCTATTCTAATTCATTCGTACGATCCATTCTAATTCATTCGTACGATCGTACGAATGAATTTGAATGGATCGTACGAAATGAATTAGAATGGATTGCATGAATGAATTAGAATGGATACATTCGTGCGAATGAATTAGAATGGATCATACGAATGAGTAAGAATGGATCGTACGAATGAAATAGAATGGATTGTACGAATGAATTAGAATGGATCGTACAAATGAAATAGAATGGATTGTACGAATGAATTAGAATGGATCGTACGAATGAATTAGAATGGTTCGTGTGAAAGAATTAGAATGCATTGTATGAATGAATTAGAATGGATCGTATGAATGAATTAGAATGGATCGTGCGAATGAATTCGAATGGATCGCACGATCCATTCGAACAGAATGGATCGTATGAATGAATTAGAATGCATCGGGCGAATGAATTAGAATGGATTGTAGGAATGAATTAGAATGGATCGTATGAATGAATTAGAATGGATCGTATGAATGAATTAGAATGGATCGTGTGAATTAATTAGAATGGATCGTACGAATGAATTAGAATGGATCGTAAGAATGAATTAGAATGGATCATACGAATGAATTAGAATGGATCATACAAATGAGTAAGAATGGATCGTACGAATGAAATAGAATGGATTGTACGAATGAATTAGAATGGATACATTCATGCGAATGAATTAGAATGGATCGGACGATTGAATTAGAATGGATCGTACGATTCATTCTAATTCATTCGTACGATCCATTCTAATACATTCGTACGATTCATGCTAATTCATTCGCACGATCCATTCTAATTAATTCGTACGATCCATTCTTATTCATTCATACGATCCATTCTAATTCATTAGCACAATCCATTCTAATTCATTCATACAATCCATTCTAATTCATTCGTTTGATCCATTCTAACTCATTCGGTGGATCCATTCTAATTCATTTGTACAATCCATTCTAATTCATTCCCACGATCCATTCTAATTTATTCGTACGATCCATTCTAATTCATTTGTACGATCTATTCTAATTCATTCGCACGAATGTAACCATTCTAATTCATTCATACGATTCATTCTAATTCATTCGTATGAGCTATTCTAATTCATTCGTACGATCTATTCTAATTCATTCGTACGATCTATTGTAATTCATTCATACAATCCATTTAGATTCATTCGCACAAATGTATCCATTCCAATTCATTCGTACGATCCAGTCTAATTCATTCGTACGATCCATTCTAATTCCTTCGTACGATCCATTCTAAATCATTCGTACGATCTATTCTAATTCATTCGTACGATCCATTCTAATTCATTCGTACGATCCATTCTAATTCCTTCGTACGATCCATTCTAATTCATTCGTACAATCTATTCTAATTCATTCGTACGAATGGATACATTCGTGTGAATGAATTAGAATGGATCGTACGAATGAGTAAGAATGGATCGTACGAATGAAATAGAATGGATTGCACGAATGAATTAGAATGGATCGTACGAATGAATTAGAATGGATCGTGTGAAAGAATTAGAATGGATTGTATGAATGTATAAGAATGGATCGTATGAATGAATTAGAATGGATCGTACGAATGAATTAGAATGGATCGTGCAAATGAATTAGAATGGATCGTACGAATGAATTAGAATGGATCGTACGAATAAACTAGAATGGATACATTCGTGCGAATGAATTAGAATGGATCGTACGAATGAATTAGAATGGATCGTACGAATGAATTAGAATGGATCTTACGAATGAATTAGAATGGATCGTACGAATGAATTAGAATCGATCGTACGAATGAATTAGAATGGATACATTCGTGCGAATGAATTAGAATGGATCGGACGAATGAATTAGAATGGATCGTACGAATGAATTAGAATGGGTCAAATGAATGAATTAGAATGGATCGTACGAATGAATTAGAATGGATACATTCGTCCGAATGAATTAGAATGGATCATACGAATGAGTAAGAATGGATCGTACGAATGAAATAGAATAGAACGTATGAGTGAATTAGAATGGATTGTATGAATGAATTAGAATAGATCGCATGAATGAATTAGAATGGATCGTGCGAATGAATTCGAATGGATCGTACGAATTCATTCTAATTCATTCATACAATCCATTCTAATTCTTTCACACGATCTATTCTAATTCATTCGTAGGATCCATTCTAATTCATTCGTACAATCCATTCTATTTCATTTGTACGATCCATTCTTACTCATTCGTATGATCCATTCTATTTCATTCGTACGATCCATTCTAACTTATTCGCACGAATGTATCCATTCTAATTCATTCGTACGATCCATTCTAATTCATTCGCACAATTTATTCTAATTCATTCATATGATCCATTCTAATTCATTCGCACGAATGTATCCATTCTAATTCATTCATACGATCCATTCTACTTCATTCGTACTATCCGTTCTAATTCACTCATACGATCCATTCTAATTCATTCATACGATCCATTCTACTTCATTCGTACTATCTGTTCTAATTCACTCATACGATCCATTCTAATTCATTCATACGATCCATTCTAATTCATTCTAATTCATTCGTACAATCTATTCTATTTCATTCGTACGATCCATTCTTACTCATTCGTATGATCCATTCTAATTCATTCGGACGAATGTATCCATTCTAATTTATTCGTACGATCCATTCTAATTCATTCGTACGATCCATTCTTACTCATTCGTACGATCCATTCTAATTCCTTAATACGATCCATTCTAATTCCTTCGCACGATCCATTCTAATTCTTTCATACAATCCATTCTAATTCTTTCGTGCGAATGAATTAGAATGGATACCTTTGTGCATATGAATTAGAATGGATCGTAAGAATGAATTAGAATGGATCATATTAATGAATTAGAATGGATCGTACGAATGAATTAGAATGGATATATTCATGCGAATGAATTCGAATGGATCGTGCGAATCAATTAGACTGGATCGTGCGAATGAATAAGAATAGATCATACAATGAATCAGAATGGATTGTACGAATTAATTAGAATGGATACATTCGTGCGAATAAATTAGATTGGATTGTTTGAATGAATTAGAATGTATCGTACGAATGAATTAGAATGGATCATACGAATTAATTAGAATGGATCGTACGAATGAATTAGAATGGATCGTACGAATGAATTAGAATGAATCGTACGAATGAATTAGAATGGATCGTGCGAATGAATTAGAATGGATCGTACGAATGAATTAGAATGGATACATTTGTGCTAATGAATTAGAATGGATCGTACGAATGAATTAGAATGGATCGTATGAATGAATTAGAATGGATCGTACGAATGAATTAGAATGGATCGTGCGAATGAATTAGAATGGATCTTACAAATGAATTAGAATGGATCGTGTGAATGAATTAGAATGGATCGTACGAATGAATTAGAATGGATCGTGCGAATGAATTAGAATGGATTGTATGAATGAATTAGAATAGATTTTGTGAATGAATTAGAACTGATCGTACGAATGAATTAGAATGGATTGTACGAATGAATTAGAATGGATACATTTGTGCGAATGAATTAGAATGGATCGTACGAATGAATTAGAATGGATCGTATGAATGAATTAGAATGGATACATTCATGCGAATGAATTAGAATGGATCGTGCGAATCCATTAGACTGGATCGTGCGAATGAATAAGAATGGATCATACGAATGAATTAGAATAGATTGTACGATTTAATTAGAATGGATACATTTGTGCGAATGAATTAGAATGGATTGTATGAATGAATTAGAATGGATCGTACGAATGAATTAGAATGGATCATACGAATTAATTAGAATGGATCATACGATTGAATTAGAATGAATTGTACGAATGAATTAGAATGGATTCGTACGAATGAATTAGAATGGATACATTCGTGCGAATGAATTAGAATGGATACATTCGTGCGAAAGAATTAGAATAGATCGTATGTGTTGGGGGTAGCTGAAATCTGCCCTGGAGTTCGCACCCCCCCCGTGCTCACCAAATCACCTTGACAGGGAGCGAGATCCACATTAGGCTGAAAGGGCCTAGGCCAAGAGCACTCTTAGGAGCTCGCCTAAGCTCGATGGAGCTCGCCTGAGATCGCCCAGGAGCTCGCCTAAGCTCGCTCAGGAGAGCGCTAAGCTCACCCAGGAGCTCGCCAAACTCGCCCGGGAGCTCGCCTAAGCTCGCTCTGGAGCTCGCCAAGCTCGCCCAGGAGCTCGCCTAAGCTCGCTCAGGAGCTCGCCCAGGAGCTCGCCAAACCCGCACGAGAACTCGCTTGCAGTGATAGCGGGAGTTAGACCGTCATGCATAACGAAGACACCGGCATCGCGAACGCCCCTAGCTCGCGCAGGAGCTCGCCCAAGCTTACGAAGGAGCTTGTCCAAGCTCGCTCAAGAGCTCGCCCAAGCTCGCCAGAATTCCCCAGTTTTTCGAAGAGGTTGCTCCCGCGAGGTCCGACTCTTGATAGATGTGGAAGAGAAGGCGAAGCAATGGAGGGCGAGCTCGCCTTAGCTCCCCATCGGAGGTCGCCCACAATGTATGAGAGGATGCCAGGTGTCAAAACCCCACGGAAGCTACGTGGACAAACGTGGTCCACGGAAGCTCGTTCGAATCAGTTCGAGACCTCCCAGACTTGAACATTCCAGAACAGCCAGCTGGCCGCGACAAGAAAGATGCCTTCCCCCACTCAAACCGCCTGGCAGGCTTGACGACAGAATGTCAGGGCGCGAGTACCAAGGACTGTCAGACCCACGCGAGCCAGAACGTGGGGGTCTAGAAGGCCCTGGAAGAATCTCCACGTGTCGGGCCACGGTAGGTCGCCGATTGCTATAAATGCTCACCCCCAGGCTCCATAGTAGAGGGTCGAATTCCTTTTCCCTACCACTTTGGTATACCGCAGCTCGCCGTTGTGCCACCGTGACTGACTTGAGCGTCGGAGGGTCTGCGCTCCTAAGGGAGCCAGCCGTTCTCACGTTCTCTTTTCTTTGTCTTGCAGGCAGCCCGCACGGACCAGCAAAAAATCCCCCGTACATTTGGCGCCGTCTGTGGGATCTTCGACTGGTTCCTGCGAGAACGCCCACGGCCACGTGGTTGAGCGCCGTCGGCTCTCGTAACCCCAAAGATGGCTCCGGCGACAAGGGGACGCAGGCAACCGAGGACCCGCGCAAAGTCTGCACTCAGCGAACCTCCTGTTGAGACCACCCAGCCCCATGTCCCGCACAGTGACCAGCTCCTGTTGGAGATGTTGGCCACCCAGCGGGCCATGATGGAGGAACTGACGCGACTACGTTAGGTTCCGGCGGCCAGCTGATGTTCCGGGCCGGCGAAGACGGCGTCTCCGGTGCGACCACCGGCGTCAACATCACGACCGCCCACGGTCGCTCCGGCACGGCAGGTTTCCCAGCCGGAACCCCCAGTCGGGAGAGCGGCTGTACGCGGGGTGCCGGAAACCCCGCTCACGAGGCTGCAGAAGCTAGTGACCCAGCGGTCTAGCAACCAGGCGACCTCGCGCGCGACCATTCCTTGCCGCCGTAGCCGGAGCGTCGATTCTGACGGGTCAGAGGCAAGGTCTCTAGAGCGGGATCGCGACCCGCGCCATCGGCGACGAGGGAAAGAGCCCGCGGTGGAAATACCTTCCTTAGCTCGCGAGGCAACGGCCTCCCGCAGACCAACTGACGCGTTGAAGGAATCCGCGGGTGGACGGCAAGGAGGCCGCCGAGTGGTTGCCCCCGAGGGTCACCGCGGGGTGGGGCCGACCCCGCCACAAGGGAGCGTACGAGACCGCCTAGGACCTGCGCAGCCGCCTCTGTGATTTCTCCCCGGGCACTGGCAGCGATCTAGTGCGCCAGTAGATTTACTGGAAGATCTCGCCGCCCACGGAGGTAGCTCGCCCTTCACCAACGAGGTTCACCAGGGAGGTTTCCCTCAGCACTGGACCCCACCAAAGTTTGTTTTGTTCAACGGGTCGCAAGACCCCGTGGACTACCTCTTGGCCTACCGAAAGTTGTTATTCTTTCGGGATCAGGACCACGTTCTGTGCCGCGCCTTCCCGAGCAGCTTGGCGGGTTCGGCCCTCGACTGGTTTCATAAGTTACCTCCGGGCTCGGTCCATAATTTCACTGCTCTATCCGGGCTGTTCATGGAATAGTACCGGTGCAATCGGCGACCTTCGAAGCAGATCGAATCACTGTTCGGTCTTACCATGGGTGCAAGAGAGACCCTCCGGTGCTTCTCAATGCGATTCCGGAATGCCTATCTCGCTCTTGAGGACTCAGCAGGGCGAGACCGGACGGCCGTGAGTGCCTTTCGGAGCGCGCTCCCCGTAGGAGGTGAGCTTCATGACGCGATAGTCATTTCTGATCCCTGTACCATGATCGAGCTCTTTGCCTTGGTCCAACAACACATTAAGCTCGAAGATGTGGTGCTGGATCGACGAGGGAAGATGGCCGAGCAGCAGCAACCCCCTACCTTGTGCGTAGGCGCCCTCTTGTAAACTATTTTGTGCGATAGTGTGTTTGGACTAGTTCAAATCTGTGCTCGATAGAAATTTACAGCGAACAGCTCGTACGCGATCAGCTCACGTGCAGCGTCCTCAAAGAACAGTCCACCGTTGCGCGGACTTAAAGCCAGACCGGGATCCTCAGAGGCAGCCAGTGGGCGACCTTGAGCTTCCCGGGGCAGTCCGCCGTTGTGCGGACTTAAAGTAAGACCGGGATCCTCAGAGGCAGCCAGTGGGCAACCTTGAGCTTCCCGGGGTAGTCCGTCGTTGTGCGGACTTAAAGCAAGACCGGGATCCTCAGAGGCAGCCAGTGGGCAACCTTGAGCTTCCCGGGGTAGTCCGTCGTTGTGCGGACTTAAAGCAAGACCGGGATCCTCAGAGGCAGCCAGTGGGCAACCTTGAGCTTCCCGGGGTAGTCCGTCGTTGTGCGGACTTAAAACAAGACCGGGATCCTCAGAGGCAGCCAGTGGGCGACCTTGAGCTTCCCGGGGCAGTCTTAAACCGAGATTCTGAGGATCCTTAACCGGTCAGGGGGTAGCTAGCTTTTTGATTCTTTCATCGCTCGTTGGATTTCCACCCTTTGACCCTTACGCTCTGTTTTGGTTCGATTTCTATCGTTTTGTATTTTTGTCGAGCTATAGGGCCCCACTATTTCGCACATATCGAATTTTTATGCATATCGATCTTTTTGCGATGTCGTTTATTTTTTATCGATTTAGCTACCTCGTCCGGGGTATGGTCCTCGGATCGTCGGGGAGAACACATACGCGGCCTGATGCCACGCAGCTTAGCTCGTTGAGCGACCTGGTGACATCACGGGCAGACGCGGCAGAGACACCTTCCGTAGCCTGATGCCGCGCAGCTTAGCTCGTTGAGCGATCTGGTGACATCACGGGTAGACGCGGCAGAGACACCTTACGCGGCCTGATACCACGCAGCTTAGCTCGTTGAGCGATCTGGTGACATCACGGGCAGACGCGGCGGAGACACCTTACGCGGCCTGATGCCGCGCAGCTTAGCACGTTGAGCGATTTGGTGACATCACGAGCAGACGCGGCACAACTTTCGGCACAAGGCCACACCAGTTTGTTGTCCACATGGCAGTAGCGGGAGGCAGTTTGGGCAGAACACAGAGAGAAGAAGCACCAGTGGCCATGGCTCACAGCCCGCCCGGGACCAACCCGGGGCTGTGGCTCGTAACCCGCCCGGAGACCCTACGCGAGGTTGCTTGCGGCAGGTATCTGCAGCCCGCCCGGTGTGGACCCCGACTGTGCGTGGCTAGTTCGCACCGAAAAGAGGCCGCCCGTGGAAGGTACTCTCGGCCCGCCCGACGCTTGCAGTAGCGAAGAGCTGCGTTCCTTGGGCATAGCAGCATCGTCCTCGAGGTCTCACCCATGAGACGCCGAGCCAAAGCCCATGCCGCAAGATCGCTCACGGCTGGTGCCCGCAGCTCGCCCGAGGCAGACCCTGACCGCGAGTGATGAGCTCAAGCCGGAAGGAGATCGCTCGTGGCTGACGCTCCCGGCCCGCCCAGCGTTATAAAGTACTGAGAGTCAAAACGTACTCTCGATGCAGATCGCCCACGGCAGGCGCCCAAGCTCGCCCGAAGCTGACCCTGACCGCATGTGAGGAGCTCGCATCGGAAGGAGATCGCTCGTGGCTGATGCTCGTGGCCCGCCCAGCGTTTTTGAAAAGTACTGAGAGTCAAAACTCTCGACGCAGACCGCCCGCGGCAGGCGCCCAAGCTCGCCCGAAGCTGACCCTGACCGCATGTGAGGAGCTCGCATCGGAAGGAGATCGCTCATGGCTGATGCTCGTGGCCAGCCCAGCGTTCGTGAAATACTGGCAGTCAAAGCTCTCGGCGCAGGCCGCCATCGCTACTATCTCCGCCCCACAAGAAAACTGTTACAGCAGACATTGATATCAGGCACATTACCAGGGATAGGAGTTCGCTAAGACTCCTGAGCAAGCGCCAAAGTCTCCTTGGTCGCTCCCTCAGGAGGGGGTAATGTTGGGGGTAGCTGAAATCTGCCCTGGAGTTCGCACCCCCCCCCCGTGCTCACCAAATCACCTTGACAGGGAGCAAGATCCACATTAGGCTGAAAGGGCCTAGGCCAAGAGCACTCTTAGGAGCTCGCCTAAGCTCGATGGAGCTCGCCTGAGATCGCCCAGGAGCTCGCCTAAGCTCGCTCAGGAGCGCGCTAAGCTCACCCAGGAGCTCGCCAAGCTCACCCAGGAGCTCGCCAAACTCGCCCGGGAGCTCGCCTAAGCTCGCTCCGGAGCTCGCCAAGCTCGCCCAGGAGCTCGCCTAAGCTCGCTCAGGAGCTCGCCCAGGAGCTCGCCAAACTCGCGCGAGAACTCGCTTGCAGTGATAGCGGGAGTTAGACCGTCATGCATAACGAAGACACCGGCATCGCGAACGCCCCTAGCTCGCGCAGGAGCTCGCCCAAGCTCGCGAAGGAGCTCGTCCAAGCTCGCTCAAGAGCTCGCCCAAGCTCGCCAGAATTCCCTAGTTTTTCGAAGAGGTTGCTCCCGCGAGGTCCGACTCTTGATAGATGTGGAAGAGAAGGCGGAGCAATGGAGGGCGAGCTCGCCTTAGCTCCCCATCGGAGGTCGCCCATAATGTATGAGAGGATGCCAGGTGTCAAAACCCCACGGAAGCTACGTGGACAAACGTGGTCCACGGAAGCTCGTTCGAATCAGTTCGAGACCTCCCAGACTTGAACATTCCAGAACAGCCAGCTGGCCGCGACAAGAAAGATGCCCTTCCCCACTCAAACCGCCTGACAGGCTTGACGACAGAATGTCAGGGCGCGAGTACCAAGGACTGTCAGACCCACGCGAGCTAGAACGTGGGGGTCTAGAAGGCCCTGGAAGAATCTCCACGTGTCGGGCCACGGTAGGTCGCCGATTGCTATAAATGCTCACCCCCAGGCTCCATAGTAGAGGGTCGAATTCCTTTTCCCTACCACTTTGGTATACCGCAGCTCGTCGTTGTGCCACCGTGACTGACTTGAGCGTCGGAGGGTTTGCACTCCTAAGGGAGCCAGCCGTTCTCACGTTCTCTTTTCTTTGCCTTGCAGGCAGCCCGCACGGACCAGCGAAAAATCCCCCGTACAGTATGCATGAATTAGAATGGATCCTATGAATGAATTAGAATGGATCGTACGAATGAATTAGAATGGATCGTACGAATGAATTAGAATGGATCGTGCTAATGAATTAGGATTGATCGAACGAATGAATTAGCATGGATCGTGCTAATGAATTAGAATGGATCGTACGAATGAATTAGAATGGATCAAATGAATGAATTAGAATGGTTACATTCATGCGAATGAATTATAATGGATCGTACGAATGGATTAGAATGGATACATTCGAGCGAATGAATTAGAATGGATCGTACGGAATGAATTAGAATGGATTGTATGAATGAATTAGAATGGATCGTTCGAATGAATTAGAATGGATCGTACGAATGAATTAGAATGGATCTTACGAATGAATTAGAATGGATCGTACGAATGAGTACGAATGGATCGTACGAATGAAATAGAATGGATTGTACGAATGAATTAGAATGGATTCGTATGAATGAATTAGAATGGATACATTCGTGCAAATGAATTAGAATGGATCATACGAATGAGTAAGAATGGATCGTACGAATGAAATAGAATAGATTGTACGAAAGAATTAGAATAGATCGTATGAATGAATTAGAATGGATCCTATGAATGAATTAGAATGGATCGTGCGAATGAATTAGAATGGATCGTACGAATGAATTAGAATGAATCGTGCGAATGAATTAGAATGGATACATTCGTGCGAATGAATTAGAATTGATCGTACGAATGAATTAGAATGGATCATGCGAATGAATTAGAATGGATCGTACGAATGAATTAGAATGGATCGTACGAATGAACTAGAATGGATACATTCGTGTGTACGAACCATTCTAATTCATTCATACGATCCATTCTAATTCATTCGTACGATCCATTCTAATTCATTCGCACAATGTATCCATTCTAATTCATTCGTACGATCCATTCTAATTCATTCGCACGATCCATTCTAATTCATTCGTACGATCCATTCTAATTCTTTCACACGATCCATTCTAATTCATTCGTACGATCTATTCTAATTCATTTGCACGATCCATTCTAATTCATTCGTACGATCCATTCTAATTCATTTATACGATCCATTCTAATTCATTCGTACGATCCATTCTAATTCATTCACACAAATGTATCCATTCTAATTCATTCGTACGATCCATTCTAATTCATTCGCACGACCCATTCTAATTCATTCGTGCGATCCATTCTAATTCATTCGTACGATCCATTCTAATTCATTCGTATGATCCATTCTAATTAATTCGTATGATCCATTCTAATTCATTCGTACGATCCATTCTAATTCATTCATACAATCCATTCTAATTCATTCGCACGAATGTATCCATTCTAATTAATTCGTACGATCCATTCTAATTTATTCGTATGATCTATTCTTATTCATTCGCACGATCCAGTCTAATTGATTCGCACAATCCATTCTAATTCATTCGCACGAATGTATCGATTCTAATTCATTCGTACGATCCATTCTAATTCATTAATACGATCCATTCTAATTCATTAATATGATCCATTCTAATTCATTAATATCGATTCTAATTCATTCATACGATCCATTCTAATTCATATGCACAAAGCTATCCATTCTAATTCATTCGCACGGAATAATTAGAATGGATTGTATGAAAGAATAGATCGTATGAATGAATTAGAATGGGTCGTACGGAATGAATTAGAATGGATTGGATGAATGAATTAGAATAGATCGTACGAATGAGTAAGAATGGATCGTACGAATGAATTAGAATGGATCATACAAATGAATTAGAATGGATCGTACGAATTAATTAGAATGGATCATACGAATGAAATAGAATGGATCGTACGAATGAATTAGAATGGATCGTACGAAGGAATTAGAATGGATCGTGCGAAGGAATTAGAATGGATCGTACGAATGAATTATAATGGATATATTCATGCAAATGAATTAGAATGGATCGTATGAATGAATTAGAATGGATCGTATGAGTGAATTAGAACGGATAGTACGAATGAAGTAGAATGGATCGTATGAATTAATTAGAATGGATACATTCGTGCGAATGAATTAGAATGGATCGTATGAATGAATTAGAATGGATCATACGAATGAATTAGAAAGGATCTTGCGAATGAATTAGAATGGATCGTACGAATGAATTAGAATGGATCGTACGAATGAACTAGAATGGATACATTCATGCGAATGAATTAGAATGGATCGTACGAATGAATTAGAATGGATCGTCTGAATGAATTAGAATGGATCTTACGAATGAATTAGAATAGATCGTACGAATGAATTAGAATGGATCGTACGAATGAATTACAATGGTTAAATTCGTGCGAATGAATTAGAATGGATCAGACGAATGAATTAGAATGGATCGTACGAATGAATTAGAATGGATCAAATGAATAAATTAGAATGGATCGTACGAATAAATTAGAATGGATACATTCGTCCGAATGAATTAGAATGGATCGTACGAATGAATTAGAATCGATCGTACGAATGAATTAGAATGGATCGTACGAATGAATTAGAATGGATACATTCGTACGAATGAATTAGAATGGATCGTACGAATGAATTAGAATGGATCGTACGGAATGAATTAGAATGGATATATTTGAACGAATAAATTAGAATGGATCATACGAATGAATTAGAATGGATCGTACGAATGAATTAGAATGGATAGTGCGAATGAATTAGAATCGATCGTACGAATGAATTAGAATGGATCGTACGAATGAATTAGAATGGATCGTATGAATGAATTAGAATGGATACATTCATGCGAATGAATTAGAATGGATCGTGTGAATCCATTAGACTGGATCGTGCGAATGAATAAAGAATGGATCATACGAATGAATGAGAATGGATTGTACGATTTAATTAGAATGGATACATTCGTGCGAATGAATTAGAATAGATTGTATGAATGAATTAGAATGGATCGTACGAATGAATTAGAATGGATCATACGAATTAATTAGAATGGATCATACGAATGAATTAGAATGAATTGTACGAATGAAATAGAATGGATTCGTACGAATGAATTAGAATGGATACATTCGTGCGAATGAATTAGAATGGATACATTCGTGCGAAAGAATTAGAATAGATCGTATGAATGAATTAGAATGGATCCTATGAATGAATTAGAATGGATCGTGCGAATGAATTAGAATGGATCGTACGAATGAATTAGAATGGATCATGCTAATGAACTAGAATTGATCGAACGAATGAATTAGCATGGATCATGCTAATGAATTAGAATGGATCGTACGAATGAATTAGAATGGATCAAATGAATGAATTAGAATGGTTACATTCATGCGAATAAATTAGAATGGATCGTACGAATGGATTAGAATGGATACATTCGAGCGAATGAATTAGAATGGATCGTACGGAATGAATTAGAATGGATTGTATGAATGAATAACAATGGATCGTTCGAATGAATTAGAATGGATCGTACGAATGAATTTGAATCGATCTTACGAATGAATTAGAATGGATCGTACGAATGAGTAAGAATGGATCGTACGAATGAAATAGAATGGATTGTACGAATGAATTAGAATGGATTCGTATGAATGAATTAGAATGGATACATTCGTGCGAATGAATTAGAATGGATCATACGAATGAGTAAGAATGGATCGTACGAATGAAATAGAATAGATTGTAGGAAAGAATTAGAATAGATCGTATGAATGAATTAGAATGGATCCTATGAATGAATTAGAATGGATCATGCGAATGAATTAGAATGGATCGTACGAATGAATTAGAATGAATCATGCGAATGAATTAGAATGGATACATTCGTGCGAATGAATTAGAATTGATCGTACGAATGAATTAGAATGGATCGTGCGAATGAATTAGAATGGATCGTACGAATGAATTAGAATGGATCGTACGAATGAACTAGAATGGATACATTCGTGCGTACGATCCATTCTAATTCATTCATACGATCCATTCTAATTCATTCGTACGATCCATTCTAATTCATTCGCACAATGTATCCATTCTAATTCATTCGTACGATCCATTCTAATTCATTCGCACGATCCATTCTAATTCATTCGTACGATCCATTCTAATTCTTTCACACGATCCATTCTAATTCATTCGTACGATCCATTCTAATTCATTTGCTCGATCCATTCTAATTCATTCGTACGATCCATTCTAATTCATTCATACGATCCATTCTAATTCATTTGTACGATCCATTCTAATTCATTTGCACAAATGTATCCATTCTAATTCATTCGCACGACCCTTTCTAATTCATTCGTGCGATCCATTCTAATTCATTCGTACGATCCATTCTAATTCATTCGTATAATCCATTCTTATTAATTCGTATGATCCATTCTAATTCATTCGTACGATCCATTCTAATTCATTCATACAATCCATTCTAATTCATTCGCACGAATGTATCCATTCTAATTAATTCGTACGATCCATTCTAATTTATTCGTATGATCTATTCTTATTCATTCGCACGATCCAGTCTAATTGATTCGCACAATCCATTCTAATTCATTCGCACGAATGTATCCATTCTAATTCATTCGTACGATCCATTCTAATTCATTAATATGATCCATTCTAATTCATTCGTACGATCCATTCTAATTCATATGCACAAAGGTATCCATTCTAATTCATTCGCACGAAAGAATTAGAATGGATTGTATGAAGTATGAATGAATTAGAATGGATCGTACGGAATGAATTAGAATGGATTGTATGAATGAATTAGAATGGATCGTACGAATGAGTAAGAATAGATCGTACGAATGAATTAGAATGGATCATACAAATGAATTAGAATGGATCGTATGAATTAATTAGAATGGATCATACGAATGAAATAGAATGGATCGTACGAATGAATTAGAATGGATCGTACGAAGGAATTAGAATGGATCGTGCGAAGGAATTAGAATGGATCGTACGAATGAATTAGAATGGATATATTCATGCAAATGAATTAGAATGGATCGTATGAATGAATTAGAATGGATCGTATGAGTGAATTAGAACGGATAGTACGAATGAAGTAGAATGGATCGTATGAATGAATTAGAATGGATACATTCGTGCGAATGAATTAGAATGGATCGTATGAATGAATTAGAATGGATCGTACGAATGAATTAGAAAGGATCGTGCGAATGAATTAGAATGGATCGTACGAATGAATTAGAATGGATCGTACGAATGAATTACAATGGATACATTCATGCGAATGAATTAGAATGGATCGGACGAATGAATTAGAATGGATCGTACGAATGAATTAGAATGGATCAAATGAATGAATCTAATTCATTCTAATTAGAATGGATACATTAGAATAAATTAGAATGGATCCATTCTACGATCCATTCTACAATACATTCGTACGAAGGAATTAGAATTGTATGATCCATTCTAATTAGAATTAGAATGGATCCTACGAATGTATCATATGAATTAGAATGGATCGTACGAATAAATTAGAATGGATCAAATGAATTGGAATGCATCATTCGTATGATCCATTCTAATTCATTCGTATGAATTAATTCATACAATCCATTCTAATTCTTTCACACGAATTAGAGTATGAATGTATCCATTCGAATGTATCGTACGATCCATTCTAATTCATTCGTACTCTAATTCCTTCATACGATCCATTCTAATTCTAATTTTAATTCTTTCACACGAATTAGAGTATGAATGTATCCATTCGAATGTATCGTACGATCCATTCTAATTCATTCGTACTCTAATTCGTTCGTACGAATGAATTAGAATGGATTCATTTTAATTCTTATTTATGAATAAATAAGAATGGATACAATCCATTTAGATTCATTCGCACAAATGTATCCATGCAAATTCATTCGTACGATCCAGTCTAATTCATTCGAACGATCCATTCTAATTCCTTCGTACGATCCATTCTAGTTCATTCGTACGATCTATTCTAATTCATTCGTACGATCCTATGTATCCATTCTAATTCATTCTAATTCATACGATTCATTCTAATTATCCATTCGTGCGAAAGAATTAGAATAGATCGTATGAATGAATTAGAATCGATCCTATGTATGAATTAGAATGGATCGTGCGAATGAATTAGAATGGATCGTACGAATGAATTAGAATAGATCGTACGAATGAATTAGAATGGATCGTACGAAGGAATTAGAATGGATCGTACGAATGAATTAGAATGTATTGTGCGAATGAATTAGAATGGATCGTATGAATGAATAAGAATAGATTGTACGAATGGATTAGAATGGATCGTACGATTCATTCTAATTCATATAGAATAGATTGTATATTAATATGATCGCACGAATAGAATTAGAATGGATTGTATGAATGAATTAGAATGGATCGTATGAATGAATTAGAATGGATCGTGCGAATGAATTCGAATGGATCGTACGAATTCATTCTAATTCATTCATACAATCTATTCTAATTCTTTCATTCGCACGAATGAATTAGAATGAATCTATTCTATTTCATTCGTACGATCCATTCTAATTCATTCGCACGAATGTATCCATTCTAATTCATTCGTACGATCCATTCTAATTCATTCGTACGATCCATTCTAATTCATTCTTACGATCCATTCTAATTCATTCGTGCGATCCATTCTAATTCATTCTAATTCATTCATACGATCCATTCTAATTCATTCGTGCGATCCATTCTAATTCATTCGTACGAATAAATTAGAATGGATCTTATGAATGAATTAGAATGGATCGTACGAATGAATTAGAATGGATCGTACGAATGAATTAGAATGGATACATTCGTGCGAATGAATTAGAATGGATCGGACGAATGAATTTGAATGGATCGTACGAATGAATTACAATGGATCGTACTAATGAATTAGAATGGATCGTACGAATAAATTAGAATGGATACATTCGTCCGAATGAATTAGAATGGATCATACGAATGAGTAAGAATGGATCGTACGAATGAAATAGAATAGATTGTACGAATGAATTAGAATGGATCCTACGAATGAATTAGAATGGATCATGTGAAACAATTAGAATGGATTGTATGAATGAATTAGAATGGATCGTATGAATGAATTAGAATGGATCGTGCGAATGAATTCGAATGGATCGTACGAATTCATTCTAATTCATTCATACAATCCATTCTAATTCTTTCACACGATCCATTCTAATTCATTCGTACGTTCCATTCTAATTCATTAGCACGATCCATGCTAATTCATTCGTTCGATCAATTCTAATTCATTAGCACGATCCATTCTAATTCATTCGTACGATCCATTCTAATTCATTCGCACGATCCATTCTAATTCATTCATAGGATCCATTCTAATTCATTCGTACGATCTATTCTAATTCTTTCGCACGAATGTATCCATTGTGCGAATGAATTAGAATGGATCGTACGAATGAATTAGAATGGATCGTACGAATGAACTAGAATGGATACATTCGTGCGAATGAATTAGAATGGATCGTACGAATGAATTAGAATGGATCGTACAAATGAATTAGAATGGATCTTATGAATGAATTAGAATGGATCGTACGAATGAATTAGAATGGATCGTACGAATGAATTAGAATGGATCTTACGAATGAATTAGAATGGATCGTACGAATGAATTAGAATGGATACATTCGTGCGAATGAATTAGAATGGATCGGACGAATGAATTAGAATGGATCGTACGAATGAATTAGAATGGATCAAATGAATGAATTAGAATGGTTACAATCATGCAAATGAATTAGAAAGGATCGTACGAATGGATTAGAATGGATACATTCGAGCGAATGAATTAGAATGGATCATGCGAATGAATTAGAATGGATCGTACGAATGGATTAGAATGGATCCTACGAATGGATTAGAATGGATACCTTTGTGCAGAATGGATCGTATGAATGAATTAGAATGGATACATTCGTGCACGATCCATTCTAATTCATTCGCACGAATGTATCCATTCTAATTCATTCGTACGATCCATTCTAATTCATTAATATGATCATTCTAATTCATTCGTACGATCCATTCTAATTCATTCGTATGATCCATTCTAATTCATTCGGACGAATGTATCCATTCTAATTTATTCGTACGATCCATTCTAATTCATTCGTACGATCCATTCTAATTCATTCGTATGATCCATTCTAATTCATTCGTCCGATCCATTCTAATTCATTCGCACGAATGTATCCATTCTAATTCATTCGTACGATCCATTCTAATTCATTTGTACGATCCATTCTGATTCATTCGAAAGATCCATTCTAATTCATTCGTACGATCCATTCTAATTCATTCGTACGATCCATTCTAATTCATTCGTCCGATCCATTCTAATTCATTCGCACGAATGCATCCATTCAAATTCATTCGTACGATCCATTCTAATTCATTCGTACGATCCATTCTAATTCATTCGTAAGATCCATTCTAATTCATTCGTACGATCCATTCTAATTCATTCGTACGATCCATTCTAATTCATTCCCACGAATGTATCCATTCTAGTTCATTCGTACGATCCATTCTAATTCATTCGTACGATCCATTCTAATTCATTCGCACGATGCATTCTAATTCATTCGTACGATCAATTCTAATTCATTCGCACGAATGTATCCATTCTAATTCATTCGTACGATCCATTCTAATTCATTCGTACGATCCATTCTAATTCTTTCACACGATCCATTATAATTCATTTGTAGGATCCATTCTAATTCATTCGTACAATCTATTCTATTTCATTCGTACGATCCATTCTTACTCATTCGTATGATCCATTCTAATTCATTCGCACGAATGTATCCATTCTAATTCATTCATACGAATCCATTCTAATTCATTCGTACAATCCATTCTATTTCATTCGTATGATCCATTCTTACTCATTCGTACGATCCATTCTAATTCATTCGTAAGATCCATTCTAATTCATTCGTACGATCCATTCTAATTCATTCGTACGATCCATTCTAATTCATTCACACGAATGTATCCATTCTAGTTCATTCGTACGATCCATTCTAGTTCATTCGTACGATCCATTCTAATTTATTCGTACGATCCATTTTAATTCATTCGTATGATCCATTCTAATTAATTCGTATGATCCATTCTAATTCATTCGCACAATCCATTCTATTTCATTGCAAATCAATTAGACTGGATCGTGCGAATGAATAAGAATAGATCATACGAATGAATTAGAATGGATCGTACGAATTAATTAGAATGGATACATTCGTGCGAATGAATTAGAATGGATTGTATGAATGAATTAGAATGGATCGTATGAATGAAATAGAATGGATCATAAGAATTAATTAGAATGGATCATACGAATGAATTAGAATGGATCGTACGAATAAATTAGAATGGATCGTACGAATGAATTAGAATGGATCGTGCGAATGAATTAGAATGGATCGTACGAATGAATTAGAATGGATATATTCGTGCAAATGAATTAGAATGGATCGTATGAATGTATTAGAATGGATCGTATGAGTGAATTAGAATGGATCGTACGAACGAATTAGAATGGATCGTATGAATGAATTAGAATGGATACATTCGTGTAATTCATTCGTACGATCCATTCTAATTCCTTCGTACGATCCATTCTAATTCATTTGTACGATCCATTCTAATTCATTCATACAATCCATTCTAATTCTTTCACACGATCCATTCTAATTCATTCGTACAATCCATTCTAATCCATTCGTAAGATCCATTCTAATTCATTCGTACGATCCATTCTAATTCATTCGTACGATCCATTCAAATTCATTAATATGATCCATTCTAATTCATTCGTACGATCCATTCTAATAAATTAGAATTGATCGTACGAATGAAATAGAATGGATTGCACGAATGATTTTGAATTGATCGTACGAATGAATTAGAATGGATCGTGTGAAAGAATTAGAATGGATTGTATGAATGAATTAGAATGGATCGTACGAATGAATTAGAATGGATCGTACGAAGGAATTAGAATGGATCGTACGAATGAATTACACGAATGTATCGATTCTAATTCATTCATACGATCGTACGAATGAAATAGAATGGATCGCACGAATGAATTAGAATGGATCGTACGAATGAAATAGAATGGATATATTCGTGCAAATGAATTAGAATGGATTGTATGAATGAATTAGAATGGATCGTATGAGTGAATTAGAACGGATAGTACGAATGAAGTAGAATGGATCGTATGAATGAATTAGAATGGATACATTCGTGTGAATGAAT
This sequence comes from Chamaelirium japonicum, assembly GCA_947650365.1. Classification (NCBI taxonomy): domain Eukaryota; kingdom Viridiplantae; phylum Streptophyta; class Magnoliopsida; order Liliales; family Melanthiaceae; genus Chamaelirium; species Chamaelirium japonicum. The sequence continues at coordinate 870,623 of CANTAL010000101.1, forward strand.
TACAATGGATCGTATGAATGAATTAGAATAGATTTTGTGAATGAATTAGAATGGATCGTACGAATGAATTAGAATGGATACATTCGTGTGAATGAGTTAGAATGGATTGTATGAATGAATTAGAATGGATCGTACGAATAAAATAGAATGGATCGTACGAATGAAATAGAATGGATCGCACGAATGAATTAGAATGGATCGTACGAATGAATTAGAATGGATCGTGTGAAAGAATTAGAATGGATCGTATGAATGAATTAGAATGGATCGTACGAATGAATTAGAATAGATCGTACGAATGAATTAGAATGGATCGTATGAAGGAATTAGAATGGATCGTACGAATGAATTAGAATGGATATATTCGTGCAAATGAATTAGAATGGATCGTATGAATGTATTAGAATGGATCGTATGAGTGAATTAGAATGGATCGTACGAACGATTTAGAATGGATCATATGAATGAATTAGAATGGATACATTCGGGTAATTCATTCGTACGATCCATTCTAATTCCTTCGTACGATCCATTCTAATTCATTCGTACGATCCATTCTAATTTATTCATACAATCCATTCTAATTCTTTCACACGATCCATTCTAATTCATTCGTACGATCCATTCTAATCCATTCGTAAGATCCATTCTAATTCATTCGTACGATCCATTCTAATTCATTCGTACGATCCATTCTAATTCATTAATATGATCCATTCTAATTCATTCGTACGATCCATTCTAATAAATTAGAATTGATCGTACGAATGAAATAGAATGGATTGCACGAATGATTTTGAATGGATCGTACGAATGAATTAGAATGGATCGTGTGAAAGAATTAGAATGGATTGTATGAATGAATTAGAATGGATCGTACGAATGAATTAGAATGGATCGTACGAAGGAATTAGAATGGATCGTACGAATGAATTAGAATGGATCGTACGAATGAATTAGAATAGATCGTACGAATGAATTAGAATGGATCGTACGAAGGAATTAGAATGGATCGTACGAATGAATTAGAATGGATATATTCGTGCAAATGAATTAGAATGGATCGTATGAATGAATTAGAATGGATCGTATGAGTGAATTAGAACGGATAGTACGAATGAAGTAGAATGGATCGTATGAATGAAATAGAATGGATACATTCGTGCGAATGAATTCGAATGGATCGTATGAATGAATTAGAATAGATTTTGTGAATGAATTAGAATGGATCGTACGAATGAATTAGAATGGATACATTCGTGCGAATGAGTTAGAATGGATTGTATGAATGAATTAGAATGGATCGTACGAATGAACTATAATGGATACATTCGTGCGAATGAATTAGGATGGATCGTACGAATGAATTAGAATGGATCGTACGAATGAATTAGAATGAATCGTACGAATGAATTATAATAGATTGCGCGAATGAATTAGAATGGATCGTGCGAATGAAATAGAATGGATACAAATGAATTAGAATGGATCATACGAATGAATTAGAATGACGATCCATTCTTACTCATTCGTATGATCCATTCTAATTTATTCGCACGAATGTATCCATTCTAATTCATTCGTACGTCTAATTCATTCATACGATCCATTCTAATTCATTTGCACGAATATATCCATTCTAATTCATTCGTACGATCCATTCTTATTCCTTCATACGATCCATTCTAATTCATTCTTACGATCTATTCTAAGTCATTCATACGATCCATTCTAATTCATTCGTACGATCCATTCTAATTCCTTCGTACGATCCATTCTAATTCATTCGTACGATCCATTCTAATTCATTCATACAATCCATTCTAATTCTTTCACACGATCCATTCTAATTCATTCGTACGATCCATTCTAATCCATTCTTAAGATCCATTCTAATTCATTCGTACGATCCATTCTAATTCATTCGTACGATCTATTCTAATTCATTAATATGAACCATTCTAATTCATTCGTATGATCCATTCTAATGAATTAGAAATGATCGTACGAATGAAATAGAATGGATAGCACGAATGATTTGGAATGGATCGTACGAATGAATTAGAATGGATCGTGTGAAAGAATTAGAATGGATTGTATGAATGAATTAGAATGGATCGTACGAATGAATTAGAATGGATCGTATGAAGGAATTAGAATGGATCGTACGAATAAATTAGAATGGATCGTACGAATGAATTAGAATAGATCGTACGAATGAATTAGAATGGATCGTAGGAAGGAATTTGAATGGATCGTACGAATGAATTAGAATGGATATATTCGTGACCATTCTAATTCATTCATACGATCCATTCTAATTCATTCATACAATCCATTCTAATTCTTTCACATGATCCATTCTAATTCATTCGTAGGATCCATTCTAATTCTTTCATACAATCTATTCTATTTCATTCGTACGATCCATTCTTACTCATTCGTATGATTCATTCTAATTCATTCGGACGAATGTATCCATTCTTATTTATTCATACGATCCATTCTAATTCATTCGTACGATCCATTCTAATTCAGTCGTACGATCCATTCTAATTCATTCGTCCGATCCATTCTAATTCATTCGCATGAATGTATCCATTCTAATTCATTCGTACGATCCATTCTAATTCATTCATACGATCCATTCTAATTCATTCGTAAGATCCATTCTAATTCATTCGTACGATCCATTCTAATTTATTCGTACGATCCATTCTAATTCATTCGTACGATCCATTCTAATTTATTCGCACGATCCATTCGAATTAATTCGTACGATCCATTCTAATTCATTCATACGATCCATTCTAATTCATTCGTACGATCCATTCTAATTCATTCGCACAAATGTATCCATTCTAATTCATTCGTACGATCCATTCTAATTCATTCGCACGATCCATTCTAATTCATTCGTACGATCCATTCTAATTCATTCGCACAATCTGTTCTTATTCATTCGCACAATCCATTCTAATTCATTCGTACGATCCATTCTAATTCATTCGCACGAATGGATCCATTCTAGTTTGTTCGTACGATCCATTCTAATTCATTCGTACGATCCATTCTAATTCATTCGCACGATCCATTCAAATTCATTCGTACGATCCATTCTAATTCATTCATACGATCCATTCTAATTCATTCGTACGATCCATTCTAATTCATTCGTCCGATCCATTCTAATTCATTCGCACGATCCATTCTTACTCATTGGTATGATCCATTCTAATCCATTCGTATGATCCATTCATACGATCCATTCTAATTCATTCTAATTAGAATGGATACATTCATGCGAATAAATTAGAATGGATCATACGAATGAGTAAAAATGGATCGTCATTCTAATTCATTCGTAAGATCCATTCTAATTCATTTGTATCCATTCTATTTCATTCACACGATCCATTCTAATTCATTCGCGCAATCTATTCTAATTCATTCGTACGATCCATTCTAATTCATTCGTACGATCCTTTCTAATTCATTCGCACGAATGTATCCATTCTAGTTCATTCGTACGATCCATTCTAATTCATTCATACAATCCATTCTAATTCATTCGCACGAATGTATCCATTCTAATTCATTCGTACGATCCATTCTAATTCATTCACAAAATCTATTCTAATTCATTCATACGATCCATTCTAATTCATTCGCACGAATGTATCCATTCTAATACATTCATACGATCCATTCTACTTCATTCGTACTATCCGTTCTAATTCACTCATACAATCTATTCTAATTCATTCATACGATCCATTCTAATTCATTTGCATGAATATATCTATTCTAATTCATTCGTACGATCCATTCTAATTCTTTCGTACGATCCATTCTAATTCCTTCGTACGATCCATTCTATTTCATTCGTATGATCCATTCTAATTCCTTCGTACGATCCATTCTAATTCCTTTGTATCCATTCTAATTCATTCATACAATCAATTCTAATTTATTCGCACGAATGTATCCATTCTAATTCATTTGCACGATCCATTCTAATTCATTCCTATGATCTATTCTAATTCATTCGTACGATCCATTCTACGATCCATTCTAATTCATTCGTATATTCCATTCTAATTCATTAGCACGATCCATGCTAATGAATTAGAATGGATCGTACGATCCAATCTAATTCATTCATACGATCCATTCTTACTCATTCGTATGATCCATTCTAATTCAATCGTACGATCCATTCTAATTCATTCGTACGATCCATTCTAATTCCTTTGTACGATCCATTCTAATTCATTCGTGCAATCCATTCTATTTCATTCGTACGATCAATTCTAATTCATTAGAATGGATCGTACGAATGAATTAGAATGGATCATATTAATGAATTAGAATGAATCGTACGAATGAATTAGAATGGATCGTACGAATGAATTAGAATGGATCTTACGAATGAATTAGAATAGATCGTGCGAATGAATTAGAATGGATCATACGAATGAGTAAGAATGGATCGTACAATTGAATTAGAATGGATTAGAATATATTAGAATAGATCGTACGAATGAAATAGAATAGATTGTACGAATGAATCAGAATGGATTCGTACGAATGAATTAGAATGGAAACATTCGTGCGAATGAATTAGAATGGATCGTACGAATGAATTAGAATGGATCGTGAGAAAGAATTAGAATGGATTGTATGAATGAATTAGAATAGATCGTATGAATGAATTAGAATGGATCGTACGAATGAATTAGAATGGATCGTGCGAATGAATTAGAACGGATCGTACGAATGAATTAGAATGGATACATTCGTGCGAATGAATTAGAATGGATCGGACGAATGAATTAGAATGGATCGTACGAATGAATTAGAATGGATCAAATGAATGAATTAGAATGGATCGTACGGATGAATTAGAATGCATCATACGAAAGAATTAGAATGGATATATTCGTGCTAATGAATTAGAATTGATCGAACGAATGAATTAGGATGGATTGTATGAATGAATTAGAATGGATTGTACGAATGAATTAGAATGGATCGTACGAATGAGTAAGAATGGATCATACGAATGAGTAAGAATGGATCGTACGAATGAAATAGAATAGATCGTACGAATGAATTAGAATGGATCGTACGAAGGAATTAGAATGGATCGTACGAATGAATTAGAATGGATATATTCGTGCAAATGAATTAGAATGGATCCTATGAATGTATTAGAATGGGTCGTATGAGTGAATTAGAATGGATCGTACGAATGAATTAGAATGGATCGTATGAATGATTTAGAATGGATACATTCGTGTGAATGAATTAGAATGGATCGTATGAATGAATTAGAATAGATTTTGTGAATGAATTAGAACTGATCGTACGAATGAATTAGAATGGATACATTCGTGCGAATGAATTAGAATGGATTGTATGAATGAATTAGAATAGATCCTATGAATGAATTAGAATGGATCGTACGAATGAATTAGAATGGATACATTCGTGCAAATGAATTAGAATTGATCGTACGAATGAATTAGAATGGATCGTGCGAATGAATTAGAATGGATCGTACGAATGAATTAGAATGGATACATTCGTGCGAATGAATTAGAATGGATACATTCGTGCGAAAGAATTAGAATAGATCGTATGAATGAATTAGAATGGATACTATGAATGAATTAGAATGGATCGTGCGAATGAATTAGAATGGATCGTACGAATGAATTAGAATGGATCGTGCTAATGAATTAGAATTGATCGAATGAATGAATTAGCATGGATCGTGCTAATGAATTAGAATGGAACGTACGAATGAATAAGAATGGATCGTGTGAAAGAATTAGAATGCATTGTATGAATGAATTAGAATTGATCGTATGAATGAATTAGAATGGATCGTGCGAATGAATTCGAATGGATCGCATGATCCATTCGAATAGAATGGATCGTATGAAGGAATTAGAATGGATCGGGCGAATGAATTAGAATGCATTCTATTCGAATGGATCATGCGATCCATTCGAATTCATTCGCACGATCCATTCTAATTCATTCATACGATCCATTCTAATTCATTCATACAATCCATTCTAATTCTTTCACACGATCCATTCTAATTCATTCGTAGGATCCATTCTAATTCATTCGTACAATCTATTCTATTTCATTCGTACGATCCATTCTTACTCATTCGTATGATCCATTCTAATTCATTCGGACGAATGTATCCATTCTAATTTATTTGTACGATCCATTCTAATTCATTCGTACGGTCCATTCTAATTCATTCGTACGATCCATTCTTACTTATTCGTATGATCCATTCTAATTCATTCGTACGATCCATTCTAATTCATTCGTACGATCCATTCTAATTCATTCGCACAATCTATTTTAATTCATTCGTACGATCCATTCTAATTCATTCGTACGATCGTACGAAGGAATTAGAATGAATCGTACGAAATGAATTAGAATGGATTGTATGAATAAATTAGAATGGATACATTCGTGCGAATGAATTAGAATGGATCATACGAATGAGTAAGAATGGTTCGTACGAATGAAATAGAATGGATTGTACGAATGAATTAGAATGGATCATACAAATGAAATAGAATGGATTGTACGAATGAATTAGAATGGATCGTACGAATGAATTAGAATGGATCGTGTGAAAGAATTAGAATGCATTGTATGAATGAATTAGAATGGATCGTATGAATGAATTAGAATGGATCGTGCGAATGAATTCGAATGGATTGCATGATCCATTCGAATAGAATGGATCGTATGAATGAATTAGAATGGATCGGGCGAATGAATTAGAATGGATTGTAGGAATGAATTAGAATGGATCGTATGAATGAATTAGAATGGATCGTATGAATGAATTAGAATGGATCGGGCGAATGAATTAGAATGGATTGTAGGAATGAATTAGAATGGATCGTATGAATGAATTAGAATGGATCGTATGAATGAATTAGAATGGATCGTGCGAATGAATTAGAATGGATCGTACGAATGAATTAGAATGGATCGTAAGAATGAATTAGAATGGATCATACGAATAAATTAGAATGGATCATACAAATGAGTAAGAATGGATCGTACGAATGAAATAGAATGGATTGTACGAATGAATTAGAATGGACACATTCATGCGAATGAATTAGAATGGATCGGACGATTGAATTAGAATGGATCGTACGATTCATTCTAATTCATTCGTACGATCCATTCTAATACATTCGTACGATTCATGCTAATTCATTCGCATGATCCATTCTAATTCATTCGTACGATCCATTCTTATTCATTCATACGATCCATTCTAATTCATTCGCACAATCCATTCTAATTCATTCGTACAATCCATTCTAATTCATTCGTATGATCCATTCTAACTCATTCGGTGGATCCATTCTAATTCATTTGTACGATCCATTCTAATTCATTCCCACGATCCATTCTAATTTATTCGTACGATCCATTCTAATTCATTCGTACGATCTATTCTAATTCATTCGCACGAATGTAACCATTCTAATTCATTCATACGATTCATTCTAATTCATTCGTATGAGCTATTCTAATTCATTCGTACGATCCATTCTAATTCATTCGTACGATCTATTATAATTCATTCATACAATCCATTTAGATTCATTCGCACAAATATATCCATTCCAATTCATTCGTACGATCCAGTCTAATTCATTCGTACGATCCATTCAAATTCCTTCCTACGATCCATTCTAAATCATTCGTACGATCTATTCTAATTCATTCGTACGATCCATTCTAATTCATTCGTACGATCCATTCTAATTCCTTCGTACGATCCATTCTAATTCATTCGTACAATCTATTCTAATTCATTCGTACGAATGGATACATTCGTGTGAATGAATTAGAATGGATCGTACGAATGAGTAAGAATGGATCGTACGAATGAAAAAGAATGGATTGCACGAATGAATTAGAATGGATCGTACGAATGAATTAGAATGGATCGTGTGAAAGAATTAGAATGGATTGTATGAATGTATAAGAATGGATGGTACGAATGAATTAGAATGGATCGTACGAAGGAATTAGAATGGATCGTAAGAATCAATTAGAATGGATCGTACGAAGGAATTAGAATGGATCAAACGAATGAAATAGAATGGATCGTACGAATAAATTAGAATGGATACATTCGTCCGAATGAATTAGAATGGATCATACGAATGAGTAAGATTGGATCGTACGAATGAAATAGAATAGATCGTATGAGTGAATTAGAATGGATTGTATGAATGAATTAGAATAGATCGTATGAATGAATTAGAATGGATCGTGCGAATGAATTCGAATGAATCGTACGAATTCATTCTAATTCATTCATACAATCCATTCTAATTCTTTCACACGATCTATTCTAATTCATTCGTAGGATCCATTCTAATTCATTCGTACAATCCATTCTATTTGATTTGTACGATCCATTCTTACTCATTCGTATGATCCATTCTAATTCATTCGTACGATCCATTCTAATTTATTCGCACGAATGTATCCATTCTAATTCATTCGTACGATCCATTCTAATTCATTCACACAATCTATTCTAATTCATTCATACGATCCATTCTAATTCATTCGCACGAATGTATCCATTCTAATTCATTCATACGATCCATTCTACTTCATTCGTACTATCCGTTCTAATTCACTCATACGATCCATTCTAATTCATTCATACGATCCATTCTAATTCGTTCTAATTCATTCGTACAATCTATTCTATTTCATTCGTACGATCCATTCTTACTCATTCGTATGATCCATTCTATTTCATTCGGACGAATGTATCCATTCTAATTTATTCGTACGATCCATTCTAATTCATTCGTACGATCCATTCTTACTCATTCATACGATCCATTCTAATTCCTTCATACGATCCATTCTAATTCCTTCGCACGATCCATTCTAATTCTTTCATACAATCCATTCTAATTCTTTCGTGCGAATGAATTAGAATGGATACCTTTGTGCATATGAATTAGAATGGATTGTAAGAATGAATTAGAATGAATCATATTAATGAATTAGAATGGATCGTACGAATGAATTAGAATGGATACATTCATGCGAATGAATTAGAATGGATCGTGTGAATCAATTAGACTGGATCGTGCGAATGAATAAGAATAGATCATACGAATGAATTAGAATGGATCGTACGAATTAATTAGAATGGATACATTCGTGCGAATAAATTAGAATGGATTCTATGAATGAATTAGAAAGGATCGTACGAATAAATTAGAATGGATCATACAAATTAATTAGAATGGATCGTACGAATGAATTAGAATGGATCGTACGAATGTATTAGAATGGATCGTACGAATGAATTAGAATGGATCGTGCGAATGAATTAGAATGTATCGTACGAATGAATTAGAATGGATACATTTGTGCGAATGAATTAGAATGGATCGTACGAATGAATTAGAATGGATCGTATGAATGAATTAGAATGGATCGTACGAATGAATTAGAATGGATCGTGCGACTGAATTAGAATGGATCGTACGAATGAATTAGAATGGATCGTGTGAAAGAATTAGAATGGATCGTACGAATGAATTAGAATGGATCGTGCGAATGAATTAGAATGGATCGTATGAATGAATTAGAATAGATTTTGTGAATGAATTAGAACTGATCGTACGAATGAATTAGAATGGATCGTACGAATGAATTAGAATGGATACATTTGTGCGAATGAATTAGAATGGATCGTATGAATGAATTAGAATGGATCGTATGAATGAATTAGAATGGATACATTCATGCGAATGAATTAGAATGGATCGTGCGAATCCATTAGACTGGATCGTGTGAATGAATAAGAATGGATCATACGAATGAATTAGAATGGATTGCACGATTTAATTAGAATGGATACATTCGTGCGAATGAATTAGAATGGATTGTATGAATGAATTGGAATGGATCGTACGAATGAATTAGAATGGATCATACGAATTAATTAGAATGGATCATACGAATGAATTAGAATGAATTGTACGAATGAATTAGAATGGATTCGTACGAATGAATTAGAATGGATACATTCGTGCGAATGAATTAGAATGGATACATTCGTTCGAAAGAATTAGAATGGATCATGCTAATGAATTAGAATTGATCGAACGAATGAATTAGCATGGATCGTGCTAATGAATTAGAATGGATCGTACGAGTGAATTAGAATGGATCAAATGAATGAATTAGAATGGTTACATTCATGCGAATGAATTAGAATGGATCGTACGAATGGATTAGAATGGATACATTCGAGCGAATGAATTAGAATGGATCGTACGGAATGAATTAGAATGGATTGTATGAATGAATTAGAATGGATCGTTCGAATGAATTAGAATGGATCGTACGAATGAATTAGAATGGATCTTACGAATGAATTAGAATGGATCGTACGAATGAGTAAGAATGGATCGTACGAATGAAATAGAATGGATTGTACGAATGAATTAGAATGGATTCGTATGAATGAATTAGAATGGATACATTCGTCCGAATGAATTAGAATGGATCATACGAATGAGTAAGAATGGATCGTACGAATGAAATAGAATAGATTGTACGAAAGAATTAGAATGGATCCTATGAATGAATTAGAATGGATCGTGCGAATGAATTAGAATGGATCGTACGAATGAATTAGAATGAATCGTGCGAATGAATTAGAATGGATACATTCGTGCGAATGAATTAGAATTGATCGTACGAATTAATTAGAATGGATCGTGCGAATGAATTAGAATGGATCGTACGAATGAATTAGAATGGATCGTACGAATGAACTAGAATGGATACATTCGTGCGTACGATCCATTCTAATTCATTCATACGATCCATTCTAATTCATTCGTACGATCCATTCTAATTCATTCGCACAATGTATCCATTCTAATTCATTCGTACGATCCATTCTAATTCATTCACACGATCCATTCTAATTCATTCGTACGATCCATTCTAATTCTTTCACACGATCCATTCTAATTCATTCGTACGATCCATTCTAATTCATTTGCACGATCCATTCTAATTCATTCGTACGATCCATTCTAATTCTTTCATACGATCCATTCTAATTCATTCGCACAAATGTATCCATTCTAATTCATTCGTACGATCCATTCTAATTCATTCGCACGACCCATTCTAATTCATTCATGCGATCCATTCTAATTCATTCGTACGATCCATTCTAATTCATTCGTATGATCCATTCTAATTAATTCGTATGATCCATTCTAATTCATTCGTACGATCCATTCTAATTCATTCATACAATCCATTCTAATTCATTCGCACGAATGTATCCATTCTAATTAATTCATACGATCCATTCTAATTTATTCGTATGATCTATTCTTATTCATTCGCACGATCCAGTTTAATTCATTCGCACGATCCATTCTAATTCATTCGCACGAATGTATCCATTCTAATTCATTCATACGATCCATTCTAATTCATTAATATGATCCATTCTAATTCATTCGTACGATCCATTCTAATTCATTAATATGATCCATTCTAATTCATTCGTACGATCCATTCTAATTCATATGCACAAAGGTATCCATTCTAATTCATTCGCACGAAAGAATTAGAATGGATTGTATGAAAGAATAGATCGTATGAATGAATTAGAATGGATCGTACGGAATGAATTAGAATGGATTGTATGAATGAATTAGAATGGATCGTACGAATGAGTAAGAATGGATCGTACGAATGAATTAGAATGGATCATACAAATGAATTAGAATGGATCGTACGAATTAATTAGAATGGATCATACAAATGAAATAGAATGGATCGTACGAATGAATTAGAATGGATCGTACGAAGGAATTAGAATGGATCGTGCGAAGGAATTAGAATGGATCGTACGAATGAATTAGAATGGATATATTCATGCAAATGAATTAGAATGGATCGTATGAATGAATTAGAATGGATCGTATGAGTGAATTAGAACGGATAGTACGAATGAAGTAGAATGGATCGTATGAATGAATTATAATGGATAGATTCGTGCAAATGAATTAGAATGGATCGTATGAATGAATTAGAATGGATCGTACGAATGAATTAGAATGGATCGTGCGAATGAATTAGAATGGATCGTACGAATGAATTAGAATGGATCGTACGAATGAACTAGAATGGATACATTCGTGCGAATGAATTAGAATGGATCGGACGAATGAATTAGAATGGATCATACGAATGAATTAGAATGGATAGGGCGAATGAATTAGATTCGATCGTACGAATGAATTAAAATGGATCGTACGAATGAATTAGAATGGATCATACGAATGAGTAAGAATGGATCATACAAATGAATTAGAATGGATCGTACGAATGAATTAGAATGGATCGTACGAATAAATTAGAATGGATACATTCGTCCGAATGAATTAGAATGTATCATACGAATGAGTAAGAATGGATCGTACGAATGAAATAGAATAGATTGTAGGAATGAATTACAATGGATCCTACGAATGAATTAGAATGGATCGTGTCAAAGAATTAGAATGGAATGTATGAATGAATTAGAATGGATCATATGAATGAATTAGAATGGATCGTACGAATGGATTAGAATGGATCGTACGAATGAATTAGAATGGATCGTACGAATGAACTAGAATGGATACATTCGTGCGAATGAATTAGAATGGATCGTACAAATGAATTAGAATGGATCTTACGAATGAATTAGAATGGATCGTACGAATGAATTAGAATGGATCGTACGAATGAATTAGAATAGATCGTACGAATGAATTAAAATGGATCGTACGAAGGAATTAGAATGGATCATACGAATGAATTAGAATGGATAGTATGAATGAATTAGAATGGATACATTCGTGCGAATGAATTAGAATGGATTGTACGAATGAATTAGAATGGATCGTACGAATGAATTAGAAAGGATCGTGTGAAAGAATTAGAATGGATTGTATGAATGAATTAGAATAGATCATATGAATGAATTAGAATGGATACATTCGTGCGAATGAATTAGAATGGATCGTACGAATGAATTAGAATGGATCGTACGAATGAATTAGAATGGATCGTATGAATGAATTAGAATGGTTACATTCATGCGAATGAATTAGAATGGATCGTACGAATGGATTAGAATGGATCGTACGAATGGATTAGAATGGATACATTCGAGCGAATGAATTAGAATGGATCGTACGAATGAATTAGAATGGATCGTACGAATGGATTAGAATGGATCCTACGAATGGATTAGAATGGATACCTTTGTGCATATGAATTAGAATGGATCGTACGAATGAATTAGAATGGATCATATGAATGAATTAGAATGGATCGTGTGAAAGAATTAGAATGGATTGTTTGAATGAATTAGAATAGATTGTATGAATGAATTAGAATGGATCATACGAATGAATTAGAATGGATCGTACGAATGAATTAGAATGGATCGTACGAATGAATTAGAATGGATACATTCGTGCGAATGAATTAGAATGGATACATTCGTACGAAAGAATTAGAATAGATCGTATGAATGAACTAGAATGGATCCTATGAATGAATTAGAATGGATCGTGCGAATGAATTAGAATGGATTGTACGAATGAATTAGAATGAATCGTGCGAATCCATTAGACTGGATCGTGCGAATGAATAAGAATGGATCATAAGAATGAATTAGAATGGATCGTACGAATTAATTAGAATGGGTACATTCGTGCGAATGAATTAGAATGGATTGTATGAATGAATTACAATGGATCGTACGAATGAATAAGAATGGATCGTACGAATGAATTAGAATAGCTTATATGAATGAATTAGAATGAATCGTATGAATGAATTACAATGGTTACATTCGTGCGAATGAATTAGAATAGATCGTACGAATGAATTAGAATGGATCGTATGAATAAATTAGAATGGATCGTTGGAATGAATTAGAATGGATCGTACGAATGAATTAGAATGGATCCACCGAACGAGTTAGAATGGATCATATGAATGAATTAGAATGGATTGTACGAATGAATTAGAATGGATTGTGCGAATGAATTAGAATGGATCGTCTGAATGAATAAGAATGGATCGTACGAATGAATTAGAATGGATCGTGCGAATGAATTAGCATGAATCGTACAAATGTATTAGAATGGATCGTACGAATGAATTAGAATGGATCGTACGAAGGAATTAGAATGGATCGTACGAATGAATTAGAATGGATATATTCGTGCAAATGAATTAGAATAGATTGTTTGAATGAATTAGAATGGATCGTATGAGTGAATTAGAACGGATAGTACGAATGAAGTAGAATGGATCGTATGAATGAATTAGAATGGATACATTCGTGCGAATGAATTAGAATGGATCGTACGAATGAATTAGAATGGATCGTACGAATGAATTAGAATGGATCTTACGAATGAATTAGAATGGATCGTACGAATGAATTAGAATGGATCATACGAATGAATTATAATGGATACATTCGTGCGAATGAATTAGAATGGATCGGACGAATGAATTATAATGGATCGTACGAATGAATTAGAATGGATCAAATGAATGAATTAGAATGGTTACATTCATGCAAATGAATTAGAATGGATCGTACGAATGGATTAGAATGGATCGTACGAATGGATTAGAATGCATGCATTCGAGCGAATGAATTAGAATGGATCGTACGAATGAATTAGAATGGATCGTACGAATGGATTAGAATGGATCCTACGAATGGATTAGAATGGATACCTTTGTGTATATGAATTAGAATGGATCGTACGAATGAATTAGAATGGATCATATGAATGAATTAGAATGGATCGTGTGAAAGAATTAGAATGGATTGTATGAATGAATTAGAATAGATCGTATGAATGAATTAGAATGGATCATACGAATGAATTAGAATGGATCGTACGAATGAATTAGAATGGATACATTCGTGCGAATGAATTAGAATGGATACATTCATACGAAAGAATTAGAATAGATCGTATGAATGAATTAGAATGGATACTATGAATGAATTAGAATGGATTGTGCGAATGAATTAGAATGGATCGTACGAATGAATTAGAATGAATCGTGCTAATGAATTAGAATTGATCGAACGAATGAATTAGCATGGATCGTGCTAATGAATTAGAATGGAACGTACGAATGAATTAGAATGGATCGTGTGAAAGAATTAGAATGGATCGTACGAATGAATTAGAATGGATCGTGCAAATGAATTAGAATGGATCGTACGAATGAATTAGAATGGATCGTACGAATGAATTAGAATGCATCGTACGAATGAATTAGAATGGATACATTCGTGCGAATGAATTAGAATGGATCGGATGAATGAATTAGAATGGATCGTACGAATGAATTAGAATGGATCGTACGAATGAATTAGAATGGTTCGTACGAATGAATTAGAATGGATACATTCGTGCGAATGAATTAGAATGGATCGGATGAATGAATTAGAATGGATCGTACGAATGAATTAGAATGGATCGTACGAATAAATTAGAATGGATATATTCGTCCGAATGAATTAGAATGGATCATACGAATGAGTAAGAAAAGATCGTACGAATTAAATAGAATAGATTGTACGAATGAATTAGAATAGATCCTACGAATGAATTAGAATGGATCGTGTGAAAGAATTAGAATGGATTGTATGAATGAATTAGAATGGATCGTATGAATGAATTAGAATGGATCGTGCAAATGAATTCGAATGGATCGTACGAATTCATTCTAATTCATTCATACAATCCATTCTAATTCTCTCACACGATCCATTCTAATTCATTCGTAGGTTGCATTCTAATTCATTAGCACGATCCATGCTAATTCATTCGTTCGATCAATTCTAATTTATTAGCACGATCCATTCTAATTCATTCATACGATCCATTCTAATTCATTAGCACGATCCATTCTAATTCATTCATAGGATCCATTCTAATTCATTCATACGATCTATTCTAATTCTTTCGTACGAATGTATCCATTCTAATTCATTCGTACGATCCATTCTAATTCATTCGTACGATCCATTCTAATTCATTCGTACGATCCATTCTAATTCATTCATACGATCTATTCTAATTCATTCATACAATCCATTCTAATTCTTTCACACGATCCATTCTAATTCGTTCGTACGATCCATTCTAATTCATTCGCACAATCCATTCTATTTCATTCGTACAATCCATTCTTACTCATTCGTATGATCCATTCTAATTCATTCGCACGAATGTATCCATAATGGATCATACGAAATAGTAAGAATGGATCGTACGAATGAAATAGAATGGATTATGCGAATGAATTAGAATGGACCGTACGAATGAATTAGACGTACGAATGAATTAGAATGGATACATTCGTGCGAATAAATTAGAATGGATCATACGAATGAGTAAGAATGGATCGTCATTCTAATTCATTCGAATGATCCATTCTAATTCATTTGTATCCATTCTATTTCATTCGCACGATCTATTCTAATTCATTCACGCAATCTATTCTAATTCATTCGTACGATCCATTCTAATTCATTCGTACGATCCATTCTAATTCATTCATACAATCTATTCTAATTTATTCGCACGAATGTATCCATTCTAATTCATTCGTACGATCCATTCTAATTCATTCGCACAATTTATTCTAATTCATTCATACGATCCATTCTAATTCATTCGCACGAATGTATCCATTCTAATTCATTCATACGATCCATTCTACTTCATTCGTACCATCCGTTCTAATTCACTCATACGATCCATTCTAATTCATTCAAACGATCCATTCTAATTCATTTGCACGAATATATCCATTCTAATTCATTCGTACGATCCATTCTAATTTCTTTGTACGATCCATTCTAATTTCTTCGTACGATCCATTCTATTTCATTCGTATGATCCATTCTAATTCCATCGTACGATCCATTCTAATTCCTTCGTATCCATTCTAATTCACTTATACGATCCATTCTAATTCATTCGTACGATCCATTCTAATTCATTCATACAATCCATTCTAATTCATTCGCACGAATGTATCCATTCTAATCCATTCGTACGATCCATTCTAATCCATTCATATGATCCATTCTAATTCATTCGCATGAATGTAACCATTCTAATTCATTCATTTGATCTATTCTAATTCATTCGTACGATCCACTCTAATTCATTCGTCCGATCCATTCTAATTCATTCGCACGAATGTATCCATTCTAATTCATTCGTACGATCCATTCTAATTCATTCGTACGATCCATTCTAATTCATTCGTAAGATCCATTCTAATTCATTCGTATGATCCATTCTAATTCATTCGTACGATCCATTCTAATTCATTCGCACGAATGTATCCATTCTAGTTCATTCGTACGATCCATTCTAGTTCATTCGTACGATCCTTTCTAATTCATTCGTACGATCCATTTTAATTCATTCGTATGATCCATTCTAATTAATTCGTATGATCCATTCTAATTCATTCGCACAATCCGTTCTATTTCATTGCAAATCAATTAGACTGGATCGTGCGAATGAATAAGAATAGATCATACGAATGAATTACATTGGATCGTACGAATTAATTAGAATGGATACATTCGTGCGAATGAATTAGAATGGATTGTATGAATGAATTAGAATGGATCATACGAATGAATTAGAATGGATCATACGAATTAATTAGAATGGATCATACGAATGAATTAGAATGGATCGTACGAACAAATTAGAATGGATCATACGAATGAATTAGAATGGATCGTGCGAATGAATTAGAATGGATCGTACGAATGAATTAGAATGGATACATTTGTGCGAATGAATTAGAATGGATCGTACGAAAGAATTAGAATGGATCGTATGAATGAATTAGAATGGATCGTACGAATGAATTAGAATGGATACATTCGTGCGAATGAATTAGAATGGATTGTATGAATGAATTAGAATGGATCGTACGAATGAATTAGAATGGATCATATGAATTAATTAGAATGGATCATACGAATGAATTAAAATGGATCGTACGAATGAATTAGAATGGATCGTACGAATGAAATTGAATGGATACATTCGTGCGAATGAATTAGAATGGATACATTCGTGTGAATGAATTAGAATGGATCGTACAAATAAGTAAGAATGGATCGTACGAATGAAATAGAATGGATTGCACGAATGAATTAGAATGGATCGTACGAATGAATTAGAATGGATCGTATGAAGGAATTAGAATGGATCGTACGAATGAATTAGAATGGATCGTACGAATGAATTAGAATGGATCGTACGAATGAATTATAATGGATCGTACGAAGGAATTAGAATGGATCGTACGAATGAATTAGAATGGATCGTGCTAATGAATTAGAATTGATCGAACGAATGAATTAGCATGGATCGTGCTAATGAATTAGAATGGAACGTACGAATGAATTAGAATGGATCGTGTGAAAGAATTAGAATGGATTGTATGAATGAATTAGAATGAATTCGTACGATCTATTCGAATTCATTCGCACGATCCATTCTAATTCATTCATACGATCCATTCTAATTCATTCATACAATCCATTCTAATTCTTTCACACGATCTATTCTAATTCATTCGTACAATCTATTCTATTTCATTCGTACGATCCATTCTTACGCACGATCTGTTCTTATTCATTCATACAATCCATTCTAATTCATTCGCACGAATATATCCATTCTAATTTATTCGTACGATCCATTCAAATTCATTCGTACGATCCATTCTAATTCATTCGTACGATCTATTCTAATTCATTCATACGATCCATTCTAATTTCATTCGTGCGATCGATTCTAATTCATTCGCTCGAATGTATCCATTCTAATCCATTCGTACGATCCATTCTAATCCATTCGTACGATCCATTCTAATTCATTCGCATGAATGTAACCATTCTAATTCATTCATTTGATCCATTCTAATTCATTCGTACGATCCATTCTAATTCATTCGTCCGATCCATTCTAATTCATACGCACGAATGTATCCATTCTAATTCATTCGTACGATCCATTCTAATTTATTCGTATGATCCATTCTAATTCATTCGTAAGATCCATTCTAATTTATTCGTACGATCCATTCTAATTCATTCGCACGAATATATCCATTCTAGTTCATTCGTACGATCCATTCTAATTCATTCGTACGATCCATTCTAATTCATTCGCACGATCCATTCTAATTCATTCGTACGATCAATTCTAATTCATTCGCTCGAATGTATCCATTCTAATTCATTCGTACGATCCTGAATTAGAATGGATCATACGAATGAATTAGAATGGATACCTTTGTGCATATGATTAGAATGGATCGTACGAATGAATTAGAATGGATCGTACGAATGAATTAGAATGGATCGTATGAATGAATTAGAATGGATCTTACGAATGGATTAGAATGGATACATTTGTGCGAATGAATTAGAATAGATCGGACGAATAAATTAGAATGGATCGTACGAATGAATTAGAATGGATCAAATGAATGAATTAGAATGGTTACATTAATGCAAATGAATTAGAATGGATCGTACGAATGGTTTAGAATGGATCGTACGATTGGATTAGAATGGATACATTCGAGCGAATGAATTAGAATGGATCGTACAAATGAAATTAGAATGGATCGTACGAATGAATTAGAATAGATCGTACGAATGAATTAGAATGGATCGTACGAATGAATTAGAATGGATCGTGTGAAAGAATTAGAATGGATCGTACGAATGAATTAGAATGGATCGTACGAATAAATTAGAATAGATCGTGCTAATGAATTAGAATTGATCGAACGAATGAATTAGCATGGATCGTGCATTCGTACGATCCATTCTAATTCATTCGTAAGATCCATTCTAATTCATTCGTACGATCCATTCTAATTCATTCATACGATCCATTCTAGTTCATTCGTACGATCCATTCTAATTCATTGGTACGATCCATTCAAATTCATTCATACGATCTATTCTAATTCATTCATACAATCCATTCTAATTCTTTCACACGATCCATTCTAATTCATTCGTACGATCCATTCTAATTCATTCGCACAATCCATTCTATTTCATTCGTACGATCCATTCTTACTCATTCGTATGATCCATTCTAATTTATTCGCACGAATGTTTCCATAATGGATCATACGAATGAGTAAGAATGGATCGTACGAATGAAATAGAATGGATTGTGCGAATGAATTAGAATGGACCGTACGAATGAATTAGAATGGATACATTCGTGCGAATGAATTAGAATGGATCGGACGAATGAATTAGAATGGCTCGTACGAATGAATTAGAATGGATTGTACGAATGAATTAGAATGGATCGTACGAATAAATTAGAATGGATACATTCATCCAAATGAATTAGAATGGATCATACGAATGAGTAAGAATGGATCGTACGAATGAAATAGAATAGATTGTACGAATGAATTAGAATGGATCGTGCGAATGAATTAGAATGGGTCGTACGAATAAATTAGAATGGATCGTACGAATCAATTAGAATGGATCGTGCGAATGAATTAGAATGGATCATATTAATCAATTAGAATGGATCGAACGAATGAATTAGAATGGATACATTCGTGCGAATGAATTAGAATGGATCATGCGAATCCATTAGACTAGATCGTGCGAATGAATAAGAATGGATCATACGAATGAATTCGAATGGATCGTACGAATTAATTAGAATGGATTCATTCGTGCGAATGAATTAGAATGGATTGTATGAATGAATTAGAATGGATCGTACGAATAAATTAGAATGGATCATACGAATTAATTAGAATGGATCATACGAATGAATTAGAATGGATCGTACGAATGAATTAGAATGGATCGTACGAATGAACTAGAATGGATACATTCATGCGAATGAATTAGAATGGATCGTACGAATGAATTAGAATGGATCGTACGATTCATTCTAATTCATTCGTACGATCCATTCTAATACATTCGTACGATTCATGCTAATTCATTCGCACGGTCCATTCTAATTCATTCGTACGATCTATTCTTATTCATTCATACGATCCATTCTAATTCATTCGCACAATCTATTCTAATTCATTCGTACAATCCATTCTAATTCATTCGTATGATCCATTCTAACTCAATCGGTGGATCCATTCTAATTCATTCGTACGATCCATTCTAATTCATTCCCACGATCCATTCTAATTTATTCATACGATCCATTCTAATTCATTCGTACGATCTATTCTAATTCATTCGCACGAATGTAACCATTCTAATTCATTCATACGATTCATTCTAATTCATTCGTATGAGCTAGTCTAATTCATTCGTACGATCCATTCTAATTCGTTCGTACGATCCATTGTAATTCATTCATACAATCTATTTAGATTCATTCGCACAAATGTATCCATTCAAATTCATTCGTACGATCCAGTCTAATTCATTCGTACGATCCATTCTAATTCATTCGCACGAATATATTCATTCTAATTCTTTCGTACGATGCATTCTAATTCATTCGTACGATCCATTCTAATTCATTCGTACGATCCATTATAATTCATTCATACGATCCATTCTAATTCATTCGCACGAATGCATCCATTCTAATTCATTCGTACAATCCATTCTATTTCATTCGTACGATCCATTCTTACTCATTCGTATGATCCATTCTAATTCATTCGTATGATCCATTCTAATTCATTCGTACTATCCATTCTAATTCATTCGCACGATCCATTCTAATTCATTCATACGATCCATTCTAATTCATTCATACGATCCATTCTAATTCATTCCTAGAATCTATTCGAATTCATTCGCCCGATCCATTCTAATTCATTCATACGATCCATTCTATTCGAATGGATCATGCGATCCATTCGAATTCATTCCTACGATCCATTCTAATTCATTCCTACGATCGTACGAATGAATTAGAATGGATCGTACGAGTGAATTAGAATAGATTGTGCGAATGAATTAGAATGGATCGTACAAATGAATTATAATGGATCGTACGAATGAATTAGAATGGATTATACGAATGAGTAAGAATGGATCGTACGAATGAATTAGAATGGATCATACGAATGAATTAGAATGGATCGTACGAATAAATTAGAATGGATACATTCGTCCGAATGAATTAGAATGGATCATACGAATGAGTAAGAATGGATCGTACGACTGAAATAGAATAGATTGTACGAATGAATTATAATGGATCCTACGAATGAATTAGAATGGATCGTGTGAAATACGAATGAATTAGAATGGATATATTCGTGCAAATGAATTAGAATGGATCGTATGAATGTATTAGAAGGGATCGTATGAGTGAATTAGAATGGATCGTGCGAATGAATTAGAATAGATTGTATGAATGAATTAGAATGGATCGTATGAATGAATTAGAATGGATCGTACGAATGAATTAGAATGGATCGTACGAATGAACTAGAATGGATACATTCGTACGAATGAATTAGAATGGATCGTACGAATGAATTAGAATGGATCGTGCGAATGAATTAGAATGGATCGTATGAATGAATTAGAATAGATCGTATGAATAAATTAGAATGGATCGTACGAATGAATTTGAATAGATCGTACGAATGAATTAGAATGGATCGTACGAATAAATTAGAATGGATACATTCGTCCGAATGAATTAGAATGGATCATACGAATGAGTAAGAATGGATCGTACGAATGAAATAGAATAGATTGTACGAATGAATTAGAATGGATCCTACGAATGAATTAGAATGGATCGTGTGAAAGAATTCGAATGGATTGTATGAATGAATTAGAATGGATCGTATGAATGAATTAGAATGGATCGTGCGAATGAATTCGAATGGATCGTACGAATTCATTCTAATTCATTCATACAATCCATTCTAATTCTTTCACACGATCTATTCTAATTCATTCGTAGGATCCATTCTAATTCATTCGTAAAATCTATTCTATTTCATTCGTACGATCCATTCTTACTCATTCGTATGATCCATTCTAATTCATTCGGACGAATGTATCAATTTTAATTTATTCGTACGATCCATTCTAATTCATTCGTACGATCTATTCTAATTCATTCGTACGATCCATTCTAATTCAATCATACGATCTATTCTAATTCATTCATACAATCCATTCTAATTCTTTCACACGATTCATTCTAATTCATTCGTGCGATCCATTCTAATTCATTCGCACAATCCATTCTATTTCATTCATACGATCCATTCTTACTCATTCGTATGATCCATTCTAATTCATTCGCACGAATGTATCCATAATGGATCATACGAATGAGTAAGAATGGATCGTACGAATGAAATAGAATGGATTATGCGAATGAATTAGAATGGACCGTACGAATGAATTAGAATGGATACATTCGTGCGAATGAATTAGAATGGATCGGACGAATGAATTAGAATGGATCGTACGAATGAATTAGAATGGATGGTACGAATGAATTAGAATGGATCGTATGAATAAATTAGAATGGATACATTCGTCCGAATGAATTAGAATGGATCATACGAATGAGTAAGAATGGATCGTACGAATGAAATAGAATAGATTGTACGAATGAATTAGAATGGATTCGTACAAATGAATTAGAATGGATACATTCGTGCGAATGAATTAGAATGGATCATACCAATGAGTAAGAATGGATCGTACGAATGAAATAGAATGGATTGTGTGAATAAATTAGAATGGATCATACGAATGAATTAGAATGGATCGTACGAATTAATTAGAATGGATACATTCGTGCGAATGAATTAGAATGGATTGTATGAATGAATTAGAATGGATCGTACGAATGAATTAGAATGGATCATATGAATTAATTAGAATGGATCATACGAACGAATTAAAATGGATCGTACGAATGAATTAGAATGGATCGTACGAATGAAATTGAATGGATACATTCGTGCGAATGAATTAGAATGGATCGTGCGAATGAATAAGAACTAATCGTACGAATGAATTAGAATGGATCGTACGAATGAATTAGATTGGATCTTACGAATGAATTAGAATGGATCGTACGAATGAATTAGAATGGATCGTACGAATGAATTAGAATGGATCGTACAAATGAACTAGAATGGATCGTACCAATGAGTAAGAATGGATCGTACGAATGAATAGAATGAATTAGAATGGATCGGACGAATGAATTAGAATGGATCGTACGAATGAATTAGAATGGATCGTATGAATGAATTAGAATGGATCGTACGAATGAATTAGAATGGATCGTGCGAATGAATTAGAATGGATCGTACGAATGAATTAGAATGGATCGTGTGAAAGAATTAGAATGGATCGTACAAATGAATTAGAATGGATCGTGCGAATGAATTAGAATGGATCGTACGAATGAATTAGAATGGATACATTTGTGCGAATGAATTAGAATGGATCGTACGAATGAATTAGAATGGATCATATGAATGAATTAGAATGGATCGTACGAATGAATTAGAATGGATCGTGCGAATGAATTAGAATGGATCATACAAATGAATTAGAATGGATCGTACGAATGAACTAGAATGGATACATTCGTGCGAATGAATTAGAATGGATCGTTCGAATGAATTAGAATGGATCTTACGAATGAATTAGAATGGATCGTACGAATGAATTAGAATGGATCGTACAAATGAATTAGAATGGATCGTACGAATGAATTAGAATGGATCGTACGAATGAATAGAATGGATCGTATGAATGAATTAGAATGGATACATTCGTGTGAATGAATTAGAATGGATCGTATGAATGAATTAGAATAGATTTTGTGAAACAATTAGAATGGATTAGAATGGATCGAACGAATGAATTAGAATGGATACATTCGTGCGAATGAATTTGAATGGATCGGACGAATGAATTAGAATGGATCGTACGAATGAATTAGAATGGATCGTACGAATGAATTAGAATAGATTATACGAATGAATTAGAATGGATCAAATGAATGAATTAGAATGGTTACATTCATGCGAATGAATTAGAATGGATCGTACGAATGGATTAGAATGGATCATACGAATGGATTAGAATGGATACATTCGTGCGAATGAATTAGAATGGATCGTACGAATGAATAAGAATGGATCGTACGAATGAATAAGAATGGATCGTACGAATGAATTAGAATGGATCGTACGAATGAATTAGAATGGATACATTCGTCCGAATGAATTAGAATGGATCGGACGAATGAATTAGAATGGATCGTACGAATGAATTAGAATGGATCAAATGAATGAATTAGAATGGTTACATTCATGCGAATGAATTAGAATGGATCGTACGGAATGAATTAGAATGGATTGTATGATTGAATTAGAATGGATACATTCGTGCGAATGAATTAGAATGGATCATACGAATGAGTAAGAATGGATCGTACGAATGAAATAGAATGGATTGTACGAATGAATTTGAATGGATCGTACAAATGAATTAGAATAGATCGTATGAATGAATTAGAATGGATTGCACGAATGAATTAGAATGGATCGTACGAATGAATTAGAATGGATCGTGTGAAAGAATTAGAATGGATTGTATGAAAGATATAGAATGGATCATACGAATGAATTAGAATGTATCGTACGAAGGAATTAGAATGGATTCATTCGTGCGAATGAATTAGAATGGATACATTCGTGCGAAAGAATTAGAATAGATCGTATGAATGAATTAGAATGGATCCTATGAATGAATTAGAATGGATCGTGCGAATGAATTAGAATGGATCGTGCTAATGAATTAGAATTGATCGAACGAATGAATTAGCATGGATCGTGCTAATGAATTAGAATGGAACGTACGAATGAATCAGAATGGATCGTGTGAAAGAATCAGAATGGATTGTATGAATGAATTAGAATGGATCGTACGAAGGAATTAGAATGGATCGTACGAATGAATTAGAATGGATCATACGAATGAATTAGAATAGATCATACGAATGAATTAGAATGGATCGTACGAATGAATTAGAGTGGATCGTGTGAAAGAATTAGAATGGATCGTACGAATGAATTAGAATGGATCGTGCGAATGAATTAGAATGGATTGTACGAATGAATTAGAATGGATCGTGCTAATGAATTAGAATGGATCATACGAATGAGTAAGAATGGATCGTACGAATGAATTAGAATGGATCGTACAAATGAATTAGAATGGATCGTACGAATGAAATAGAATGGATTGCACGAATGAATTAGAATGGATCGTACGAATGAATTAGAATGGATCGTACGAATGAATTAGAATAGATCGTATGAATGAATTAGAATGGATCGTATGAATGAATTAGAATGGATCGTGTGAAAGAATTAGAATGGATCGTACAAATGAATTAGAATGGATTAGAATGGATCGTGCGAATGAATTAGAATGGATCGTACGAATGAAATAGAATGGATTGTATGAATGAATTAGAATGGATCTTACGAATGAATTAGAATGGATCGTACGAATGAATTAGATTGGATCCTACGAATGAATTAGAATGGATACAATCGTGCGAATGAATTAGAATGGATCGGACGAATGAATTAGAATGGATCGTACGAATGAATTAGAATGGATCGTACGAATGAATTAGAATGGATCGTACGAATAAATTAGAATGGATACATTCATCCGAATGAATTAGAATGGATCATACGAATGAGTAAGAATGGATCGTACGAATGAAATAGAATAGATTGTACGAATGAATAAGATTGGATCCTACGAATGAATTAGAATGGATCGTGTGAACGAATTAGAATGGATTGTATGAATGAATTAGAATGGATCGTATGAATGAATTAGAATGGATCGTGCGAATGAATTTGAATGGATCGTACGAATTCAATCTAATTCATTCATACAATCCATTCTAATTCTTTCACACGATCTATTCTAATTCATTCGTAGGATCCATTCTAATTCATTCGTACAATCTATTCTATTTCATTCGTACGATCCATTCTTACTCATTCGTATGATCCATTCTAATTCATTCGGACGAATGTATCCATTCTAATTTATTCGTACGATCCATTCTAATTCATTCGTACGATCCATTCTAATTCATTCGTCCGATCCATTTTAATTCATTCGCACAAATGTATCCATTCTAATTCACTCGTACGGTCTATTCTAATTCATTCGAACAATCCATTCTATTTCATTCGTACGATCCATTCTTACTCATTCGTATGATCCATTATGGATACATTCGTGCGAATGAATTAGAATGGATCATACGAATGAGTAAGAATGGATCGTACGAATGAAATAGAATGGATTGTGCGAATGAATTAGAATAGATCGTGTGAAAGAATTAGAATGAATTGTAGGAATGAATTAGTATAGATCGTATGAATGAATTAGAATGGATCGTACGAATGAATTAGAATGGATCGTACGAATGAACGAGAATGGATACATTCGTGCGAATGAATTAATATGGATCGTACGAATGAATTAGAATGGATCGTACGAATGAATTAGAATGGATCTTACGAATGAATTAGAATGGATCGTACGAATGCACGATCCATGCGAATGAATTAGAATAGATTGTACGAATGAACTAGAATGGATACATTCGTGCGAATGAATTAGAATGGATCGTCGTACGAATGAATTAGAATGGATCTTACGAATGAATTAGAATGGATCGTACGAATGAATTAGAATGGATACATTCGTGCGAATGAATTAGAATGGATCCATTCTAATTCGTTCATTAATTCGTACGATCCATTCTAATTAATTCGTATGAATGAATTAAAATGGATCCATTCTAATTAATTCGTACGATCCATTATAATTCATTCATATAATCCATTCTAATTCATTCGCACGAATGTATCCATTCTAATTCATTCGCACGAATGTATCCATTCTAATTCATTCGTATGATCAGTTCTAATTCATTCACAAAATCTATTCTAATTCGTTCATACGATCCATTCTAATTCATTCACACGAATGTATCCATTCTAATTCATTCATACGATCCATTCTAATTCATTCGTATGATCCATTCAAATTCACTCATACGATCCATTCTAATACATTCATACGATCCATTCTAATTCATTTGCACGAATATATCCATTCTAATCCATTCGAACGATCCATTCTAATTCCTTCGTACGATCCATTCTAATTCATTCGTACGATCTATTCTATTTCATTCGTACGATCCATTCTTACTCATTCGTATGATCTATTCTAATTCATTCGTCCGATCCATTCTAATTCATTCGCACGAATGTATCCATTCTAATTCATTCGTTCGATCAATTCTAATTCATTAACACGATCCATTCTAATTCATTCGTACGATCCATTCTAATTCATTCGCACGATCCATTCTAATTCATTCATAGGATCCATTCTAATTCATTCATACAATCTATTCTAATTCTTTCACACGAATGTATCCATTCTAATTCATTCGCACGAATGTATCCATTCTAATTCATTCGTACGATCCATTCAAATTCATTCGTAAGATCCATTCTAATTCATTCATACGATCCATTCTAATTCATTCGTACGATCCATTCTAATTCATTCGCACAAATGTATCCATTTTAGTTCATTCGTAGGATCTATTCTAATTCATTCGCATGGATCGTGCATTCGTACGATCCATTCTAATTCATTCGTACGATCCATTCTAATTCATTCGCACGAATGTATCCATTCTAGTTCATTCGTACGATCCATTCTAATTCATTCGTACGATCCATTCTAATTCATTCATACGATCTATTCTAATTCATTCATACAATCTATTCTTATTCTTTCACACGATCCATTCTAATTCATTCGTACGATCCATTCTAATTCATTCGCACAATCCATTCTATTTCATTCGTACGATCCATTCTTACTCATTCGTATGATCCATTCTAATTCATTCGCACGAATGTATCCATAATGGATCATACGAATGAGTAAGAATGGATCGTACGAATGAAATAGAATGGATTGTGCGAATGAATTAGAATGGACCGTACGAATGAATTAGAATGGATACATTCGTGGGAATGAATTAGAATGGATCGGACGAATGAATTAGAATGGATCGTACGAATGAATTAGAATGGATCATACGAATGAATTAGAATGGATCATACGAATGAGTAAGAATGGATCGTACGAATGAAATAGAATAGATTGTACGAATGAATTAGAATAGATCCTACGAATGAATTAGAATAGATCGTGTGAAAGAATTAGAATGGATTGTATGAATGAATTAGATTGAATTCGTACGATCCATTCGAATTCATTTGCACGATCCATTCTAATTCATTCATACGATCCATTCTAATTCATTCATACAATCCATTCTAATTCTTTCACACGATCCATTCTGATTCATTCGTAGGATCCATTCTAATTCATTCGTACAATCTATTCTATTTCATTCGTACGATCCATTCTTACTTATTCGTATGATCCATTCTAATTCATTCGGACGAATGTATCCATTCTAATTTATTCGTACAATCCATTCTAATTCATTCGTACGATCCATTCTAATTCATTCGTACGATCCATTCTAATTAATTCGTCCGATCCATTCTAATTCATTCGCACGAACGTATCCATTCTAATTCATTCGTACGATCCATTCTAATTCATTCGTACGATCCATTCTAATTCATTCGTAAGATCCATTCATTCGTACGATCCATTCTAATGGATACATTTGTGCGAATGAATCTAAATGGATTGTATGAATGAATTACAATGGATCGTACGAATGAATTAGAATGGATCGTACGAATGAATTAGAATAGCTCATACGAATGAATTAGAATGAATCGTATGAATAAATTAGAATGGTTACATTCGTGCGAATGAATTAGAATAGATTGTACGAATGAATTAGAATGGATCGTACGAATAAATTAGAATGGATCGTGGGAATGAATTAGAATGGATCATACGAATGAATTAGAATGGATCCACCGAATGAGTTAGAATGGATCATACGAATGAATTAGAATGGATTGTATGAATGAATTAGAATGGATTGTGCGAATGAATTAGAATGGATCGTATGAATGAATAAGAATGGATCGTACGAGTGAATTAGAATGGATCATACGAATTAATTAGAATGGATCATACGAATGAATTAGAATAGATCGTACGAATGAATTAGAATGGATACATTCGTGCGAATGAATTAGAATGGATTGTGCGAATAAATAAGAACAGATTGTGCGAATGAATTAGAATGGATCCTACGAATGAATTAGAATGGATCGTGCGAATGAATTAGAATGGATCGTACGAATGAGTTAGAATGGATCGTGTGAAAGAATTAGAATGGATCGTACGAATGAATTAGAATGGATACATTCGTGCGAATGAATTAGAATGGATCGTACGAATGAATTAGAATAGATCGTACGAATGAATTAGAATGGATCGTACGAAGAAATTAGAATGGATCGTACGAATGAAATAGAATGGATATATTCGTGCAAATGAATTAGAATGGATCGTATGAGTGAATTAGAATGGATCATGCGAATGAATTAGAATGGATCGTATGAATGAATTAGAACTGATCATACGAATGAATTAGAATGGATCGTACGAATGAATTAGAATGGATACATTTGTGCGAATGAATTAGAATGGATCGTACGAATGAATTAGAATGGATCGTATGAATGAATTAGAATGGATACATTCGTGCGAATGAATTAGAATGGATCGTGCGAATCCATTAGACTGGATCGTGCGAATGAATAAGAATGGATCATACGAATGAATTAGAATGGATCGTACGAATTAATTAGAATGGATACATTCGTGCGAATGAATTAGAATGGATTATATGAATGAATTAGAATGGATCGTACGAATGAATTAGAATGGATCATACGAATTAATTAGAATGGATCATACGAATGAATTAGAATGGATCGTACGAATGAATTTGAATGGATCGTACGAATGAATTAGAATGGATCATACAATTCATTCTAATTCATTCGTACGATCCATTCTAATACATTCATACGATTCATGCTAATTCATTCGCACGATCCATTCTAATTCATTCGTACGATCCATTCTTATTCATTCATATGATCCATTCTAATTCATTCATATGATCCATTCTAATTCATTCGTACGATCCATTCTAATTCATTCACACGATCCATTCTAATCCATTCTAATTCATTTGTACGATCCATTCTAATTCTTTCACACGATCCATTCTAATTCATTCTAATCCATTCTAATTCATTCGTACAATCTATTCTATTTCATTCGTACAAATGAACTAGAATGGATACATTCGTACAAATGAATTAGAATGGATCATACGAAATAATTAGAATGGATCATACGAATGAATTAGAATGGATCGTACGAATGAATTAGAATGGATCGTACGAAGGAATTAGAATGGATCGTACGAATAAACTAGAATGGATTAGAATGGATCGTACGAATGAATTAGAATGGATCGTACGAATGAATTAGAATGGATCGTACGAATGAATTAGAATGGATCATACGAATGAATTAGAATGGATCGTACGAATAAATTAGAATAGATCGTGTTCGAGGGATTTTTTTGCTGGTCCGGGCGGGCTGCCTGCAAGACAAAGAAAAAGCGTTAGAACGGCTGGCTCCCTTCGGAGCGCAGACCCTCTGACGCTCAAGTCAGTCTCGATTGCACAACGGCGAGCTTTAGTGGACGAAAGTGGAATGGAATAGGGTTTCGAACCTGTACTATGGAGCCTGGGGGTGAGCATTTATAGCAATCGGCGGCCTACCGTGGCCCGACACATGGAGATTCTTCCAGTGCCTTCTAGACCCCCATGATCCGGCTCGCGTGGGTCTCTGACAGTCCTTGGTACTCTCGCCCTGACATTCTGTCATCAAGCCTGCCAGGCGGTTTGAGTGGGGGAGAGCATCTTTCTTGTCGCTGCCAGGTGGCTATTCTGGAATATTCAAGTCTGGGAGGTTTTAAAACTAACTCTGGCGGGCTTCCGTGGACTATAATCATCCACGTAGCTTCTAGGGGGTTTCGCCACCTAGCATCCTTTTATACATTGTGGGCGACCTCCGGTGAGGAGCTAAGGCGCACTCGCCCTCCGTTGCTCTGCCTTCTCTTCCACATCTATCAAGAGTCGGACCTCGCGGGAGCAACCTCTTCGATAAACTGGGGAGTTCTGGCGAGCTTGGGCGAGCTCCTGAGCGAGCTTGGACGAGCTCCTGCGTGAGCTAGGGGCGAGCTCCTGCGTGAGCTAGGGGCGTTTGCCGTGCCGGTGTCTTTGTTATGCATGACGGTCTAACTCCCGCTACCACTGCAAGCGAGTTCTCGCGCGGGCTTGGTGAGCTCCTCGGCGAGCTTAGGCGAGCTCCTGAGCGAGCTTAGGCGAGCTCCTGGGCGAGCTTGGCGAGCTCCTGAGCGAGCTTAGGCGAGCTCCTGGGCGAGCTCAGGCGAGCTCCAGCGAGCTTAGGCGAGCTCCTAAGAGTGCTCTTGCCCTAGGCCCCTTCAGCCCAATGTGGATCTCGCTCCCTGTCAAGGTGATTTGGTGAGCACGGGGGGGGCGAACTCCAGGGCAGATTTCAGCTACCCCTAACAGATCGTACGAATGAATTAGAATGGATCGTACGAATGAACTAGAATGGATACATTCGTGCGAATGAATTAGAATGGATTGTGCGAATGAATAAGAACAGATCGTGCGAATGAATTAGAATGGATCGTACGAATGAATTAGAATGGATCGTGCGAATGAATTAGAATGGATCATACGAATAAATTAGAATGGATATATTTGTGCGAATGAATTAGAATGGATCATACGAATGAATTAGAATGGATCGTATGAATGAATTAGAATGGATCGTACGAATGAATTAGAATGGATTGTGCGAATGAATTAGAATGGATCGTACGAATGAATTAGAATGGATCGTACGAATGAACTAGAATGGATACATTCATGCGAATGAATTAGAATAGATCGTACGAATGAATTAGAATGGATCGTACGAATGAATTAGAATGGATCTTACGAATGAATTAGAATGGATCGTACGAATGAATTAGAATGGATCGTACGAATGAATTAGAATAGATACAATGAATTAGAATAGATCGTACGAATGAATTAGAATGGATCGTACGAAGGAATTAGAATGGATCGTACGAATGAACTAGAATGGATTAGAATGGATCGTACGAATGAATTAGAATGGATCGTACGAATGAATTAGAATGAATCGTACGAATGAATTAGAATGGATCATACGAATTAATTAGAATGGATCATACGAATGAATTAGAATGGATCGTACGAATGAATTAGAATGGATACATTCGTGCGAATGAATTAGAATGGATTGTGCGAATGAATAAGAACAGATCGTGCGAATGAATTAGAATGGATCGTACGAATGAATTAGAATGGATCGTGCGAATGAATTAGAATGGATCGTACGAATAAATTAGAATGGATACATTTGTGCGAATGAATTAGAATGGATCGTACGAATGAATTAGAATGGATCGTATGAATGAATTAGAATGGATCGTATGAATGAATTAGAATGGATCGTGCGAATGAATTAGAATGGATCGTACGATCCATTCGAATTCATTCACACGATCCATTCTAATTCATTCGTACGATCCATTCTAATTCATTCATACGATCTATTCTAATTCATTAGTACGATCCATTCTAATTCATTCATACTATCCATTCTAATTCATTCGTACGATCCATTCTAATTCATTCGCAATCTATTCTAATTCATTCGTACGAATGGATACATTCGTGTGAATGAATTAGGATGGATCGTGTGAAAGAATTAGAATGGATCGTACGAATGAATTAGAATGGATCGTACGAATGAATTAGAATGGATCGTACTAATGAATTAGAATGATCTATTCTAATTCATTCATACGATCCATTCTAATTCATTCGTACGATCCATTCTAATTCAATCGTATGATCCATTCTAATTAATTCGTATGATCCATTCTAATTCATTCGTACGATCCATTCTAATTCATTCATACAATCCATTCTAATTCATTCGTACGATCCATTCTAATTCACTCATACGATCCATTCTAATACATTCATACGATCCATTCTAATTCATTTGCACGAATATATCCATTCTAATTCATTCGTACGATCCATTCTAATTCCTTCGTACGATCCATTCTAATTCATTCGTACGATCTATTCTAATTCATTCGTACGATCCATTCTAATTCATTCATACGAATGAATTAGAATGGATACATTCGTGCGAATGAATTAGAATGGATACATTCGTGCGAAAGAATTAGAATAGATCGTATGAATGAATTAGAATGGATCCTATGAATGAATTAGAATGGATCGTGCGAATGAATTAGAATGGATCGTACGAATGAATTAGAATGGATCGTGCTAATGAATTAGAATTGATCGAATGAATGAATTAGCATTGATCGTGCTAATGAATTAGAATGGATCATACGAATGAATTAGAATGGATCAAATGAATGAATTAGAATGGTTACATTCATGCGAATGAATTAGAATGGATCGTACGAATGGATTAGAATGGATCGTACGAATGGATTAGAATGGATACATTCGAGCGAATGAATTAGAATGGATTGTACGAATGAATTAGAATGGATCGTACGAATAAATTAGAATGGATACATTCGTCCGAATGAATTAGAATGGATCATACGAATGAGTAAGAATGGATCGTACAAATGAAATAGAATAGATTGTATGAATGAATTAGAATGGATTCGTACGAATGAATTAGAATGGATCGTACGAATGAATTAGAATGGATCATACAAATTAATTTGAATGGATCGTACGAATGAATTAAAATGGATCGTACGAATGAATTAGAATGGATACATTCGTGCGAATGAATTAGAATGGATCGGACGAATGAATTAGAATAGATCGTACGAATGAATTAGAATGGATCGTACGAATGGATTAGAATGGATACATTCGTGCGAATGAATTAAAATGGATTGTATGAATGAATTAGAATGGATCGTACGAATGAATTAGAATGGATCGTACGAATGGATTAGAATGGATTGTACGAATGAATTAGAATGGATCCTACGAATGAATTAGAATGGATCGTGTGAGAGAATTAGAATGGATCGTACGATCCATTCTAATTCATTCGCACGAATGTATCCATTCTAATTCATTCGTACAATCCATTCTATTTCATTCGTACGATCCATTCTTACTCATTCGTATGATCCATTCTAATTCATTCGTACGATCCATTCTAATTCATTCGTACGATCCATTCTAATTCATTCGCACGATCCATTCTGATTCATTCATACGATCCATTCTAATTCATTCATACGATCCATTCTAAATCATTCCTACAATCCATTCTAATTCATTCGCCCGATCCATTCTAATTCATTCATACGATCCATTCTATTCGAATGGATCATGCGATCCATTCGAATTCATTCGCACGATCCATTCAAATTCATTCATACGATCCATTTTAATTCATTCATACAATGCATTCTAATTCTTTCACACGATCCATTCTAATTGATTCGTACGATCCTTTCTAATTCATTCGTACAATCCATTCTATTTCATTTGTACGATCCATTCTTACTCATTCGTATGATCCATTCTAATTCATTCGTACGATCCATTCTAATTCATTTGTACGATCCATTCTAATTCTTTCACACGATCCATTCTAATTCATTCGTAGGATCCATTCTTATTCATTCGTACAATCTATTCTAATTCATTCGTACGATCCATTCTAATTCATTCGTACGATCGTACGAATGAATTAGAATGGATCGTACGGAATGAATTAGAATGGATTGTATGAATGAATTAGAATGGATACATTCGTGCGAATGAATTAGAATGGATCATACGAATGAGTAAGAATGGATCGTACGAATGAAAGAGAATCGATTGTACGAATGAATTAGAATGGATCGTATAAATGAATTGGAATGGATCGTACGAATGAATTAGAATGGATCATACGAATGAAATAGAATGGATCGTGTGAAAGAATTAGAATGGATTGTATGAATGAATTAGAATAGATCGTATGAATGAATTAGAATGGATCGTACGAATGAATTAGAATGGTTCGTACGAATGAACTAGAATGGATACATTCGTGCGAATGAATTAGAATGGATCGTACGAATGAATTAGAATGGATCGTATGAATAAATTAGAATGGATCTTATGAATGAATTGGAATGGATCGTACGAATGCACGATCCATGCTAATTCATTCGTTCGATAAATTCTAATTCATTAGCACGATCCATTCTAATTCATTCATACGATCCATTCTAATTCATTCGCACGATCCATTCTAATTCATTCGTACGATCCATTCTAATTCTTTCACACGATCCATTCTAATTCATTCGTACGATCTATTCTAATTCATTCGTACGATCCATTCTAATTCATTCGTACGATCCATTCTAATTCCCTAGTACGATCAGTTCTAATTCATTCATACAATCTATTCTAATTCATTCCTACAATCCATTCTAATTCTTTCACATGATCCATTCTAATTCATTCGTACGATCCATTCTAATTCATTCATACAATCCATTCTAATTCTTTCACACGATCCATTCTAATTCATTCGTACGTTCTATTCTAATTCATTAGCACGATCCATGCTAATTCATTCGTTCGATCAATTCTAATTCATTAGCACGATCCATTCTAATTCATTCGTACGATCCATTCTAATTCATTCGCACGATCCATTCTAATTCATTCATAGGATCCATTCTAATTCATTCATACGATCTATTCTAATTCTTTCGCACGAATGTATCCATTCTAATTCATTTGCACGAATGTAACCATTCTAATTCATTCGTACGATCCATTCTAATTCATTCGTACGATCCATTCTAATTCATTCATACGATCTATTCTAATTCATTCATACAATCCATTCTAATTCTTTCACATGATCCATTCTAATTCATTCGTACGATCCATTCTAATTCATTCGCACAATCCATTCTATTTCATTAGTACGATCCATTCTTACTCATTGGTACGATCCATTCTAATTCATTCGCACGAATGTATCCATTCTAATTCATTCGTACGAATCCATTCTAATTCATTCGTATAATCCATTCTATTTCATTCGTACGATCCATTCTTACTCATTCGTATGATCCATTCTAATTCATTCGCACGAATGTATCCATTCTAAATCATTCGTACGATCCATTCTAATTCATTCGTACGATCCATTCTAAATCATTCTTACAATCCATTCTATTTCATTTGTACGATCAATTCTAATTCATTAGCACGATCCATTCTAATTCATTCGTACGATCCATTCAAATTCATTCGCACGATCAATTCTAATTCATTCGTACAATCCATTCTATTTCATTCGTACGATCCATTCTTACTCATTCGTATGATCCATTCTAATTCATTCGTACGATCCATTCTAATTCATTCGTACGATCCATTCTGATTCATTCGAAAGATCCATTCTAATTCATTCGTACGATCCATTCTAATTCATTCGCACGAATGTATCCATTCTACTTCATTCGTACGATCCATTCTATTTCATTCGTACGATCCATTCTTACTCATTCGTATGATCCATTCTAATTCATTCGGACGAATGTATCCATTCTAATTTATTCGTACGATCCATTCTAATTCATTCGTACGATCCATTCTAATTCATTCGTACGATCCATTCTAATTCATTCGTCCGATCCATTCTAATTCATTCGCACGAATGCATCCATTCAAATTCATTCGTACGATCCATTCTAATTCATTCGTACGATCCATTCTAATTCATTCGTAAGATCCATTCTAATTCATTCGTACGATCCATTCTAATTCATTCGTACGATCCATTCTAATTCATTCCCACGAATGTATCCATTCTAGTTCATTCGTACGATCCATTCTAATTCATTCGTACGATCTATTCTAATTCATTCGCACGATCCATTCTAATTCATTCGTACGATCAATTCTAATCCATTCGCACGAATGTATGCATTCTAATTCATTCGTACGATCCATTCTAATTCATTCGTACGATCCATTCTAATTCTTTCACTCGATCAATTATAATTCATTCGTAGGATCCATTCTAATTCATTCGTACAATCTATTCTATTTCATTCGTACGATCCATTCTTACTCATTCGTATGATCCATTCTAATTCATTCGCACGAATGTATCCATTCTAATTCATTCATACGAATCCATTCTAATTCATTCGTACAATCCATTCTATTTCATTCGTATGATTCATTCTTACTCATTCGTACGATCCATTCTAATTCATTCGTAAGATCCATTCTAATTCATTCGTACGATCCATTCTAATTCATTCGTACGATCCATTCTAATTCATTCGCACGAATGTATCCATTCTAGTTCATTCGTACGATCCATTCTAGTTCATTCGTACGATCCATTCTAATTTATTCGTACGATCCATTTTAATTCATTCGTATGATCCATTCTAATTAATAGGTATGATCCATTCTAATTCATTCGCACAATCCATTCTATTTCATTGCAAATCAATTAGACTGGATCGTGCGAATGAATAAGAATAGATCATACGAATGAATTAGAATGGATCGTACGAATTAATTAGAATGGATATATTCGTGCTAATGAATTCGAATGGATTGTATGAATAAATTAGAATGGATCGTATGAATGA
The DNA here is from genome assembly GCA_947650365.1 of Chamaelirium japonicum. Classification (NCBI taxonomy): domain Eukaryota; kingdom Viridiplantae; phylum Streptophyta; class Magnoliopsida; order Liliales; family Melanthiaceae; genus Chamaelirium; species Chamaelirium japonicum. The sequence continues at coordinate 909,700 of CANTAL010000101.1, forward strand.
ATTAGAATGGATCATACGAATTAATTAGAATGGATCATACGAATGAATTAGAATGGATCGTACGAATAAATTAGAATGGATCGTACGAATGAATTAGAATGGATCGTGCGAATGAATTAGAATGGATCGTACGAATGAATTAGAATGGATATATTCGTGCAAATGAATTAGAATGGATCGTATGAATGTATTAGAATGGATCATATGAGTGAATTAGAATGGATCGTACGAACGAATTAGAATGGATCGTATGAATGAATTAGAATGGATACATTCGTGTAATTCATTCGTACGATCCATTCTAATTCCTTCGTACGATCCATTCTAATTCATTCGTACGATCCATTCTAATTCATTTATATAATCCATTCTAATTCTTTCACACGATCCATTCTAATTCATTCGTACAATCCATTCTAATCCATTCGTAAGATCTATTCTAATTCATTCGTACGATCCATTCTAATTCATTCGTACGATCCATTCAAATTCATTAATATGATCCATTCTAATTCATTCGTACGATCCATTCTAATAAATTAGAATTGATCGTACGAATGAAATAGAATGGATTGCACGAATGATTTTGAATGGATCGTACGAATGAATTAGAATGGATCGTGTGAAAGAATTAGAATGGATTGTATGAATGAATTAGAATGGATCGTACGAATGAATTAGAATGGATCGTACGAAGGAATTAGAATGGATCGTACGAATGAATTACACGAATGTATCCATTCTAATTCATTCATACGATCGTACGAATGAAATAGAATGGATCGCACGAATGAATTAGAATGGATCGTACGAATGAAATAGAATGGATATATTCGTGCAAATGAATTAGAATGGATCGTATGAATGAATTAGAATGGATCGTATGAGTGAATTAGAACGGATAGTACGAATGAAGTAGAATGGATCGTATGAATGAATTAGAATGGATACATTCGTGTGAATGAATTAGAATGGATCGTATGAATGAATTAGAATAGATTTTGTGAATGAATTAGAATGGATGGTACGAATGAATTAGAATGGATACATTCGTGTGAATGAGTTAGAATAGACTGTATGAATGAATTAGAATGGATCGTACGAATAAAATAGAATGGATCGTACGAATTAAATAGAATGGATCGCACGAATGAATTAGAATGGATCGTACGAATGAATTAGAATGGATCGTGTGAAAGAATTAGAATGGATCGTATGAATGAATTAGAATGGATCGTACGAATGAATTAGAATAGATCGTACGAATGAATTAGAATGGATCGTATGAAGGAATTAGAATGGATCGTACGAATGAATTAGAATGGATATATTCGTGCAAATGAATTAGAATGGATCGTATGAATGTATTAGAATGGATCGTATGAGTGAATTAGAATGGATCGTACGAACGAATTAGAATGGATCATATGAATGAATTAGAATGGATACATTCGTGTAATTCATTCGTACGATCCATTCTAATTCCTTCGTACGATCCATTCTAATTCATTCGTACGATCCATTATAATTCATTCATACAATCCATTCTAATTCTTTCACACGATCCATTCTAATTCATTCGTACGATCCATTCTAATCCATTCGTAAGATCCATTCTAATTCATTTGTTCGATCCATTCTAATTCATTCGTACGATCCATTCTAATTCATTAATATGATCCATTCTAATTCATTCGTACGATCCATTCTAATAAATTAGAATTGATCGTACGAATGAAATAGAATGGATTGCACGAATGATTTTGAATGGATCGTACGAATGAATTAGAATGGATCGTGTGAAAGAATTAGAATGGATTGTATGAATGAATTAGAATGGATCGTACGAATGAATTAGAATGGATCGTACGAAGGAATTAGAATGGATCGTACGAATGAATTAGAATGGATCGTACGAATGAATTAGAATAGATTGTACGAAAGAATTAGAATGGATCGTACGAAGGAATTAGAATAGATATATTCGTGCAAATGAATTAGAATGGATCGTATGAATGAATTAGAATGGATCGTATGAGTGAATTAGAACGGATAGTATGAATGAAGTAGAACGGATCGTATGAATGAAATAGAATGGATACATTCGTGCGAATGAATTAGAATGGATCGTATGAATGAATTAGAATAGATTTTGTGAATGAATTAGAATGGATCGTACGAATGAATTAGAATGGATACATTCGTGCGAATGAGTTAGAATGGATTGTATGAATGAATTAGAATGGATCGTACGAATGAACTATAATGGATACATTCGTGCGAATGAATTAGAATGGATCGTACGAATGAATTAGAATGGATCGTACGAATGAATTAGAATAGATCGTACGAATGAATTATAATAGATTGCGCGAATGAATTAGAATGGATCGTGCGAATGAAATAGAATGGATACAAATGAATTAGAATGGATCATATGAATGAATTAGAATGACGATCCATTCTTACTCATTCGTATGATCCATTCTAATTTATTCGCACGAATGTATCCATTCTAATTCATTCGTACGTCTAATTCATTCATACGATCCATTCTAATTTATTAGCACGAATATATCCATTCTAATTCATTCGTACGATCCATTCTAATTCCTTCATACGATCCATTCTAATTCATTCTTACGATCTATTCTAAGTCATTCGTACGATCCATTCTAATTCATTCGTACGATCTATTCTAATTCCTTCGTACGATCCATTCTAATTCATTCGTACGATCCATTCTAATTCATTCGTACGATCCATTCTAATTCATTCATACAATCCATTCTAATTCTTTCACACGATCCATTCTAATTCATTCGTACGATCCATTCTAATCCATTCGTAAGATCCATTCTAATTCATTCATACGATCCATTCTAATTCATTCGTACGATCTATTCTAATTCATTAATATGAACCATTCTAATTCATTCGTATGATCCATTCTAATGAATTAGAATTGATCGTACGAATGAAATAGAATGGATAGCACGAATGATTTGGAATGGATCGTACGAATGAATTAGAATGGATCGTGTGAAAGAATTAGAATCGATTGTATGAATGAATTAGAATGGATCGTACGAATGAATTAGAATGGATCGTACGAAGGAATTAGAATGAATCGTATGAATAAATTAGAATGGATCGTACGAATGAATTAGAATAGATCGTACGAATGAATTAGAATGGATCGTAGGAAGGAATTTGAATGGATCGTACGAATGAATTAGAATGGATATATTCGTGACCATTCTAATTCATTCATACGATCCATTCTAATTCATTCATACAATCCATTCTAATTCTTTCATATGATCCATTCTAATTCATTCATAGGATCCATTCTAATTCATTCATACAATCTATTCTATTTCATTCGTACGATCCATTCTTACTCATTCGTATGATTCATTCTAATTCATTCGGACGAATGTATCCATTCTTATTTATTCATACGATCCATTCTAATTCATTCGTACGATCCATTCTAATTCATTCGTACGATCCATTCTAATTCATTCGTCCGATCCATTCTAATTCATTCGCATGAATGTATCCATTCTAATTCATTCGTACGATCCATTCTAATTCATTCGTACGATCCATTCTAATTCATTCGTAAGATCCATTCTAATTCATTCGTACGATCCATTCTAATTTATTCGTACGATCCATTCTAATTCATTCGCACGAATGTATCCATTCTAGTTCATTCGTACGATCCATTCTAATTCATTCGTACGATCCATTCTAATTCATTCGCACGATCCATTCGAATTCATTCGTACGATCCATTCTAATTCATTCATACGATCCATTCTAATTCATTCGTACGATCCATTCTAATTCATTCGCACAAATGTATCCATTCTAATTCATTCGTACGATCCATTCTAATTCATTCGCACGATCCATTCTAATTCATTCGTACGATCCATTCTAATTCATTCGCACAATCTGTTCTTATTCATTCGCACAATCCATTCTAATTCATTCGTACGATCCATTCTAAATCATTCGCACGAATGGATCCATTCTAGTTCGTTCGTATGATCCATTCTAATTCATTCGTACGATCCATTCTAAATCATTCGCACGATGCATTCAAATTCATTCGTACGATCCATTCTAATTCATTCATACGATCCATTCTAATTCATTCGTACGATCCATTCTAATTCATTCGTTCGATCCATTCTAATTCATTCGCACGATCCATTCATACTCATTGGTATGATCCATTCTAATCTATTCGTATGATCCATTCATACGAATGAGTAAGAATGGATCGTCATTCTAATTCATTCGTAAGATCCATTCTAATTCATTTGTATCCATTCTATTTCATTCACACGATCCATTCTAATTCATTCGCGCAATCTATTCTAATTTATTCATACGATCCATTCTAATTCATTCGTACGATCCATTCTAATTCATTCGCACGAATGTATCCATTCTAGTTCATTCGTACGATCCATTCTAATTCATTCATACAATCCATTCTAATTCATTCGCACGAATGTATCCATTCTAATTCATTCGTACGATCCATTCTAATTCATTCACAAAATCTATTCTAATTCATTCATACGATCCATTCTAATTCATTCGCACGAATGTATCCATTCTAATAAATTCATACGATCCATTCTACTTCATTCGTACTATCCGTTCTAATTCACTCATACAATCTATTCTAATTCATTCATACGATCCATTCTAATTCATTTGCATGAATATATCCGTTCTAATTCATTCGTACGATCCATTCTAATTCCTTCGTACGATCCATTCTAATTCCTTCGTACAATCCATTCTATTTCATTCGTATGATCCATTCTAATTCCTTCGTACGATCCATTCTAATTCCTTCGTATCCATTCTAATTCATTCATACAATCCATTCTAATTTATTCGCACAAATGTATCCATTCTAATTCATTTGCACGATCCATTCTAATTCATTCCTATGATCTATTCTAATTCATTCGTACGATCCATTCTAATTCATTCGTACGATCCATTCTACGATCCATTCTAATTCATTCGTATATTCCATTCTAATTCATTAGCACGATCCATGCTAATGAATTAGAATGGATCGTACGATCCAATCTAATTCATTCATACGATCCATTCTTACTCATTCGTATGATCCATTCTAATTCAATCGTACGATCCATTCTAATTCATTCGTACGATCCATTCTAATTCCTTCGTACGATCCATTCTAATTCATTCGTGCAATCCATTCTATTTCATTCGTACGATCAATTCTAATTCATTAGAATGGATCGTACGAATGAATTAGAATGGATCATATTAATGAATTAGAATGGATCGTACGAATGAATTAGAATGGATCGTACGAATGAATTAGAATGGATCTTACGAATGAATTAGAATAGATCGTGCGAATGAATTAGAATGGATCATACGAATGAGTAAGAATGGATCGTACAAATGAATTAGAATGGATTAGAATATATTAGAATGGATCGTACGAATGAAATAGAATAGATTGTACGAATGAATTAGAATGGATTCGTACGAATGAATTAGAATGGAAACATTCGTGCGAATGAATTAGAATGGATCGTACGAATGAATTAGAATGGATCGTGAGAAAGAATTAGAATGGATTGTATGAATGAATTAGAATAGATCGTATGAATGAATTAGAATGGATCGTACGAATGAATTAGAATGGATCGTGCGAATGAATTAGAATGGATCGTACGAATGAATTAGAATGGATACATTCGTGCGAATGAATTAGAATGGATCGGACGAATGAATTAGAATGGATCGTACGAATGAATTAGAATGGATCAAATGAATGAATTAGAATGGATCGTACGAATTAATTAGAATGCATCGTACGAAAGAATTAGAATGGATATATTCGTGCTAATGAATTAGAATTGATCGAACGAATGAATTAGGATGGATTGTATGAATGAATTAGAATGGATCGTACGAATGAATTAGAATGGATCGTACGAATGAGTAAGAATGGATCGTACGAATGAAATAGAATAGATCGTACGAATGAATTAGAATGGATCGTACGAAGGAATTAGAATGGATCGTACGAATGAATTAGAATGGATATATTCGTGCAAATGAATTAGAATGGATCCTATGAATGTATTAGAATGGATCGTATGAGTGAATTAGAATGGATCGTACGAATGAATTAGAATGGATCGTATGAATGAATTAGAATGGATACATTCGTGTGAATGAATTAGAATGGATCGTATGAATGAATTAGAATAGATTTTGTGAATGAATTAGAACTGATCGTACGAATGAATTAGAATGGATACATTCGTGCGAATGAATTAGAATGGATTGTATGAATGAATTAGAATGGATCCTATGAATGAATTAGAATGGATCGTACGAATGAATTAGAATGGATACATTCGTGCGAATGAATTAGAATTGATCGTACGAATGAATTAGAATGGATCGTGCGAATGAATTAGAATGGATCGTACGAATGAATTAGAATGGATACATTCGTGCGAATGAATTAGAATGGATACATTCGTGCGAAAGAATTGGAATAGATCGTATGAATGAATTAGAATGGATACTATAAATGAATTAGAATGGATCGTGCGAATGAATTAGAATGGATCGTACGAATGAATTAGAATGGATCATGCTAATGAATTAGAATTGATCGAATGAATGAATTAGCATGGATCGTGCTAATGAATTAGAATGGAACGTACGAATGAATTAGAATGGATCGTGTGAAAGAATTAGAATGCATTGTATGAATGAATTAGAATTGATCGTATGAATGAATTAGAATGGATCGTGCGAATGAATTCGAATGGATCGCATGATCCATTCGAATAGAATGGATTGTATGAAGGAATTAGAATGGATCGGGCGAATGAATTAGAATGCATTCTATTCGAATGGATCATGCGATCCATTCGAATTCATTCGCACGATCCATTCTAATTCATTCATACGATCCATTCTAATTCATTCATACAATCCATTCTAATTCTTTCACACGATCCATTCTAATTCATTCGTAGGATCCATTCTAATTCATTCGTAGGATCCATTCTAATTCATTCGTACAATCTATTCTATTTCATTCGTACGATCCATTCTTACTCATTCGTATGATCCATTCTAATTCATTCGGACGAATGTATCCATTCTAATTTATTTGTACGATCCATTCTAATTCATTCGTACGGTCCATTCTAATTCATTCGTACGATCCATTCTTACTCATTCGTATGATCCATTCTAATTCATTCGTACGATCCATTCTAATTCAGTCGTACGATCCATTCTAATTCATTCGCACAATCTATTTTAATTCATTCGTACGATCCATTCTAATTCATTTGTACGATCGTACGAATGAATTAGAATGGATCGTACGAAATGAATTAGAATGGATTGTATGAATGAATTAGAATGGATACATTCGTGCGAATGAATTAGAATGGATCATACGAATGAGTAAGAATGGTTCGTACGAATGAAATAGAATGGATTGTACGAATGAATTAGAATGGATCATACAAATGAAATAGAATGGATTGTACGAATGAATTAGAATGGATCGTACAAATGAATTAGAATGGATCGTGTGAAAGAATTAGAATGCATTGTATGAATGAATTAGAATGGATCAAATGAATGAATTAGAATGGATCGTGCGAATGAATTCGAATGGATTGCATGATCCATTCGAATAGAATGGATCGTATAAATGAATTAGAATGGATCGGGCGAATGAATTAGAATGGATTGTAGGAATGAATTAGAATGGATCGTATGAATGAATTAGAATGGATCGTATGAATGAATTAGAATGGATCGTGCGAATGAATTAGAATGGATCGTACGAATGAATTAGAATGGATCGTAAGAATGAATTAGAATGGATCATACGAATGAATTAGAATGCATCATACAAATGAGTAAGAATGGATCGTACGAATGAAATAGAATGGATTGTACGAATGAATTAGAATGGACACATTCATGCGAATGAATTAGAATGGATCGGACGATTGAATTAGAATGGATCGTACGATTCATTCTAATTCATTCGGACGATCCATTCTAATTCATTCGTACGATTCATGCTAATTCATTCGTACGATCCATTCTAATTCATTCGTACGATCCATTCTTATTCATTCATACGATCCATTCTAATTCATTCGCACAATCCATTCTAATTCATTCGTACAATCCATTCTAATTAATTCGTATGATCCATTCTAAATCATTCGGTGGATCCATTCTAATTCATTTGTACGATCCATTCTAATTCATTCCCACGATCCATTCTAATTTATTCGTACGATCCATTCTAATTCATTCGTACGATCTATTCTAATTCATTCGCACGAATGTAACCATTCTAATTCATTCATACGATTCATTCTAATTCATTCGTATGAGCTATTCTAATTCATTCATACGATCCATTCTAATTCATTCGTACGATCTATTATAATTCATTCATACAATCCATTTAGATTCATTCGCACAAATGTTTCCATTCCAATTCATTCGTACGATCCAGTCTAATTCATTCGTACGATCCATTCAAATTCCTTCCTACGATCCATTCTAAATCATTCGTACGATCTATTCTAATTCATTCGTACGATCCATTCTAATTCATTCGTACGATCCATTCTAATTCCTTCGTACGATCCATTCTAATTCATTCGTACAATCTATTCTAATTCATTCGTACGAATGGATACATTCGTGTGAATGAATTAGAATGGATCGTACGAATGAGTAAAAATGGATCGTACGAATGAAATAGAATGGATTGCACGAATGAATTAGAATGGATCGTACGAATGAATTAGAATGGATCTTGTGAAAGAATTAGAATGGATTGTATGAATGTATAAGAATGGATCGTACGAATGAATTAGAATGGATCGTACGAAGGAATTAGAATGGATCGTAAGAATGAATTAGAATGGATCGTACGAAGGAATTAGAATGGATCAAACGAATGAAATAGAATGGATCGTACGAATAAATTAGAATGGATACATTCGTCCGAATGAATTAGAATGGATCATACGAATGAGTAAGAATGGATCGTACGAATGAAATAGAATAGATCGTGTGAGTGAATTAGAATGGATTGTATGAATGAATTAGAATAGATCGTATGAATGAATTAGAATGGATCGTGCGAATGAATTCGAATGGATCGTACGAATTCATTCTAATTCATTCATACAATCCATTCTAATTCTTTCACACGATCTATTCTAATTCATTCGTAGGATCCATTCTAATTCATTCGTACAATCCATTCTATTTGATTTGTACGATCCTTTCTTACTCATTCGTATGATCCATTCTAATTCATTCGTACGATCCATTCTAATTTATTCGCACGAATGTATCCATTCTAATTCATTCGCACGATCCATTCTAATTCATTCGCACAATCTATTCTAATTCATTCGCACGAATGTATCCATTCTAATTCATTCATACGATCCATTCTACTTCATTCGTACTATCCGTTCTAATTCACTCATACGATCCATTCTAATTCATTCATACGATCCATTCTAATTCATTCTAAGTCATTCGTACAATCTATTCTATTTCATTCGTACGATCCATTCTTACTCATTCGTATAATCCATTCTATTTCAATCGGACGAATGTATCCATTCTAATTTCTTCGTACGATCCATTCTAATTCATTCGTACGATCCATTCTTACTCATTCGTACGATCCATTCTAATTCCTTCATACGATCCATTCTAATTCCTTCGCACGATCCATTCTAATTCTTTCATACAATCCATTCTAATTCTTTCGTGCGAATGAATTAGAATGGATACCTTTGTGCATATGAATTAGAATGGATTGTAAGAATGAATTAGAATGAATCATATTAATGAATTAGAATGGATCGTACGAATGAATTAGAATGGATACATTCATGCGAATGAATTAGAATGGATCATGCGAATCAATTAGACTGGATCGTGCGAATGAATAAGAATAGATCATACGAATGAATTAGAATGGATCGTACGAATTAATTAGAATGGATACATTCGTGCGAATGAATTAGAATGGATTGTATGAATGAATTAGAAAGGATCGTACGAATAAATTAGAATGGATCATACAAATTAATTAGAATGGATCGTACGAATGAATTAGAATGGATCGTACGAATGAATTAGAATGGATCGTACGAATGAATTATAATGGATAGTGCGAATGAATTAGAATGGATCGTACGAATGAATTAGAATGGATACATTTGTGCGAATGAATTAGAATGGATCGTACGAATGAATTAGAATGGATCGTATGAATGAATTAGAATGGATCGTACGAATGAATTAGAATGGATCGTGCGAATGAATTAGAATGGATCGTACGAATGAATTAGAATGGATCGTGTGAAAGAATTAGAATGGATCGTACGAATGAATTAGAATGGATCGTGCGAATGAATTAGAATGGATCGTATGAATGAATTAGAATAGATTTTGTGAATGAATTAGAACTGATCGTACGAATGAATTAGAATGGATCGTACGAATGAATTAGAATGGATACATTTGTGCGAATGAATTAGAATGGATCGTATGAATGAATTAGAATGGATCGTATGAATGAATTAGAATGGATACATTCATGCGAATGAATTAGAATGGATCGTGCGAATCCATTAGACTGGATCGTGCGAATGAATAAGAATGGATCATACGAATGAATTAGAATGGATTGTACGATTTAATTAGAATGGATACATTCGTGCGAATGAATTAGAATGGATTGTATGAATGAATTAGAATGAATCGTACGAATGAATTAGAATGGATCATACGAATTAATTAGAATGGATCATACGAATGAATTAGAATGAATTGTACGAATGAATTAAAATGGATTCGTACGAATGAATTAGAATGGATACATTCGTGCGAATGAATTAGAATGGATACATTCGTGCGAAAGAATTAGAATAGATAGTATGAATGAATTAGAATGGATCCTATGAATGAATTAGAATGGATCGTGCGAATGAATTAGAATGGATCATACGAATGAATTAGAATGGATCGCGCTAATGAATTAGAATTGATCGAACGAATGAATTAGCATGGATCGTGCTAATGAATTAGAATGGATCGTACGAGTGAATTAGAATGGATCAAATGAATGAATTAGAATGGTTACATTCATGCGAATGAATTAGAATGGATCGTACGAATGGATTAGAATGGATACATTCGAGCGAATGAATTAGAATGGATCGTACGGAATGAATTAGAATGGATTGTATGAATGAATTAGAATGGATCGTTCGAATGAATTAGAATGGATCGTACGAATGAATTAGAATGGATCTTACGAATGAATTAGAAAGGATCGTACGAATGAGTAAGAATGGATCGTACGAATGAAATAGAATGGATTGTACGAATGAATTAGAATGGATTCGTATGAATGAATTAGAATGGATACATTCGTGCGAATGAATTAGAATGGATCATACGAATGAGTAAGAATGGATCGTACGAATGAAATAGAATAGATTGTATGAAAGAATTATTATAGATCGTATGAATGAATTAGAATGGATCCTATGAATGAATTAGAATGGATCGTGCGAATGAATTAGAATGGATCGTACGAATGAATTAGAATGAATCGTGCGAATGAATTAGAATGGATACATTCGTGCGAATGAATTAGAATTGATCGTACGAATGAATTAGAATGGATCGTGCGAATGAATTAGAATGGATCGTACGAATAAATTAGAATGGATCGTACGAATGAACTAGAATGGATACATTCGTGCGTACGATCCATTCTAATTCATTCATACGATCCATTCTAATTCATTCGTACGATCCATTCTAATTCATTCGCACAATGTATCCATTCTAATTCATTCGTACGATCCATTCTAATTCATTCACACGATCCATTCTAATTCATTCGTACGATCCATTCTAATTCTTTCACACGATCCATTCTAATTCATTCGTACGATCCATTCTAATTCATTTGCACGATCCATTCTAATTCATTCGTACGATCCATTCTAATTCATTCATACGATCCATTCTAATTCATTCGCACAAATGTATCCATTCTAATTCATTCGTACGATCCATTCTAATTCATTCGCACGACTTATTCTAATTCATTCATGCGATCCATTCTAATTCATTCGTACGATCCATTCTAATTCATTCGTATGATCCATTCTAATTAATTCGTATGATCCATTCTAATTCATTCGTACGATCCATTCTAATTCATTCATACAATCCATTCTAATTCATTCGCACGAATGTATCCATTCTAATTAATTCGTACGATCCATTCTAATTTATTCGTATGATCTATTCTTATTCATTCGCACGATCCAGTCTAATTCATTCGCACGATCCATTCTAATTCATTCGCACGAATGTATCCATTCTAATTCATTCGTACGATACATTCTAATTCATTAATATGATCCATTCTAATTCATTCGTACGATCCATTCTAATTCATTAATATGATTCATTCTAATTCATTCGTACGATCCATTCTAATTCATATGCACAAAGGTATCCATTCTAATTCATTCGCACGAAAGAATTAGAATGGATTGTATGAAAGAATAGATTGTATGAATGAATTAGAATGGATCGTACGGAATGAATTAGAATGGATTGTATGAATGAATTAGAATGGATCGTACGAATGAGTAAGAATGGATCGTACGAATGAATTAGAATGGATCATACAAATGAATTAGAATGGATCGTACGAATTAAATAGAATGGATCATACAAATGAAATAGAATGGATCGTATGAATGAATTAGAATGGATCGTACGAAGGAATTAGAATGGATCGTGCGAAGGAATTAGAATGGATCGTACGAATGAATTAGAATGGATATATTCATGCAAATGAATTAGAATGGATCGTATGAATGAATTAGAATGGATCGTATGAGTGAATTAGAACGGATAGTACGAATGAAGTAGAATGGATCGTATGAATGAATTATAATGGATAGATTCGTGCGAATGAATTAGAATGGATCGTATGAATGAATTAGAATGGATCGTACGAATGAATTAGAATGGATCGTGCGAATGAATTAGAATGGATCGTACGAATGAATTAGAATGGATCGTACGAATGAACTAGAATGGATACATTCGTGCAAATGAATTAGAATGGATCGGACGAATGAATTAGAATGGATCATACGAATGAATTAGAATGGATAGTGCGAATGAATTAGAATCGATCGTACGAATGAATTAGAATGGATCGTACGAATGAATTAGAATGGATCATACGAATGAGTAAGAATGGATCGTACAAATGAATTAGAATGGATCGTACGAATGAATTAGAATGGATCGTACGAATAAATTAGAATGGATACATTCGTCCGAATGAATTAGAATGTATCATACGAATGAGTAAGAATGGATCGTACGAATAAAATAGAATAGATTGTAGGAATGAATTAGAATGGATCCTACGAATGAATTAGAATGGATCGTGTCAAAGAATTAGAATGGAATGTATGAATGAATTAGAATGGATCGTACGAATGGATTAGAATGGATCGTACGAATGGATTAGAATGGATCGTACGAATGAATTAGAATGGATCGTACGAATGAACTAGAATGGATACATTCGTGCCAATGAATTAGAATGGATCGTACAAATGAATTAGAATGGATCTTACGAATGAATTAGAATGGATCGTACGAATGAATTAGAATGGATCGTACGAATGAATTAGAATAGATCGTACGAATGAATTAAAATGGATCGTACGAAGGAATTAGAATGGATCGTACGAATGAATTAGAATGGATCGTATGAATGAATTAGAATGGATACATTCGTGTGAATGAATTAGAATGGATTGTACGAATGAATTACAATGGATCGTACGAATGAATTAGAATGGATCGTGTGAAAGAATTAGAATGGATTGTATGAATAAATTAGAATAGATCATATGAATGAATTAGAATGGATACATTCGTGCGAATGAATTAGAATGGATCGTACGAATGAATTAGAATGGTTCGTACGAATGAATTAGAATGGATCGTATGAATGAATTAGAATGGTTACATTCATGCGAATGAATTAGAATGGATCGTACGAATGGATTAGAATGGATCGTACGAATGGATTAGAATGGATACATTCGAGCGAATGAATTAGAATGGATCGTACGAATGAATTAGAATGGATCGTACGAATGGATTAGAATGGATCCTACGAATGGATTAGAATGGATACCTTTGTGCATATGAATTAGAATGGATCGTACGAATGAATTATAATGGATCATATGAATGAATTAGAATGGATTGTGTGAAAGAATTAGAATGGATTGTTTGAATTAATTAGAATAGATCGTATGAATGAATTAGAATGGATCATACGAATGAATTACAATGGATCGTACGAATGAATTAGAATGGATCGTACGAATGAATTAGAATGGATACATTCGTGCGAATGAATTAGAATGGATACATTCGTACGAATGAATTAGAATAGATCGTATGAATGAATTAGAGTGGATCCTATGAATGAATTAGAATGGATCGTGCGAATGAATTAGAATGGATCGTACGAATGAATTAGAATGAATCGTGCGAATCCATTAGACTGGATCGTGCGAATGAATAAGAATGGATCATACGAATAAATTAGAATGGATCGTACGAATTAATTAGAATGGATACATTCGTGCGAATGAATTAGAATGGATTGTATGAATGAATTACAATGGATCGTACGAATGAATTAGAATGGATCGTACGAATGAATTAGAATAGCTCATACGAATGAATTAGAATGAATCGTATGAATGAATTAGAATGGTTACATTCGTGCGAATGAATTAGAATAGATCGTACGAATGAATTACAATAGATCGTATGAATAAATTAGAATGGATCGTTGGAATGAATTAGAATGGATCGTACGAATAAATTAGAATGGATCCATCGAACGAGTTAGAATGGATCATACGAATGAATTAGAATGGATTGTACGAATGAATTAGAATGGATTGTGCTAATGAATTAGAATGGATCGTATGAATGAATAAGAATGGATCGTACGAATGAATTAGAACGGATCGTGCGAATGAATTAGCATGAATCGTACAAATGTATTAGAATCGATCGTACGAATGAATTAGAATGGATCGTACGAAGGAATTAGAATGGATCGTACGAATGAATTAGAATGGATATATTCGTGCAAATGAATTAGAATAGATCGTTTGAATGAATTAGAATGGATCGTATGAGTGAATTAGAACGGATAGTACGAATGAAGTAGAATGGATCGTATGAATGAATTAGAATGGATACATTCGTGCGAATGAATTAGAATGGATCGTACGAATGAATTAGAATGGATCGTACGAATGAATTAGAATGGATCTTACGAATGAATTAGAATGGATCGTACGAATGAATTAGAATGGATCATACGAATGAATTATAATGGATACATTCATGCGAATGAATTAGAATGGATCGGACGAATGAATTATAATGGATCGTACGAATGAATTAGAATGGATCAAATGAATGAATTAGAATGGTTACATTCATGCAAATGAAATAGAATGGATCGTACGAATGGATTAGAATGGATCGTACGAATGGATTAGAATGCATACATTCGAGCGAATGAATTAGAATGGATCGTACGAATGGATTAGAATGGATCCTACGAATGGATTAGAATGGATACCTTTGTGCATATGAATTAGAATGGATCGTACGAATAAATTAGAATGGATCATATGAATGAATTAGAATGGATCGTGTGAAAGAATTAGAATGGATTGTATAAATGAATTAGAATGGATCATACGAATGAATTAGAATGGATCGTACGAATGAATTAGAATGGATCGTACGAATGAATTAGAATGGATACATTCGTGCGAATGAATTAGAATGGATACATTCGTACGAAAGAATTAGAATAGATCGTATGAATGAATTAGAATGGATCCTATGAATGAATTAGAATGGATCGTGCGAATGAATTAGAATGGATCGTACGAATGAATTAGAATGAATCGTGCTAACGAATTAGAATTGATCGAACGAATGAATTAGCATGGATCGTGCTAATGAATTAGAATGGAACGTACGAATGAATTAGAATGGATCGTGTGAAAGAATTAGAATGGATCGTACGAATGAATTAGAATGGATCGTGCGAATGAATTAGAATGGATGGTATGAATGAATTAGAATGGATCGTACGAATGAATTAGAATGCATCGTACGAATGAATTAGAATGGATACATTCGTGCGAATGAATTAGAATGGATCGGATGAATGAATTAGAATGGATCGTACGAATGAATTAGAATGGATAGTACGAATGAATTAGAATGGATACATTCGTGCGAATGAATTAGAATGGATCGGATGAATGAATTAGAATGGATCGTACGAATGAATTAGAATGGATCGTGCGAATGAATTAGAATGGATCGTACGAATGAATTAGAATGGATCGTACGAATGAACTAGAATGGATACATTCGTGCGTACGATCCATTCTAATTCATTCATACGATCCATTCTAATTCATTCGTACGATCCATTCTAATTCATTCGCACAATGTATCCATTCTAATTCATTCGTACGATCCATTCTAATTCCTTCACACGATCCATTCTAATTCATTCGTACGATCCATTCTAATTCTTTCACACGATCCATTCTAATTCATTCGTACGATCCATTCTAATTCATTTGCACGATCCATTCTAATTCATTCGTACGATCCATTCTAATTCATTCATACGATCCATTCTAATTCATTCGCACAAATGTATCCATTCTAATTCATTCGTACGATCCATTCTAATTCATTCGCACGACCCATTCTAATTCATTCATGCGATCCATTCTAATTCATTCGTACGATCCATTCTAATTCATTCGTATGATCCATTCTAATTAATTCGTATGATCCATTCTAATTCATTCGTACGATCCATTCTAATTCATTCATACAATCCATTCTAATTCATTCGCACGAATGTATCCATTCTAATTAATTCGTACGATCCATTCTAATTTATTCGTATGATCTATTCTTATTCATTCGCACGATCCAGTCTAATTCAATCGCACGATCCATTCTAATTCATTCGCACGAATGTATCCATTCTAATTCATTCGTACGATCCATTCTAATTCATTAATATGATCCATTCTAATTCATTCGTACGATCCATTCTAATTCATTAATATGATCCATTCTAATTCATTCGTACGATCCATTCTAATTCATATGCACAAAGGTATCCATTCTAATTCATTCACACGAAAGAATTAGAATGGATTGTATGAAAGAATAGATCGTATGAATGAATTAGAATGGATCGTACGGAATGAATTAGAATGGATTGTATGAATGAATTAGAATGGATCGTACGAATGAGTAAAAATGGATCGTACGAATGAATTAGAATGGATCATACAAATGAATTAGAATGGATCGTACGAATTAATTAGAATGGATCATACAAATGAAATAGAATGGATCGTACGAATGAATTAGAATGGATCGTACGAAGGAATTAGAATGGATCGTGCGAAGGAATTAGAATGGATCGTACGAATGAATTAGAATGGATATATTCATGCAAATGAATTAGAATGGATCGTATGAATGAATTAGAATGGATCGTATGAGTGAATTAGAACGGATAGTACGAATGAAGTAGAATGGATCGTTTGAATGTATTATAATGGATAGATTCGTGCGAATGAATTAGAATGGATCGTATGAATGAATTAGAATGGATCGTACGAATGAATTAGAATGGATCGTGCGAATGAATTAGAATGGATCGTACGAATGAATTAGAATGGATCGTACGAATGAACTAGAATGGATACAGTCGTGCGAATGAATTAGAATGGATCGGACAAATGAATTAGAATGGATCATACGAATGAATTAGAATGGATAGTGCGAATGAATTAGAATCGATCGTACGAATGAATTAGAATGGATCGTACGAATGAATTAGAATGGATCATACGAATGAGTAAGAATGGATCGTACAAATGAATTAGAATGGATCGTACGAATAAATTAGAATGGATACATTCGTCCGAATGAATTAGAATGTATCATACGAATGAGTAAGAATGGATCGTACGAATGAAATAGAATAGATTGTAGGAATGAATTAGAATGGATTCTACAAATGAATTAGAATGGATCGTGTCAAAGAATTAGAATGGAATGTATGAATGAATTAGAATGGATCGTACGAATGGATTAGAATGGATCGTACGAATGGATTAGAATGGATCATATGAATGAATTAGAATGGATCGTACGAATGAACTAGAATGGATACATTCGTGCGAATGAATTAGAATGGATCGTACAAATGAATTAGAATGGATCTTACGAATGAATTAGAATGGATCGTACGAATGAATTAGAATGGATCGTACGAATGAATTAGAATAGATCGTACGAATGAATTAAAATGGATCGTACGAAGGAATTAGAATGGATCGTACGAATGAATTAGAATGGATCATATGAATGAATTAGAATGGATACATTCGTGCGAATGAATTAGAATGGATTGTACGAATGAATTAGAATGGATCGTACGAATGATTTAGAATGGATCGTGTGAAAGAATTAGAATGGATTGTATGAATGAATTAGAATAGATCATATGAATGAATTAGAATGGATACATTCGTGCGAATGAATTAGAATGGATCGTACGAATGAATTAGAATGGATCATACGAATGAATTAGAATGGATCGTATGAATGAATTAGAATGGTTACATTCATGCGAATGAATTAGAATGGATCGTACGAATGGATTAGAATGGATCGTACGAATGGATTAGAATGGATACATTCGAGCGAATGAATTAGAATGGATCGTACGAATGAATTAGAATGGATCGTACGAATAGATTAGAATGGATCCTACGAATGGATTAGAATGGATACCTTTGTGCATATGAATTAGAATGGATCGTACGAATGAATTAGAATGGATCATATGAAAGAATTAGAATGGATCGTGTGAAAGAATTAGAATGGATTGTTTGAATGAATTAGAATAGATCGTATGAATGAATTAGAATGGATCATACGAATGAATTAGAATGGATCGTACGAATGAATTAGAATGGATCGTACGAATGAATTAGAATGGAGACATTCGTGCGAATGAATTAGAATGGATACATTCGTACGAAAGAATTAGAATAGATCGTATGAATGAATTAGAATGGATCCTATGAATGAATTAGAATGGATCGTGCAAATGAATTAGAATGGATCGTACGAATGAATTAGAATGAATTGTGCGAATCCATTAGACTGGATCGTGCGAATGAATAAGAATGGATCATATGAATGAATTAGAATGGATCGTACGAATTAATTAGAATGGATACATTCGTGCGAATGAATTAGAATGGATTGTATGAATGAATTACAATGGATCGTACGAATGAATTAGAATGGATCGTACGAATGAATTAGAATAGCTCATATGAATGAATTAGAATGAATCATATGAATGAATTTGAATGGTTACATTCGTGCGAATGAATTAGAATAGATCGTACGAATGAATTACAATGGATCGTATGAATAAATTAGAATGGATCGTTGGAATGAATTAGAATGGATCGTACGAATGAATTAGAATGGATCCACCGAACGAGTTAGAATGGATCATACGAATGAATTAGAATGGATTGTACGAATGAATTAGAATGGATTGTGCGAATGAATTAGAATGGATCGTATGAATGAATAAGAATGGATCGTACGAATGAATTAGAATGGATCGTTCGAATGAATTAGCATGAATCGTACAAATGTATTAGAATGGATCGTACGAATGAATTAGAATGGATCGTACGAAGGAATTAGAATGGATCGTACGAATGAATTAGAATGGATATATTCGTGCAAATGAATTAGAATTGATAGTTTGAATGAATTAGAATGGATCGTATGAGTGAATTAGAACGGATAGTACGAATGAAGTAGAATGGATCGTACGAATGAATTAGAATGGATACATTCGTGCGAATGAATTAGAATGGATCGTACGAATGAATTAGAATGGATCATACGAATGAATTAGAATGGATCTTACGAATGAATTAGACTGGATCGTACGAATGAATTAGAATGGATCATACGAATGAATTATAATGGATACATTCGTGCGAATGAATTAGAATGGATCGGACGAATGAATTATAATGGATCGTACGAATAAATTAGAATGGATCAAATGAATGAATTAGAATGGTTACATTCATGCAAATGAATTAGAATGGATCGTACGAATGGATTAGAATGGATCGTACGAATGGATTAGAATGCATACATTCGAGCGAATGAATTAGAATGGATCGTACGAATGAATTAGAATGGATCGTACGAATGGATTAGAATGGATCCTACGAATGGATTAGAATGGATACCTTTGTGCATATGAATTAGAATGGATCGTACGAATGAATTAGAATGGATCATATGAATGAATTAGAATGGATCGTGTGAAAGAATTAGAATGGATTGTATGAATGAATTATAATGGATCATACGAATGAATTAGAATGGATTGTACGAATGAATTAGAATGGATCGTACGAATGAATTAGAATGGATACATTCGTGCGAATGAATTAGAATGGATACATTCGTATGAAAGAATTAGAATAGATCGTATGAATGAATTAGAATGGATCCTATGAATGAATTAGAATGGATCGTGCGAATGAATTAGAATGGATCGTACGAATGAATTAGAATGAATCATGCTAATGAATTAGAATTGATCGAACGAATGAATTAGCATGGATCGTGCTAATGAATTAGAATGGAACGTACGAATGAATTAGAATGGATCGTGTGAAAGAATTAGAATGGATCGTACGAATGAATTAGAATGGATCGTGCGAATGAATTAGAATGGATGGTATGAATGAATTAGAATGGATCGTACGAATGAATTAGAATGCATCGTACGAATGAATTAGAATGGATACATTCGGGCGAATGAATTAGAATGGATCGGATGAATGAATTAGAATGGATCGTACGAATGAATTAGAATGGATCGTACGAATGAATTAGAATGGTTCGTACGAATGAATTAGAATGGATACATTCGTGCGAATGAATTAGAATGGATCGGATGAATGAATTAGAATGGATCATACGAATGAATTAGAGTGGATCGTACGAATAAATTAGAATGGATATATTCGTCCGAATGAATTAGAATGGATCATACGAATGAGTAAGAAAAGATCGTACGAATGAAATAGAATAGATTGTACGAATGAATTAGAATGGATCCTACGAATGAATTAGAATGGATCGTGTGAAAGAATTAGAATGGATTGTATGAATGAATTAGAATGGATCGTATGAATGAATTAGAATGGATCGTGCAAATGAATTCGTATGGATCGTACGAATTCATTCTAATTCATTCATACAATCCATTCTAATTCTCTCACACGATCCATTCTAATTCATTCGTACGTTCCATTCTAATTCATTAGCACAATCCATGCTAATTCATTCGTTCGATCAATTCTAATTCATTAGCACGATCCATTCTAATTCATTCATACGATCCATTCTAATTCATTAGCACGATCCATTCTAATTCATTCATAGGATCCATTCTAATTAATTCATACAATCTATTCTAATTCTTTCACACGAATGTATCCATTCTAATTCATTCGTACGATCCATTCTAATTCATTCGTACGATCCATTCAAATTCATTCGTACGATCCATTCTAATTCATTCATACGATCTATTCTAATTCATTCATACAATCCATTCTAATTCTTTCACACGATCCATTCTAATTCGTTCGTACGATCCATTCTAATTCATTCGCACAATCCATTCTATTTCATTCGTACAATCCATTCTTACTCATTCGTATGATCCATTCTAATTCATTCGCACGAATGTCTCCATAATGGATCATACGAAAGAGTAAGAATGGATCGTACGAATGAAATAGAATGGATTGTGAGAATGAATTAGAATGGACCGTACGAATGAATTAGACGTACGAATGAATTAGAATGGATACATTCGTGCGAATAAATTAGAATGGGTCATACGAATGAGTAAGAATGGATCGTCATTCTAATTCATTCGAATGATCCATTCTAATTCATTTGTATCCATTCTATTTCATTCGAACGATCCATTCTAATTCATTCGCGCAATCTATTCTAATTCATTCGTACGATCCATTCTAATTCATTCGTACGATCCATTCTAATTCATTCATACAATCTATTCTAATTTATTCGCACGAATGTATGCATTCTAATTCATTCGTACGATCCATTCTAATTCATTCGCACAATTTATTCTAATTCATTCATACGATCCATTCTAATTCATTCGCACGAATGTATCCATTCTAATTCATTCATACGATCCATTCTACTTCATTCGTACCATCCGTTCTAATTCACTCATACGATCCATTCTAATTCATTGATACGATCCATTCTAATTCATTTGCACGAATATATCCATTCTAATTCATTCGTACGATCCATTCTAATTCCTTCGTACGATCCATTCTAATTTCTTCGTACGATCCATTCTATTTCATTCGTATGATCCATTCTAATTCCATCGTACGATCCATTCTAATTCCTTCGTATCCATTCTAATTCACTTATACGATCCATTCTAATTCATTCGTACGATCCATTCTAATTCATTCATACAATCCATTCTAATTCATTCGCACGAATGTATCCATCCTAATCCATTCGTACGATCCATTCTAATCCATTCATATGATCCATTCTAATTCATTCGCATGAATGTAACCATTCTAATTCATTCATTTGATCCATTCTAATTCATTCGTACGATCCACTCTAATTCATTCGTCCGATCCATTCTAATTCATTCGCACGAATGTATCCATTCTAATTCATTCGTACGATCCATTCTAATTCATTCGTACGATCCATTCTAATTCATTCGTAAGATCCATTCTAATTCATTCGTACGATCCATTCTAATTCATTCGTACGATCCATTCTAATTCATTCGCATGAATGTATCCATTCTAGTTCATTCGTACGATCCATTCTAGTTCATTCGTACGATCCATTCTAATTCATTCGTACGATCCATTTTAATTCATTCGTATGATCCATTCTAATTAATTCGTATGATCCATTCTAATTCATTCGCACAATCCATTCTATTTCATTGCAAATCAATTAGACTGGATCGTGCGAATGAATAAGAATAGATCATACGAATGAATTAGAATGGATCGTACGAATTAATTAGAATGGATACATTCGTGCGAATGAATTAGAATGGATTGTATGAATGAATTAGAATGGATCGTACGAATGAATTAGAATTGATCATACGAATTAATTAGAATGGATCCTACGAATGAATTAGAATGGATCGTACGAATAAATTAGAATGGATCGTACGAATGAATTAGAATGGATCGTGCGAATGAATTAGAATGGATCGTACGAATGAATTAGAATGGATACATTTGTGCGAATGAATTAGAATGGATCGTACGAAAGAATTAGAATGGATCGTATGAATGAATTAGAATGGATCGTACGAATGAATTAGAATAGATACATTCGTGCGAATGAATTAGAATGGATCGTGCGAATGAATTAGAATGGATCGTACGAATAAATTAGAATAGATATATTTGAATGAATAAATTAGAATGGATCATACGAATGAATTAGAATGGATCGTACGAATGAATTAGAATGGATAGTGCGAATGAATTAGAATCGATCGTACGAATGAATTAGAATGGATCGTACGAATGAATTAGAATGGATCATAAGAATGAGTAAGAATGGATCGTACGAATGAATTAGAATAGATCGTACGAATGAATTAGAATGGATCGTACGAATAAATTAGAATGGATACATTCGTCCGAATGAATTAGAATGGATCATACGAATGAGTAAGAATGGATCGTACGAATGAAATAGAATAGATTGTAAGAATGAATTAGAATGGATCCTACGAATGAATTAGAATGGATCGTGTGAAATAATTAGAATGGATTGTATGAATTAATTAGAATGGATCGTATGAATGAATTAGAATGGATCGTGCGAATGAATTCGAATGGATCGTACGAATTTATTCTAATTCATTCATACAATCCATTCTAATTCTTTCACACGATCCATTCTAATTCATTTGTACGTTCCATTCTAATTCATTAGCACGATCCATGCTAATTCATTCGTTCGATCAATTCTAATTCATTAGCACGATCCATTCTAATTCATTCGTACGATCCAGTCTAATTCTTTCGCACGATCCATTCTAATTCATTCATAGGATCCATTCTAATTCATTCGTACGATCTATTCTAATTCTTTCGCACGAATGTATCCATTGTGCGAATGAATTAGAATGGATCGTACGAATGAATTAGAATGGATCATACGAATGAACTAGAATGGATACATTCGTGCGAATGAATTAGAATGGATCGTACGAATGAATTAGAATGGATCGTACGAATGAATTAGAATGGATCTTACGAATGAATTAGAATGGATCGTACGAATGAATTAGAATGGATCGTACGAATGAATTAGAATGGATACATTCGTGCGAATGAATTAGAATGGATCGGACGAATGAATTAGAATGGATCGTACGAATGAATTAGAATGGATCGTACGAATAAATTAGAATGGATACATTCGTCCGAATGAATTAGAATGGATCATACGAATGAGTAAGAATGGATCGTATGAATGAAATATAATAGATTGTACGAATGAATTAGAATGGATCCTACGAATGAATTAGAATGGATCGTGTGAAAGAATTAGAATGGATTGGATGAATGAATTAGAATAGATCGTATGAATGAATTAGAATGGATCGTGCAAATGAATTCGAATGGATCGTACGAATTCATTCTAATTCATTCATACAATCCATTCTAATTCTTTCACATGATCCATTCTAATTCATTCGTACGTTCCATTCTAATTCATTAGCACGATCCATGCTAATTCATTCGTTCGATCAATTCTAATTCATTAGCACGATCTATTCTAATTCATTCGTACGATCCATTCTAATTCATTCGGACGATCCATTCTAATTCATTCATATGATCCATTCTAATTTATTCATACAATCCATTCAAATTCATTCGCACGAATGTATCCATTCTAATTCATTCGTACGATCAGTTCTAATTCATTCACAAAATCTATTCTAATTCATTCATACGATCCATTCTAATTCATTCACACGAATGTATCCAATCTAATTCATTCATACGATCCATTCTAATTCATTCGTTCGATCCATTCTAATTCACTCATACGATCCATTCTAATACATTCATACGATCCATTCTAATTCATTTGCACGAATATATCCATTCTAATTCTTTCGTATGATCCATTCTAATTCCTTCGTACGATCCATTCTAATTCATTCGTACGATCTATTCTATTTCATTCGCACGATCCATTCTTACTCATTCGTACGATCCATTCAAATTCATTCGTCCGATCCATTCTAATTCATTCGCACGAATGTATCCATTCTAATTCATTCGTTCGATCAATTCTAATTCATTAGCACGATCCATTCTAATTCATTCGTACGATCCACTCTAATTCATTCGCACGATCCATTCTAATTCATTCATAGGATCCATTCTAATTCATTCATACGATCTATTCTAATTCTTTTGCACGAATGTATCCATTCTAATTCATTCGCACGAATGTATCCATTCTAATTCTTTCGTACGATCCATTCTAATTCATTGGTACGATCCATTCTAATTCATTCGTACGATCCATTCTAATTCATTCATACGATCTATTCTAATTCATTCATACAATCCATTCTAATTCTTTCACACGATCCATTCTAATTCATTCGTACGATCCATTCTAATTCATTCGCACAATCCATTCTATTTCATTCGTACGATTCATTCTTACTCATTCGTATGATCCATTCTAATTCATTCGCACGAATGTATCCATAATGGATCATACGAAATGAGTAAGAATGGATCATACGAATGAAATAGAATGGATTGTGCGAATGAATTAGAATGGATCGTACGAATGAATTAGAATGGATCGTACGAATGAATTAGAATGGATCTTACGAATGAATTAGAATGGATCGTGCGAATTAATTAGAATGGATCGTACCAATGAGTAAGAATGGATCGTAGGAATGAAATAGAATGGATTGTGCGAATGAATTAGAATGGATCGCACGAATGTATCCATTCTAATTCATTCGTACGATCCATTCTAATTCATTCGTACAATCCATTCTAATTCATTTGTATGATCCATTCTAATTAATTCGTATGATCCATTCTAATTCATTCGTACGATTCATTCTAATTCATTCATACAATCCATTCTAATTCATTCGTACGATCCATTCTAATTCACTCATACGATCCATTCTAATACATTCATACGATCCATTCTAATTCATTTGCACGAATATATCCATTCTAATTCATTCGTACGATCCATTCTAATTCCTTCGTACGATCCATTCTAATTCATTCGTACGATCTATTCTAATTCAATCGTACGATCCATTCTAATTCATTCGTACGATCCATTTTAATTCCTTCGTACGATCCATTCTAATTCATTCGTACGATCCATTCTAATTCATTCGTACAATCTATTCTAATTCATTCGTACGAATGGATACATTCGTGTGAATGAATTAGAATGGATCGTACAAATGAGTAAGAATGGATCGTACGAATGAAATAGAATAGATTGCACGAATGAATTAGAATGGATCGTACGAATGAATTAGAATGGATCGTATGAAGGAATTAGAATGGATCGTACGAATGAATTAGAATGGATCGTACGAATGAATTAGAATGGATCGTACGAATGAATTAGAATGGATCGTGCTAATGAATTAGAATTGATCGAACGAATGAATTAGCATGGATCGTGCTAATGAATTAGAATGGAACGTACGAATGAATTAGAATGGATCGTGTGAAAGAATTAGAATGGATTGTATGAATGAATTAGAATGAATTCGTACGATCTATTCGAATTCATTCGCACAATCCATTCTAATTCATTCATACGATCCATTCTTATTCATTCATACAATCCATTCTAATTCTTTCTCACGATCCATTCTAATTCATTCGTAGGATCCATTCTAATTCATTCGTACAATCTATTCTTTTTCATTCGTACGATCCATTCTTACTCATTCGTATGATCCATTCTAATTCATTCGGACGAATGTATCCATTCTAATTTATTCGTACGATCCATTGAAATTCATTCGTACGATCCATTCTAATTCATTCGTACGATCTATTCTAATTCATTCATACGATCCATTCTAATTTCATTCGTACGATCGATTCTAATTCATTCGCTCGAATGTATCCATTCTAATCCATTCGTACGATCCATTCTAATCCATTCGTACGATCCATTCTAATTCATTCGCATGAATGTAACCATTCTAATTCATTCATTTGATCCATTCTAATTCATTCGTACGATCCATTCTAATTCATTCGTCCGATCCATTCTAATTCATTCGCACGAATGTATCCATTCTAATTCATTCGTACGATCCATTCTAATTCATTCGTACGATCCATTCTAATTCATTCGTAAGATCCATTCTAATTCATTCGTACGATCCATTCTAATTCATTCGTACGATCCATTCTAATTCATTCGCACGAATATATCCATTCTAGTTCATTCGTACGATCCATTCTAATTCATTCGTACGATCCATTCTAATTCATTCGCACGATCCATTCTAATTCATTCGTACGATCAATTCTAATTCATTCGCACGAATGTATCCATTCTAATTCATTCGTACGATCCTGAATTAGAATGGATCATACGAATGAATTAGAATGGATACCTTTGTGCATATGATTAGAATGGATCGTACGAATGAATTAGAATGGATCGTACGAATGAATTAGAATGGATCGTACGAATGAATTAGAATGGATCTTACGAGTGGATTAGAATGGATACATTAGTGCGAATGAATTAGAATGGATCGGACGAAGAAATTAGAATGGATCGTACGAATGAATTAGAATGGATCAAATGAATGAATTAGAATGGTTACATTCATGCGAATGAATTAGAATGGATTGTACGAATGGATTAGAATGGATCGTACGAATGGATTAGAATGGATACATTCGAGCAAATGAATTAGAATGGATCGTACAAATGAAATTAGAATGGATCGTACGAATGAATTAGAATAGATCGTACGAATGAATTAGAATGGATCGTACGAATGAATTAGAATGGATCGTGTGAAAGAATTAGAATGGATCGTACGAATGAATTAGAATGGATCGTGTGAATGAATTAGAATGGATCGTACGAATAAATTAGAATGGATCGTTCTAATGAATTAGAATTGATCGAACGAATGAATTAGCATGGATCGTGCATTCGTACGATCCATTCTAATTCATTCGTAAGATCCATTCTAATTCATTCGTACGATCCATTCTAATTCATTCATACGATCCATTCTAGTTCATTCGTACGATTCATTCTAATTCATTCGTATGATCCATTCAAATTCATTCATACGATCTATTCTAATTCATTCATACAATCCATTCTAATTTTTTCACACGATCCATTCTAATTCATTCGTACGATCGATTCTAATTCATTCGCACAATCCATTCTATTTCATTCGTACGATCCATTCTTACTCATTCGTATGATCCATTCTAATTCATTCGCACGAATGTTTCCATAATGGATCATACGAATGAGTAAGAATGAATCGTACGAATGAAATAGAATGGATTGTGCGAATGAATTAGAATGGACCGTACGAATGAATTAGAATGGATACATTCGTGCGAATGAATTAGAATGGATCGGACGAATGAATTAGAATGGCTCGTACGAATGAATTAGAATGGATCGTACGAATGAATTAGAATGGATTGTACGAATGAATTAGAATGGATCGTACGAATAAATTAGAATGGATACATTCGTCCAAATGAATTAGAATGGATCATACGAATGAGTAAGAATGGATCGTACGAATGAAATAGAATAGATTGTACGAATGAATTAGAATGGATCGTGCGAATGAATTAGAATGGGTCGTACGAATAAATTAGAATGGATCGTACGAATGAATTAGAATGGATCGTGCGAATGAATTAGAATGGATCATATTAATCAATTAGAATGGATCGAACGAATGAATTAGAATGGATACATTCGTGCGAATGAATTAGAATGGATCATGCGAATCCATTAGACTGGATCGTGCGAATGAATAAGAATGGATCATACGAATGAATTAGAATGGATCGTACGAATTAATTAGAATGGATACATTCGTGCGAATGAATTAGAATGGATTGTATGAATGAATTAGAATGGATCGTACGAATAAATTAGAATGGATCATACGAATTAATTAGAATGGATCATACGAATGAATTAGAATGGATCGTACGAATGAATTAGAATGGATCGTACGAATGAACTAGAATGGATACATTCGTGCGAATGAATTAATTCGTACGATCCATTCTAATTCGTTCGTACGATCCATTGTAATTCATTCATACAATCCATTTAGATTCATTCAAACAAATGTATCCATTCAAATTCATTCGTACGATCCAGTCTAATTCATTCGTACGATCCATTCTAATTCATTCGCACGAATATATCCATTCTAATTCTTTCGTACGATGCATTCTAATTCATTCGTACGATCCATTCTAATTCATTCGTACGATCCATTCTAATTCATTCATACGATCCATTCTAATTCATTCGCACGAATGCATCCATTCTAATTCATTCGTACAATCCATTCTATTTCATTCGTACGATCCATTCTTACTCATTCGTATGATCCATTCTAATTCATTCGTATGATCCATTCTAATTCATTCGTACTATCCATTCTAATTCATTCGCACGATCCATTCTAATTCATTCATACGATCCATTCTAATTCATTCATACGATCCATTCTAATTCATTCCTAGAATCCATTCTAATTCATTCGCCCGATCCATTCTAATTCAATCATACGATCCATTCTATTCGAATGGATCATGCGATCCATTCGAATTCATTCCTACGATCCATTCTAATTCATTCCTACGATCGTACGAATGAATTAGAATGGATCGTACGAGTGAATTAGAATAGATTGTGCGAATGAATTAGAATGGATCGTACAAATGAATTATAATGGATCGCACGAATGAATTAGAATGAATTATACGAATGAGTAAGAATGGATCGTACGAATGAATTAGAATGGATCGTACGAATGAATTAGAATGGATCGTACGAATAAATTAGAATGGATACATTCGTCCGAATGAATTAGAATGGACCATACGAATGAGTAAGAATGGATCGTACGACTGAAATAGAATAGATTGTACGAATGAATTATAATGGATCCTACGAATGAATTAGAATGGATCGTGTGAAATACGAATGAATTAGAATGGATATATTCGTGCAAATGAATTAGAATGGATCGTATGAATGTATTAGAAGGGATCGTATGAGTGAATTAGAATGGATCGTGCGAATGAATTAGAATAGATTGTATGAATGAATTAGAATGGATCGTACGAATGAATTAGAATGGATCGTACGAATGAATTAGAATGGATCGTACGAATGAACTAGAATGGATACATACGTGCGAATGAATTAGAATGGATCGTACGAATGAATTAGAATGGATCGTGCGAGTGAATTAGAATGGATCGTATGAATGAATTAGAATAGATTGTATGAATGAATTAGAATGGATCGTACGAACGAATTTGAATAGATCGTACGAATGAATTAGAATGGATCGTACGAATAAATTAGAATGGATACATTCGTCGGAATGAATTAGAATGGATCATACGAATGAGTAAGAATGGATCGTACGAATGAAATAGAATAGATTGTACGAATGAATTAGAATGGATCCTACGAATGAATTAGAATGGATCGTGTGAAAGAATTAGAATGGATTGTATGAATGAATTAGAATGGATCGTATGAATGAATTAGAATGGATCGTGCGAATGAATTCGAATGGATCGTACGAATTCATTCTAATTCATTCATACAATCCATTCTAATTCTTTCACACGATCTATTCTAATTCATTCGTAGGATCCATTCTAATTCATTCATACAATCTATTCTATTTCATTCGTACGATCCATTCTTACTCATTCGTATGATCCATTCTAATTTATTCGGACGAATGTATCAATTCTAATTTATTCGTACGATCCATTCTAATTCATTCGTACGATCTATTCTAATTCATTCGTACGATGCATTCTAATTCAACCATACGATCTATTCTAATTCATTCATACAATCCATTCTAATTCTTTCACACGATCCATTCTAATTCATTCGTACGATCCATTGTAATTCATTCACACAATCCATTCTATTTCATTCGTACGATCCATTCTTACTCATTCGTATGATCCATTCTAATTCATTCGCACGAATGTATCCATAATGGATCATACGAATGAGTAAGAATGGATCGTATGAATGAAATAGAATGGATTATTCGAATGAATTAGAATGGACCGTACGAATGAATTAGAATGGATACATTCGTGCGAATGAATTAGAATGGATCGGACGAATGAATTAGAATGGATCGTACGAATGAATTAGAATGGATGGTACGAATGAATTAGAATGGATCGTATGAATGAAATAGAATAGATTGTACGAATGAATTAGAATGGATTCGTACGAATGAATTAGAATGGATACATTCGTGCGAATGAATTAGAATGGATCATACGAATGAAATAGAATAGATTGTACGAATGAATTAGAATGGATTCGTACGAATGAATTAGAATGGATACATTCGTGCGAATGAATTAGAATGGATCATACCAATGAGTAAGAATGGATCGTACGAATGAAATAGAATGGATTGTGTGAATAAATTAGAATGGATCATACGAATGAATTAGAATGGATCGTACGAATTAATTAGAATGGATACATTCGTGCGAATGAATTAGAATGGATTGTATGAATGAATTAGAATAGATCGTACGAATGAATTAGAATGGATCATACGAATTAATTAGAATGGATCATACGAATGAATTAAAATGGATCGTACGAATGAATTAGAATGGATCGTACGAATGAAATTAAATGGATACATTCGTGCGAATGAATTAGAATGGATCGTGCGAATGAATAAGAACTAATCGTACGAATGAATTAGATTGGATCGTACGAATGAATTAGATTGGATCTTACGAATGAATTAGAATGGATCGTACGAATGAATTAGAATGGATCGTACGAATGAATTAGAATGGATCGTACGAATGAACTAGAATGGATCGTACCAATGAGTAAGAATGGATCGGACGAATGAATTAGAATGGATCGTACGAATGAATTAGAATGAATAGAATGAATTAGAATGGATCGTACGAATGAATAGAATAGAATGAATTAGAATGGATCGGATAAATGAATTAGAATGGATCGTACGAATGAATTAGAATGGATCGTATGAATGAATTAGAATGGATCGTACGAATGAATTAGAATGGATCGTGCGAATGAATTAGAATGGATCGTACGAATGAATTAGAATGGATCGTGGGAAAGAATTAGAATGGATCGTACGAATGAATTAGAATGGATCGTGCGAATGAATTAGAATGGATCGTACGAATGAATTAGAATGGATACATTTGTGCGAATGAATTAGAATGGATCGTACGAATGAATTAGAATGGATCGTATGAATGAATTAGAATGGATCGTACGAATGAATTAGAATGGATCGTGCGAATGAATTAGAATGGATCATACGAATGAATTAGAATGGATCGTACGAATGAACTAGAATGGATACATTCGTGCGAATGAATTAGAATGGATCGTTCGAATGAATTAGAATGGATCGTACGAATGAATTAGATTGGATCGTACGAATGAATTAGAATGGATCATACGAATGAGTTAAAATGGATCGTGCGAATGAATTAGAATGGATCGTACCAATGAGTAAGAATGGATCGTACGAATGAATAAAATGGATCGTATGAATGAATTAGAATGGATACATTCGTGTGAACGAATTAGAATGGATCGTATGAATGAATTAGAATAGATTTTGTGAAACAATTAGAATGGATTAGAATGGATCGAACGAATGAATTAGAATGGATACATTCGTGCGAATGAATTTGAATGGATCGGACGAATGAATTTGAATGGATCGGACGAATGAATTAGAATGGATCGTACGAATGAATTAGAATGGATCGTACGAATGAATTAGAATAGATTATACGAATGAATTAGAATGGATCAAATGAATGAATTAGAATAGTTACATTCATGCGAATGAATTAGAATGGATCGTACGAATGGATTAGAATGGATCATACGAATGGATTAGAATGGATACATTCGTGCGAATGAATTAGAATGGATCGTACGAATGAATTAGAATGGATCGTACGAATGAATTAGAATGGATACATTCGTCCGAATGAATTAGAATGGATCGGACGAATGAATTAGAATGGATCGTACGAATGAATTAGAATGGATCAAATGAATGAATTAGAATGGTTACATTAATGCGAATGAATTAGAATGGATCGTACGGAATGAACTAGAATGGATTGTATGATTGAATTAGAATAGATACATTCGTGCGAATGAATTAGAATGGATCATACGAATGAGTAAGAATGGATCGTACGAATGAAATAGAATGGATTGTACGAATGAATTTGAATGGATCGTACAAATGAATTAGAATAGATCGTATGAATGAATTAGAATGGATTGCACGAATGAATTAGAATGGATCGTACGAATGAATTAGAATGGATCATGTGAAAGAATTAGAATGGATTGTATGAATGAATTAGAATGGATCATACGAATGAATTAGAATGGATCGTACGAAGGAATTAGAATGGATTCATTCGTGCGAATGAATTAGAATGGATACATTCGTGCGAAAGAATTAGAATAGATCGTATGAATGAATTAGAATGGATCCTATGAATGAATTAGAATGGATCGTGCGAATGAATTAGAATGGATCGTGCTAATGAATTAGAATTGATCGAACGAATGAATTAGCATGGATCGTGCTAATGAATTAGAATGGAACGTACGAATGAATCAGAATGGATCGTGTGAAAGAATCAGAATGGATTGTATGAATGAATTAGAATGGATCGTACGAAGGAATTAGAATGGATCGTACGAATGAATTAGAATGGATCGTACGAATGAATTAGAATAGATCATACGAATGAATTAGAATGGATCGTACGAATGAATTAGAGTGGATCGTGTGAAAGAATTAGAATGGATCGTACGAATGAATTAGAATGGATCGTGCGAATGAATTAGAATGGATTGTACGAATGAATTAGAATGGATCGTGCTAATGAATTAGAATGGATCATATGAATGAGTAAGAATGGATCGTACGAATGAATTAGAATGGATCGTACAAATGAATTAGAATGGATCGTACGAATGAAATAGAATGGATTGCACGAATGAATTAGAATGGATCGTACGAATGAATTAGAATGGATCGTACGAATGAATTAGAATAGATCGTATGAATGAATTAGAATGGATCGTACGAATGAATTAGAATGGATCGTGTGAAAGAATTAGAATGGATCGTACAAATGAATTAGAATGGATTAGAATGGATCGTGCGAATGAATTAGAATGGATCGTACGAATGAATTAGAATGGATTGTATGAATGAATTAGAATGGATCTTACGAATGAATTAGAATGGATCGTACGAATGAATTAGATTGGATCCTACGAATGAATTAGAATGGATACAATCGTGCGAATGAATTAGAATAGATCGGACGAATGAATTAGAATGGATCGTACGAATGAATTAGAATGGATCGTACGAATGAATTAGGATGGATCGTACGAATAAATTAGAATGGATACATTCATCTGAATGAATTAGAATGGATCATACGAATGAGTAAGAATGGATCGTACGAATGAAATAGAATAGATTGTACGAATGAATTAGATTGGATCCTACGAATGAATTAGAATGGATCGTGTGAACGAATTAGAATGGATTGTATGAATGAATTAGAATGGATCGTATGAATGAATTAGAATGGATCGTGCGAATGAATTCGAATGGATCGTACGAATTCATTCTAATTCATTCATACAATCAATTCTAATTCTTTCACACGATCTATTCTAATTCATTCGTAGGATCCATTCTAATTCATTCGTACAATCTATTCTATTTCATTCGTACGATCCATTCTTACTCATTCGTATGATCCATTCTAATTCATTCGGAAGAATGTATCCATTCTAATTTATTCGTACGATCCATTCTAATTCATTCGTACGATCCATTCTAATTCATTCATCCGATCCATTTTAATTCATTCGCACAAATGTATCCATTCTAATTCATTCGTACGGTCCATTCTAATTCATTCGCACAATCCATTCTATTTCATTCGTACGATCCATTCTTACTCATTCGTATGATCCATTATGGATACATTCGTGCGAATGAATTAGAATGGATCATACGAATGAGTAAGAATGGATCGTACGAATGAAATAGAATGGATTGTGCGAATGAATTAGAATAGATCGTGTGAAAGAATTAGAATGAATTGTAGGAATGAATTAGTATAGATCGTATGAATGAATTAGAATGGATCGTATGAATGAATTAGAATGGATCGTACGAATGATCGAGAATGGATACATTCGTGCGAATGAATTAATATGGATCATACGAATGAATTAGAATGGATCGTACGAATGAATTAGAATGGATCTTACGAATGAATTAGAATGGATCGTACGAATGCACGATCCATGCGAATGAATTAGAATAGATTGTACGAATGAACTAGAATGGATACATTCGTGCGAATGAATTAGAATGGATCGTCGTACGAATGAATTAGAATGGATCTTACGAATGAATTAGAATGGATCGTACGAATGAATTAGAATGGATACATTCGTGCGAATGAATTAGAATGGATCCATTCTAATTCGTTCATTAATTCGTACGATCCATTCTAATTAATTCGTATGAACGAATTAAAATGGATCCATTCTAATTAATTCGTACGATCCATTATAATTCATTTATATAATCCATTCTAATTCATTCGCACGAATGTATCCATTCTAATTCATTCGCACGAATGTATCCATTCTAATTCATTCGTATGATCAGTTCTAATTCATTCACAAAATCTATTCTAATTCGTTCATACGATCCATTCTAATTCATTCACACGAATGTATCCATTCTAATTCATTCATACGATCCATTCTAATTCATTCGTACGATCCATTCAAATTCACTCATACGATCCATTCTAATACATTCATACGATCCATTCTAATTCATTTGCACGAATATATCCATTCTAATTCATTCGAACAATCCATTCTAATTCCTTCGTACGATCCATTCTAATTCATTCGTACGATCTATTCTATTTCATTCGTACGATCCATTCTTACTCATTCGTATGATCCATTCTAATTCATTCGTCCGATCCATTCTAATTCATTCGCACGAATGTATCCATTCTAATTCATTCGTTCGATCAATTCTAATTCATTAGCACGATCCATTCTAATTCATTCGTACGATCCATTCTAATTCATTCGCACGATCCATTCTAATTCATTCATAGGATCCATTCTAATTCATTCATACAATCTATTCTAATTCTTTCACACGAATGTATCCATTCTAATTCATTCGCACGAATGTATCCATTCTAATTCATTCGTACGATCCATTCAAATTCATTCGTAAGATCCATTCTAATTCATTCATACGATCCATTCTAATTCATTCGTACGATCCATTCTAATTCATTCGCACAAATGTATCCATTTTAGTTCATTCGTAGGATCTATTCTAATTCATTCGCATGGATCGTGCATTCGTACGATCCATTCTAATTCATTCGTAAGATCCATTCTAATTCATTCGTACGATCCATTCTAATTCATTCGTACGATCCATTCTAATTCATTCGCACGAATGTATCCATTCTAGTTCATTCGTACGATCCATTCTAATTCATTCGTACGATCCATTCTAATTCATTCATACGATCTATTCTAATTCATTCATACAATCTATTCTAATTCTTTCACACGATCCATTCTAATTCATTCGTACGATCCATTCTAATTCATTCGCACAATCCATTCTATTTCATTCGTACGATCCATTCTTACTCATTCGTATGATCCATTCTAATTCATTCGCACGAATGTATCTATAATGGATCATACGAATGAGTAAGAATGGATCGTCCGAATGAAATAGAATGGATTGTGCGAATGAATTAGAATGGACCGTACGAATGAATTAGAATGGATACATTCGTGCGAATGAATTAGAATGGATCGGACGAATGAATTAGAATGGATCGTACGAATGAATTAGAATGGATCATACGAATGAATTAGAATGGATCATACGAATGAGTAAGAATGGATCGTACGAATGAAATAGTATTGTACGAATGAATAAGAATAGATCCTACGAATGAATTAGAATAGATCGTGTGAAAGAATTAGAATGGATTGTATGAATGAATTAGAATGAATTCGTACGATCCATTCGAATTCATTTGCACGATCCATTCTAATTCATTCATACGATCCATTCTAATTCATTCATACAATCCATTCTAATTCTTTCACACGATCAATTCTGATTCATTCGTAGGATCCATTCTAATTCATTCGTACAATCTATTCTATTTCATTCGTACGATCCATTCTTACTTATTCGTATGATCCATTCTAATTCATTCGGACGAATGTATCCATTCTAATTTATTCGTACGATCCATTCTAATTCATTCGTACGATCCATTCTAATTCATTCGTACGATCCATTCTAATTAATTCGTCCGATCCATTCTAATTCATTCGCACGAATGTATCCATTCTAATTCTTTCGTACGATCCATTCTAATTCATTCGTACGATCCATTCTAATTTATTCGTAAGATCCATTCATTCGTACGATCTATTCTAATGGATACATTT
This sequence comes from Chamaelirium japonicum, assembly GCA_947650365.1. NCBI lineage: Eukaryota > Viridiplantae > Streptophyta > Magnoliopsida > Liliales > Melanthiaceae > Chamaelirium > Chamaelirium japonicum. Next base: position 948,088 of record CANTAL010000101.1, read on the forward strand.
GTGCGAATGAATCTAAATGGATTGTATGAATGAATTACAATGGATCGTACGAATGAATTAGAATGGATCGTACGAATGAATTAGAATAGCTCATACGAATGAATTAGAATGAATCGTATGAATGAATTAGAATGGTTACATTCGTGCGAATGAATTAGAATAGATTGTACGAATGAATTAGAATGGATCGTACGAATAAATTAGAATGGATCGTGGGAATGAATTAGAATGGATCATACGAATGAATTAGAATGGATCCACCGAATGAGTTAGAATGGATCATACGAATGAATTAGAATGGATTGTATGAATGAATTAGAATGGATTGTGCGAATGAATTAGAATGGATCGTATGAATGAATAAGAATGGATCGTACGAGTGAATTAGAATGGATCATACGAATTAATTAGAATGGATCATACGAATGAATTAGAATGGTTCATACGAATGAATTAGAATGGATACATTCGTGCGAATGAATTAGAATGGATTGTGCGAATAAATAAGAACAGATTGTGCGAATGAATTAGAATGGATCCTACGAATGAATTAGAATGGATCGTGCGAATGAATTAGAATGGATCGTACAAATGAATTAGAATGGATCGTGTGAAAGAATTAGAATGGATCGTACGAATGAATTAGAATGGATCGTGCGAATGAATTAGAATGGATCGTACGAATGAATTAGAATGGATACATTCGTGCGAATGAATTAGAATGGATCGTACGAATGAATTAGAATAGATCGTACGAATGAATTAGAATGGATCGTACGAAGAAATTAGAATGGATCGTACGAATGAAATAGAATGGATATATTCGTGCAAATGAATTAGAATGGATCGTATGAATGTATTAGAATGGATCGTATGAGTGAATTAGAATGGATCATACGAATGAATTAGAATGGATCGTATGAATGAATTAGAACTGATCGTACGAATGAATTAGAATGGATCGTACGAATGAATTAGAATGGATACATTTGTGCGAATGAATTAGAATGGATCGTACGAATGAATTAGAATGGATCGTATGAATGAATTAGAATGGATACATTCGTGCGAATGAATTAGAATGGATCGTGCGAATCCATTAGACTGGATCGTGCGAATGAATAAGAATGGATCATACGAATGAATTAGAATGGATCGTACGAATTAATTAGAATGGATACATTCGTGCGAATGAATTAGAATGGATTATATGAATGAATTAGAATGGATCGTACGAATGAATTAGAATGGATCATACGAATTAATTAGAATGGATCATACGAATGAATTAGAATGGATCGTACGAATGAATTAGAATGGATCGTACGAATGAATTAGAATGGATCATACAATTCATTCTAATTCATTCGTACGATCCATTCTAATACATTCGTACGATTCATGCTAATTCATTCGCACGATCCTTTCTAATTCATTCGTACGATCCATTCTTATTCATTCATATGATCCATTCTAATTCATTCATACGATCCATTCTAATTCATTCGTACGATCCATTCTAATTCATTCGCACGATCCATTCTAATCCATTCTAATTCATTTGTACGATTCATTCTAATTCTTTCACACGATCCATTCTAATTCATTCTAATCCATTCTAATTCATTCGTACAATCTATTCTATTTCATTCGTACAAATGAACTAGAATGGATACATTTGTACGAATGAATTAGAATGGATCATACGAAATAATTAGAATGGATCATAAGAATGAATTAGAATGGATCGTACGAATGAATTAGAATGAATCGTACGAAGGAATTAGAATGGATCGTACGAATAAACTAGAATGGATTAGAATGGATCGTACGAATGAATTAGAATGGATCGTACGAATGAATTAGAATGGATCGTACAAATGAATTAGAATGGATCATACGAATGAATTAGAATGGAACGTACGAATAAATTAGAATGGATCGTGTTCGGGGGATTTTTTCGCTGGTCCGGGCGGGCTGCCTGCAAGACAAAGAAAAAGCGTTAGAACAGCTGGCTCCCTTCGGAGCGCAGACCCTCTGACGCTCAAGTCAGTCTCGATTGCACAACGGCGAGCTTTAGTGGACGAAAGTGGAAGGGAATAGGGTTTCGAACCTGTACTATGGAGCCTGGGGGTGAGCATTTATAGCAATCGGCGGCCTACCGTGGCCCGACACATGGAGATTCTTCCAGTGCCTTCTAGACCCCCATGATCCGGCTCGCGTGGGTCTCTGACAGTCCTTGGTACTCTCGCCTTGACATTCTGTCATCAAGCCTGCCAGGCGGTTTGAGTAGGGGAGAGCATCTTTCTTGTCGCTGCCAGGTGGCTATTCTGGAATATTCAAGTCTAGGAGGTTTTAAAACTAACTCTGGCGGGCTTCCGTGGACTACAATCATCCACGTAGCTTCTAGGGGGTTTCGCCACCTGGCATCCTTTCATACATTGTGGGCGACCTCCGGTGAGGAGCTAAGGCGCACTCGCCCTCCGTTGCTCCGCCTTCTCTTCCACATCTATCAAGAGTCGGACCTCGCGGGAGCAACCTCTTCGATAAACTGGGGAGTTCTGGCGAGCTTGGGCGAGCTCCTGAGCGAGCTTGGACGAGCTCCTGCGTGAGCTAGGGGCAAGCTCCTGCGCGAGCTAGGGGCGTTTGCCGTGCCGGTGTCTTTGTTATGCATGACGGTCTAACTCCCGCTACCACTGCAAGCGAGTTCTCGCGCGGGCTTGGCGAGCTCCTCGGCGAGCTTAGGCGAGCTCCTGAGCGAGCTTAGGCAAGCTCCTGGGCGAGCTTGGCGAGCTCCTGAGCGAGCTTAGGCGAGCTCCTGGGCGAGCTCAGGCGAGCTCCAGCGAGCTTAGGCGAGCTCCTAAGAGTGCTCTTGCCCTAGGCCCCTTCAGCCCAATGTGGATCTCGCTCCCTGTCAAGGTGATTTGGTGAGCAAGGGGGGGGCGAACTCCAGGGCAGATTTCAGCTACCCCCAACAGATCGTACGAATGAATTAGAATGGATCATACGAATGAACTAGAATGGATACATTCGTGCGAATGAATTAGAATGGATTGTGCGAATGAATAAGAACAGATCGTGCGAATGAATTAGAATGGATCGTACGAATGAATTAGAATGGATCGTGCGAATGAATTAGAATGGATTATACGAATGAATTAGAATGGATATATTTGTGCGAATGAATTAGAATGGATCATACGAATGAATTAGAATGGATCGTATGAATAAATTAGAATGGATCGTACGAATGAATTAGAATGGATTGTGCGAATGAATTAGAATGGATCGTACGAATGAATTAGAATGGATCGTACGAATGAACTAGAATGGATACATTCATGCGAATGAATTAGAATGGATCGTACGAATGAATTAGAATGGATCGTACGAATGAATTAGAATGGATCATACGAATGAATTAGAATGGATCGTACGAATGAATTAGAATGGATCGTACGAATGAATTAGAATGGATACAATGAATTAGAATAGATTGTACGAATGAATTAGAATGGATCGTACGAAGGAATTAGAATGGATCGTACGAATGAACTAGAATGGATTTGAATGGATCGTACGAATGAATTAGAATGGATCGTACGAATGAATTAGAATGGATCGTACGAATGAATTAGAATGGATCATACGAATTAATTAGAATGGATCATACGAATGAATTAGAATGGATAGTACAAATGAATTAGAATGGATACATTCATGCGAATGAATTAGAATGGATTGTGCGAATGAATAAGAACAGATCGTGCGAATGAATTAGAATGGATCGTACGAATGAATTAGAATGGATCGTGCGAATGAATTAGAATGGATCGTACGAATGAATTAGAATGGATACATTTATGCGAATTAATTAGAATGGATCGTACGAATGAATTAGAATGGATCGTATGAATGAATTAGAATGGATCGTATGAATGAATTAGAATGGATCGTGCGAATGAAATAGGATAGATCGTACGATCCATTCGAATTCATTCGCACGATCCATTCTAATTCATTCGTACGATCCATTCTAATTCATTCATACGATCCATTCTAATTCATTAGTACGATCCATTCTAATTCATTCATACGATCCATTCTAATTCATTCGTACGATCCATTCTAATTCATTCGCAATCCATTCTAATTCATTTGTACGAATGGATACATTCGTGTGAATGAATTAGGATGGATCGTGTGAAAGAATTAGAATGGATCGTACGAATGAATTAGAATGGATCGTACGAATGAATTAGAATGGTTACATTCATGCGAATGAATTAGAATAGATCGTGCGAATGAATTAGAATGGATTCGTACAAATGAATTAGAATGGGTACATTCGTGCGAATGAATTAGAATGGATCGTACCAATGAGTAAGAATGGATCGTACGAATGAAATAGATTGGATTGTGCGAATGAATTAGAATGGATCGCACGAATGTATCCATTCTAATTCATTCGTACGATCCATTCTAATTCATTCGTACGATCCATTCTAATTCAATCGTATGATCCATTCTAATTAATTCGTATGATCCATTCTAATTCATTCGTACGATCCATTCTAATTCATTCATACAATCCATTCTAATTCATTCGTACGATCCATTCTAATTCACTCATACGATCCATTCTAATACATTCATACGATCCATTCTAATTCATTTGCACGAATATATCCATTCTAATTCATTCGTACGATCCATTCTAATTCCTTCGTACGATCCATTCTAATTCATTCGTACGATCTATTCTAATTCATTCGTACGATCCATTCTAATTCATTCATACGAATGAATTAGAATGGATACATTCGTGCGAATGAATTAGAATGGATACATTCGTGCGAAAGAATTAGAATAGATCGTATGAATGAATTAGAATGGATCCTATGAATGAATTAGAATGGATCGTGCGAATGAATTAGAATGGATCGTACGAATGAATTAGAATGGATCGTGCTAATGAATTAGAATTGATCGAATGAATGAATTAGCATTGATCGTGCTAATGAATTAGAATGGATCATACGAATGAATTAGAATGGATCAAATGAATGAATTAGAATGGTTACATTCATGCGAATGAATTAGAATGGATCGTACGAATGGATTAGAATGGATCGTACGAATGGATTAGAATGGATACATTCGAGCGAATGAATTAGAATGGATTGTACGAATGAATTAGAATGGATCGTACGAATAAATTAGAATGGATACATTCGTCCGAATGAATTAGAATGGATCATACGAATGAGTAAGAATGGATTGTACGAATTAAATAGAATAGATTGTATGAATGAATTAGAATGGATTCGTACAAATGAATTAGAATGGATCGTACGAATGAATTAGAATGGATCATACAAATTAATTTGAATGGATCATACGAATGAATTAAAATGGATCGTACGAATGAATTAGAATGGATATATTCGTGCGAATGAATTAGAATGGATCGGACGAATGAATTAGAACAGATCGTACGAATGAATTAGAATGGATCGTACGAATGGATTAGAATGGATACATTCGTGCGAATGAATTAAAATGGATTGTATGAATGAATTAGAATGGATCGTACGAATGAATTAGAATGGATCGTACGAATGGATTAGAATGGATTGTACGAATGAATTAGAATGGATCCTACGAATGAATTAGAATGGATCGTGTGAGAGAATTAGAATGGATTGTATAAATGAATTAGAATGGATCGTATGAATGAATTAGAATGGATCGTGTGAATGAATTAAAATTGATCAAACGAATGAATTTGCATGGATCGTGCTAATGAATTAGAATGGAACGTACGAATGAATTAGAATGGATCGTGTGAAAGAATTAGAATGGAATGTATGAATGAATTAGAATGAATTCTTACGATCCATTCGAATTCATTCGCACGATCCATTCTAATTCATTCATACGATCCATTCTAATTCATTCACACGATCCATTCTAATTCATTCGTAGGATCCATTCTAATTCATTCGTACAATCCATTCTAATCCATTCGTACGATCCATTCTAATTCATTCGTACGATCCATTCTAATTCATTCGTACGATCCATTCTAATTTATTCATACAATCCATTCTAATTCATTTGCACGAATGTATCTATTCTAATCCATTCGTACGATCCATTCTAATACATTCGTAAGATCCATTCTAATTCATTTGTACGATCCATTCTAATTCATTCGTACGATCCATTCTAATTCACTCGTACGATCCATTCTAATTCATTCGCACGAATGTATCCATTCTAATTCATTCGTACAATCCATTCTATTTCATTCGTACGATCCATTCTTACTCATTCGTATGATCCATTCTAATTCATTCGTATGATCCATTCTAATTCATTCGTACGATCCATTCTAATTCATTCGTACGATCCATTCTAATTCATTCGCACGATCCATTCTGATTCATTCATACGATCCATTCTAATTCATTCATACGATCCATTCTAAATCATTCCTACAATCCATTCTAATTCATTCGCCCGATCCATTCTAATTCATTCATACGATCCATTCTATTCGAATGGATCATGCGATCCATTCGAATTAATTCGCACGATCCATTCAAATTCATTCATACGATCCATTCAAATTCATTCATACAATGCATTCTAATTCTTTCACACGATCCATTCTAATTCATTCGTACGGTCCTTTCTAATTCATTCGTACAATCCATTCTATTTCATTTGTACGATCCATTCTTACTCATTCGTATGATCCATTCTAATTCATTCGTACGATCCATTCTAATTCATTTGTACGATCCATTCTAATTCTTTCACACGATCCATTCAAATTCATTCGTAGGATCCATTCTAATTCATTCGTACAATCTATTCTAATTCATTTGTACGATCCATTCTAATTCATTCGTACGATCGTACGAATGAATTAGAATGGATTGTACGGAATGAATTAGAATGGATTGTATGAATGAATTAGAATGGATACATTCGTGCGAATAAATTAGAATGGATCATACGAATGAGTAAGAATGGATCGTACGAATGAAAGAGAATCGATTGTACGAATGAATTAGAATGGATCGTATAAATGAATTGGAATGGATCGTACGAATGAATTAGAATGGATCATACGAATGAAATAGAATGGATCGTGTGAAAGAATTAGAATGGATTGTATGAATGAATTAGAATAGATCGTATGAATGAATTAGAATGGATCGTACGAATGAATTAGAATGGTTCGTACGAATGAACTAGAATGGATACATTCGTGCGAATGAATTAGAATGGATCGTACGAATGAATTAGAATGGATCGTACGAATAAATTAGAATGGATCTTACGAATGAATTGCAATGGATCGTACGAATGCACGATCCATGCTAATTCATTCGTTCGATAAATTCTTATTCATTAGCACGATCCATTCTAATTCATTCATACGATCCATTCTAATTCATTCGCACGATCCATTCTAATTCATTCGTACGATCCATTCTAATTCTTTCATACGATCCATTCTAATTCATTCGTACGATCCATTCTAATTCATTCGTACGGTCTATTCTAATTCATTCGTACGATCCATTCTAATTCATTCGTACGATCCATTCTAATTCCCTAGTACGATCCATTCTAATTCATTCATATAATCTATTCTAATTCATTCCTACAATCCATTCTAATTCTTTCACACGATCCATTCTAATTCATTCGTACGATCCATTCTAATTCATTCATACAATCCATTCTAATTCTTTCACACGATCCATTCTAATTCATTCGTACGTTCTATTCTAATTCATTAGCACGATCCATGCTAATTCATTCGTTCGATCAATTCTAATTCATTAGCACGATCCATTCTAATTCATTCGTACGATCCATTCTAATTCATTCGCACGATCCATTCTAATTCATTCATAGGATCCATTCTAATTCATTCATACGATCTATTCTAATTCTTTCGCACGAATGTATCCATTCTAATTCATTTGCACGAATGTATCCATTCTAATTCATTCGTACGATCCATTCTAATTCATTCATACGATCTATTCTAATTCATTCATACAATCCATTCTAATTCTTTCACATGATCCATTCTAATTCATTCGTACGATCCATTCTAATTCATTCGCACAATCCATTCTATTTCATTAGTACGATCCATTCTTACTCATTGGTACGATCCATTCTAATTCATTCGCACGAATGTATCCATTCTAATTCATTCGTACGAATCCATTCTAATTCATTCGTATAATCCATTCTATTTCATTCGTACGATCCATTCTTACTCATTCGTATGATCCATTCTAATTCATTCGCACGAATGTATCCATTCTAAATCATTCGTACGATCCATTCTAATTCATTCGTACGATCCATTCTAAATCATTCGTACAATCCATTCTATTTCATTTGTACGATCAATTCTAATTCATTAGCACGATCCATTCTAATTCATTCGTACGATCCATTCAAATTCATTCGCACGATCCATTCTAATTCATTCGTACAATCCATTCTATTTCATTCGTACGATCCATTCTTACTCATTCGTATGATCCATTCTAATTCATTCGTACGATCCATTCTAATTCATTCGTACGATCGTACGAATGAATTAGAATGGATCGTACGGAATGAATTAGAATGGATTGTATGAATGAATTAGAATGGATACATTCATGCGAATGAATTAGAATGGATCATACGAATGAGTAAGAATGGATCGTACGAATGAGTAAGAATGGATCGTACGAATGAATTAGAATAGATCGTACGAATGAATTAGAATGGATCGTATGAATGAATTAGAATGGATACATTCGTGCGAATGAATTAGAATGGATCGTACAAATGAACTAGAATGGATACATTCATGCGAATGAATTAGAATGGATCGTACGAATGAATTAGAATGGATCGTACGAATGAATTAGAATGGATCGTACGAATGAATTAGAATGGATACATTCTTGCGAATGAATTAGAATGGATCGGACGAATAAATTAGAATGGATCGTATGAATGAATTAGAATGGATCAAATAAATGAATTAGAATGGTTACATTCATGCGAATGAATTAGAATGGATCGTACGAATGGATTACAATGGATCGTACGAATGGATTAGAATGGATACATTCGAGCGAATGAATTAGAATGGATCGTACGAATGAATTAGAATGGATCGTACGAATGGATTAGAATCGATCCTACGAATGGATTAGAATGGATACCTTTGTGCATATGAATTAGAATGGATCGTACGAATGAATTAGAATGGATCATATTAATGAATTAGAATGGATCATATTAATGAATTAGAATGGATCGTACAAATGAATTAGAATGGATACATTCGTGCGAATGAATTAGAATGGATCGTGCGAATCCATTAGACTGGATCGTGCGAATGAATAAGAATGGATCATACGAATGAATTAGAATGGATCATACGAATTAGAATGAATTAGAATGAATCGTATGAATTAGAATGGATCGTACGAATGAATTATAATGGATCGTACGAATGATTTAGAATGGATCGTATGAATGAATTATAATGGATCGTGCGAATGAATTAGAATGGATCGTACAAATGAGTAAGAATGGATCGTACGAATGAATAGAATGGATCGTAAGAATGAATTAGAATGGATACATTCGTGTGAATGAATTAGAATGGATCGTATGAATGAATTAGAATAGATTTTGTGAAAGAATTAGAATGGATTAGAATGGATCGTACGAATGAATTAGAATGCATACATTCGTGCGAATGAATTAGAATGGATCGGACGAATGAATTAGAATGGATCGTACGAATGAATTAGAATGGATCGTACGAATGAATTAGAATAGATTGTACGAATGAATTAGAATGGATCAAATGAATAAATTAGAATGGTTACATTCATGCGAATGAATTAGAATGGATCGTACGAATGGATTAGAATGGATCGTACGAATGGATTAGAATGGATACATTCGTGCGAATGAATTAGAATGGATCATACGAATGAATTAGAATAGATCGTACGAATGAATTAGAATGGATCTTACGAATGAATTAGAATGGATCGTACGAACGAATTAGAATGGATCGTACGAATGAATTAGAATGGATACATTCGTGCGAATAAATTACAATGGATCGGACGAATGAATTAGAATGGATCGTACGAATGAATTAGAATGGATCAAATGAATGAATTAGAATGGTTACATTCATGCGAATGAATTAGAATGGATCGTACGGAATGAATTATAATAGATTGTATGAATGAATTAGAATGGATACATTCGTGCGAATCAATTAGAATGGATCATACGAATGAGTAAGAATGTATCGTACGAATGAAATATAATGGATTGTACGAATGAATTAGAATGGATCGTACAAATGTATCAGAATGGATCGTACGAATGAATTAGAATGGATCGTACGAATGTATTAGAATGGATCGTACGAATGAATTAGAATGGATCATGCGAATGAATTAGAATGGATCGTACCAATGAGTAAGAATGGATCGTACGAATGAATAGAATAGATCGTATGAATGAATTAGAATGGATACATTCGTGTGAATGAATTAGAATGGATCGTATGAATGAATTAGAATAGATTTTGTGAAAGAATTAGAATGGATTAGAATGGATCGTACGAATGAATTAGAATGGATACAATCGTGCGAATGAATTAGAATGGATCGGACGAATGAATTAGAATGGATCGTATGAATGAATTAGAATAGATCGTACGAATGAATTAGAATAGATTATGCGAATGAATTAGAATGGATCGTACGAATGAATTAGAACGGATCGTACGAATAAATTAGAATGGATCATACGAATGAGTAAGAATGGATCGTACGAATGAATTAGAATGGATCGTACGAATGAATTAGAATGGATCGTACGAATAAATTAGAATGGATACATTCGTCCGAATGAATTAGAATGGATCATACGAATGAGTAAGAATGGATCATACGAATGAAATAGAATAGATTGTACGAATGAATTAGAATGGATCCTAGGAATGAATTAGAATAGATCGTGTGAAATACGAATGAATTAGAATGGATATATTCGTGCAAATGAATTAGAATGGATCGTATGAATGTATTAGAATGGATCGTATGAGTGAATTAGAATGGATCGTGCGAATGAATTAGAATAGATTGTACGAATGAATTAGAATGTATCATACGAATGAATTAGAATGGATCGTACGAATGAACTAGAATGGATACATTCGTGCGAATGAATTAGAATGGATCGTACGAATGAATTAGAATGGATCGTGCGAAATAATTAGAATGGATCGTTTGAATGAATTAGAATAGATCGTATGAATGAATTAGAATGGATCGTACGAATGAATTAGAATGGATCCTACGAATGAATTAGAATGGATCATACGAATGAATTAGAATGGATCATGCGAAATGAATTAGAATGGATCGTGCGAAATAATTAGAATGGATTGTACGAATGAATTAGAATGGATCATACGAATTAATTAGAATGGATCATACGAATGAATTAGAATGGATCGTACGAATGAATTAGAATAGATCGTACGAATGAATTAGAATGGATCGTACGAATGAATTAGAATGGATCGTACAAATGAATTAGAATGGATCGTACAAATGAATTAGAATGGATTAGAATGGATCGTGCGAATGAATTAGAATGGATCGTACGAATGAATTAGAATGGATTGTATGAATGAATTAGAATGGATCTTACGAATGAATTAGAATGGATCGTACGAATGAATTAGAATGGATCCTACGAATGAATTAGAATGGATACATTCGTTCGAAGGAATTAGAATAGATCGGACGAATGAATTAGAATGGATCGTACGAATGAATTAGAATGGATCGTACGAATAAATTAGAATGGATACATTCATCCGAATGAATTAGAATGGATCATACGAATGATTAAGAATGGATCGTATAAATGAAATAGAATAGATTGTACGAATGAATTAGAATGGATCCTACGAATGAATTAGAATGGATCGTGTGAAAGAATTAGAATGGATTGTATGAATGAATTAGAATGGATCGTATGAATGAATTAGAATGGATCGTGCGAATGAATTCGAATGGATCATACGAATTCATTCTAATTCATTCAGATAATCCATTCTAATTCTTTCACACGATCTATTCTAATTCATTCATAGGATCCATTCTAATTCATTCATACAATCTATTCTATTTCATTCGTACGATCCATTCTTACTCATTCGTATGATCCATTCTAATTCATTCGGACGAATGTATCCATTCTAATTTATTCGTACGATCCATTCTAATTCATTCGTACGATCCATTCTAATTCATTCGTCCGATCCATTCTAATTCATTCGCACGAATGTATCCATTCTAATTCATTTGTACGGTCCATTCTAATTCATTCGCACAATCCATTCTATTTCATTCGTACGATCCATTCTTACTCATACGTATGATCCATTATGGATACATTCGTGCGAATGATTTAGAATGGATCATACGAATGAGTAAGAATGGATCGTACGAATGAAATAGAATGGATTGTGCGAATGAATTAGAATGGATCGTACGAATAAATTAGAATGGATCGTGTGAAAGAATTAGAATGGATTGTATGAATGAATTAGAATAGATCGTATGAATGAATTAGAATGGATCGTATGAATGAATTAAAATAGATCATACGAATGAACTAGAATGGATACATTCGTGCGAATGAATTAGAATGGATCGTACGAATGAATTAGAATGGATCATACGAATGAATTAGAATGGATCTTACGAATGAATTAGAATGGATCGTACGAATGCACGATCCATGCTAATTCATTCGTTCGATCAATTCTAATTCATTAGCACGATCCATTCTAATTCATTCGTACGATCCATTCTAATTCATTCGCATGATCCATTCTAATTCATTCGTACGATCCATTCTAATTCTTTCACACGATCCATTCTATTTCATTCGTACGATCCATTCTAATTAATTCGTACGATCTATTCTAATTCATTCGTACGATCTATTCTAATTCATTCATACGATCCATTCTAATTTCTTCGTACGATCCATTCTAATTCATTCATACAATCCATTCTAATTCTTTCACACGATCCATTCTAATTCATTCGTACGATCTATTCTAATTCATTCGTGTAATCCATTCTATTTCATTCGTACGATCCATTCTTACTCATTCGTACGATCCATTCTAATTCATTCACACAAATGTATCCATTCGTATGAATGAATTAGAATAGATTGTTCGAATGAATTAGAATGGATCGTACGAATGAATTAGAATGGATCGTATGAATGAATTAGAATGGATCGTACGAATGAATTTGAATGGATCGTGCGAATGAAATAGAATGGATACATTCGTGCGAATAAATTAGAATGGATCGGACAAATTAATTAGAATGGATCGGACGAATGAATTAGAATGGATCGTACGAATGAATTAGAATGGATCGTACGAATAAATAAGAATGGATACATTCGTCCGAATGAATTAGAATGGATCATACGAATGAGTAAGAATGGATCGTATGAATGAAATAGAATAGATTGTACGAATGAATTAGAATGGATCCTACGAATGAATTAGAATGGATCGTGTGAATGAATTAGAATGGATTGGATCCATTCTAATTCATTCGCATGAATGTAACCATTCAAATTCATTCATTTGATCCATTCTAATTCATTCGTACGATCCATTCTAATTCATTCGTCCGATCCATTCTAATCCATTCGCACGATCTGTTCTTATTCATTCGCACAATCCATTCTAATTCATTCGCACGAATGTATCCCTTCTAATTCATTCGTACGATCCATTCTAATTCATTCGTACGATCCATTCTAATTCATTCGTATGATCCATTCTAATTAATTCATATGATCCATTCTAATTCATTCGTACGATCCATTCTAATTCATTCGTACGATCCATTCTAATTCATTCGTACGATCCATTCTAATCCATTCTAGTTCATTCGTACGATCCATTCTAATTCCTTCGTACGATCCATTTTAATTCATTCGTACGATCCATTCTAATCCATTCGTACGATCCATTCTAATTTATTCGTATGATCCATTCTAATTAATTCGTATGATCCATTCTAATTCATTCGTACGATCCATTCTAATTCATTCATACAATCCATTCTAATTCATTCGCACGAATGTATCCATTCTAATTAATTCGTACGATCCATTCTAATTCATTCGTATGATCCATTCTAATTCATTCGCACAATCCATTCTACTTCATTCGTACGATCCATTCTTACTCATTGGTACGATCCATTCTAATTCATTCGCACGAATGTATCCATTCTAATTCATTCGTACGAATCCATTCTAATTCATTCGTACAATCTATTCTATTTCATTCGTACGATCCATTCTTACTCATTCGTATGATCCATTCTAATTCATTCGGACGAATGTATCCATTCTAATTTATTCGTAGGATCCATTCTAATTCATTCGTACGATCCATTCTAATTCATTCGTACGATCCATTCTAATTCATTCGTCCGATCCATTCTAATTCATTCGCACGAATGTATCCATTCTAATTCATTCATACGATCCATTCTAATTCATTCGTACGATCCATTCTAATTCAATCGTAAGATCCATTCTAATTCATTCGTACGATCCATTCTAATTCATTCTAATTCATTCGCACGAATGTATCCATTCTAATTCATTCGTACGATCCATTCTAATTCATTAATATGATCCATTCTAATTCATTCGTACGATCAATTCTAATTCATATGCACAAAGGTATCCATTCTAATCCATTCGTTTGATCCATTCTAATCCATTCGTACGATCCATTCTAATTCATTCGTACGATGCATTCTAATTCATTCGCTCGAATGTATCCATTCTAATCCATACGTACGATCCATTCGTACGATCCATTCTAATTCATTCGCATGAATGTAACCATTCTAATTCATTCATTTGATCCATTCTAATTCAATCGTACGATCCATTCTAATTCATTCGTCGGATCCATTCTAATTCATTAGCACGATCCATTCTAATTCATTCGTACGATCCATTCTAATTCATTCGTACGATCCATTCTAATTCATTCGCACGATCCATTCTAATTCATTCATAGGATCCATTCTAATTCACTCATACGATCTATTATAATTCTTTCGCATGAATGTATCCATTCTAATTCATTCGCACGAATGTATCCATTCTAATTCATTCGTACGATCCATTCTAATTCATTTGTACGATCCATTCTAATTCATTCGTACGATCCATTCTAATTCATTCGTAAGATCCATTCTAATTCATTCGTACGATCCATTCTAATTCATTCTAATTCATTCGTACGATCCATTCTAATTCATTCGTATGATCTATTCTTATTCATTCGCACGATCCAGTCTAATTGATTCGCACGATCCATTCTAATTCATTCGCACGAATGTATCCATTCTAATTCATTCGTACGATCCATTCTTATTCATTAATATGATCCATTCTAATTCATTCGTACGATCCATTCTAATTCATTCGTATGATCTATTCTTATTCATTCGCACGATCCAGTCTAATTGATTCGCACGATCCATTCTAATTCATTCGCACGAATGTATCCATTCTAATTCATTCGTATGATCCATTCTAATTCATTAATATGATCCATTCTAATTCATTCGTACGATCCATTCTAATTCATATGCACAAAGGTATCCATTCTAATCCATTCGTAGGATCCATTCTAATCCATTCGTACGATCCATTCTAATTCATTCGTACGATCCATTCTAATTCATTCGCTCGAATGTATCCATTCTAATCCATTCGTACGATTCATTCTAATCCATTCATACGATCCATTCTAATTCATTCGCATGAATGTAACCATTCTAATTCATTCATTTGATCCATTCTAATTCATTCGTACGATCCATTCTAATTCATTCGTCCGATCTATTCTAATTCATTCACACGAATGGATACATTCTAGTTCATTCGTACGATCCATTCTAATTCATTCGTACGATCCATTCTAATTCATTCGTACGATCCATTCTAATTCATTCATACAATCCATTCTTATTCATTCGCACGGTCCATTCTAATTCACTCATACGATCCATTCCAATACATTCATACGATCCATTCTAATTCATTTGCACGAATATATCCATTCTAATTCATTCGTACGATCTATTCTAATTCGTTCGTACGATCCATTCTAATTCATTCATACGATACATTCTAATTCATTCGTACGATCCATTCTAATTCATTCGCACAAATGTATCCATTCTAATTCATTCGTACGATCCATTCTAATTCATTCGTAAGATCCATTCTAATTCATTCGTACGATCCATTCTAATTCATTCGTACGATCCATTCTAATTCATTCGCACGAATGTATCCATTCTAGTTCATTCGTACGATCCATTCTAATTCATTCGTACGATCCATTCTAATTCATTCATACGATCTATTCTAATTCATTCATACAATCTATTCTAATTCTTTCACACGATCCATTCTAATTCATTCGTACGATCCATTCTAATTCATTCGCACAATCCATTCTATTTCATTCGTACGATCCATTCTTACTCATTCGTATGATCCATTCTAATTCATTCGCACGAATGTATCTATAATGGATCATACGAATGAGTAAGAATGGATCGTACGAATGAAATAGAATGGATTGTGCGAATGAATTAGAATGGACCGTACGAATGAATTAGAATGGATACATTCGTGCGAATGAATTAGAATGGATCGGACGAATGAATTAGAATGGATCGTACGAATGAATTAGAATGGATCATACGAATGAATTAGAATGGATCATACGAATGAGTAAGAATGGATCGTACGAATGAAATAGAATAGATTGTACGAATGAATAAGAATAGATCCTACGAATGAATTAGAATAGATCGTGTGAAAGAATTAGAATGGATTGTATGAATGAATTAGAATGAATTCGTACGATCCATTCGAATTCATTTGCACGATCCATTCTAATTCATTCATACGATCCATTCTAATTCATTCATACAATCCATTCTAATTCTTTCACACGATCAATTCTGATTCATTCATAGGATCCATTCTAATTCATTCGTACAATCTATTCTATTTCATTCGTACGATCCATTCTTACTTATTCGTATGATCCATTCTAATTCATTCGGACGAATGTATCCATTCTAATTTATTCGTACGATCCATTCTAATTCATTCGTACGATCCATTCTAATTCATTCGTACGATCCATTCTAATTAATTCGTCCGATCCATTCTAATTCATTCGCACGAATGTATCCATTCTAATTCTTTCGTACGATCCATTCTAATTCATTCGTACGATCCATTCTAATTTATTCGTAAGATCCATTCATTCGTACGATCTATTCTAATGGATACATTTGTGCGAATGAATCTAAATGGATTTTATGAATGAATTACAATGGATCGTACGAATGAATTAGAATGGATCGTACGAATGAATTAGAATAGCTCATACGAATGAATTAGAATGAATCGTATGAATGAATTAGAATGGTTACATTCGTGCGAATGAATTAGAATAGATTGTACGAATGAATTAGAATGGATCGTATGAATAAATTAGAATGGATCGTGGGAATGAATTAGAATGGATCATACGAATGAATTAGAATGGATCCACCGAATGAGTTAGAATGGATCATACGAATGAATTAGAATGGATTGTATGAATGAATTAGAATGGATTGTGCGAATGAATTAGAATGGATCGTATGAATGAATAAGAATGGATCGTACGAGTGAATTAGAATGGATCATACGAATTAATTAGAATGGATCATACGAATGAATTAGAATGGTTCGTATGAATGAATTAGAATGGATACATTCGTGCGAATGAATTAGAATGGATTGTGCGAATAAATAAGAACAGATTGTGCGAATGAATTAGAATGGATCCTACGAATGAATTAGAATGGATCGTGCGAATGAATTAGAATGGATCGTACAAATGAATTAGAATGGATCGTGTGAAAGAATTAGAATGGATCGTACGAATGAATTAGAATGGATCGTGCGAATGAATTAGAATGGATCGTACGAATGAATTAGAATGGATACATTCGTGCGAATGAATTAGAATGGATCGTACGAATGAATTAGAATAGATCGTACGAATGAATTAGAATGGATCGTACGAAGAAATTAGAATGGATCGTACGAATGAAATAGAATGGATATATTCGTGCAAATGAATTAGAATGGATCGTATGAATGTATTAGAATGGATCGTATGAGTGAATTAGAATGGATCATACGAATGGATTAGAATGGATCGTATGAATGAATTAGAACTGATCGTACGAATGAATTAGAATGGATCGTACGAATGAATTAGAATGGATACATTTGTGCGAATGAATTAGAATGGATCGTACGAATGAATTAGAATGGATCGTATGAATGAATTAGAATGGATACATTCGTGCGAATGAATTAGAATGGATCGTGCGAATCCATTAGACTGGATCGTGCGAATGAATAAGAATGGATCATACGAATGAATTAGAATGGATCGTACGAATTAATTAGAATGGATACATTCGTGCGAATGAATTAGAATGGATTATATGAATGAATTAGAATGGATCGTACGAATGAATTAGAATGGATCATACGAATTAATTAGAATGGATCATACGAATGAATTAGAATGGATCGTACGAATGAATTAGAATGGATCATACAATTCATTCTAATTCATTCGTACGATCCATTCTAATACATTCGTACGATTCATGCTAATTCATTCGCACGATCCTTTCTAATTCATTCGTACGATCTATTCTTATTCATTCATATGATCCATTCTAATTCATTCATACGATCCATTCTAATTCATTCGTACGATCCATTCTAATTCATTCGCACGATCCATTCTAATCCATTCTAATTCATTTGTACGATCCAATCTAATTCTTTCACACGATCCATTCTAATTCATTCTAATCCATTCTAATTCATTCGTACAATCTATTCTATTTCATTCGTACAAATGAACTAGAATGGATACATTCGTACGAATGAATTAGAATGGATCATACGAAATAATTAGAATGGATCATAAGAATGAATTAGAATGGATCGTACGAATGAATTAGAATGAATCGTACGAAGGAATTAGAATGGATCGTACGAATAAACTAGAATGGATTAGAATGGATCGTACGAATGAATTAGAATGGATCGTACGAATGAATTAGAATGGATCGTACGAATGAATTAGAATGGATCATACGAATGAATTAGAATGGAACGTACGAATAAATTAGAATGGATCGTGTTCGGGGGATTTTTTCGCTGGTCCGGGCGGGCTGCCTGCAAGACAAAGAAAAAGCGTTAGAACAGCTGGCTCCCTTCGGAGCGCAGACCCTCTGACGCTCAAGTCAGTCTCGATTGCACAACGGCGAGCTTTAGTGGACGAAAGTGGAAGGGAATAGGGTTTCGAACCTGTACTATGGAGCCTGGGGGTGAGCATTTATAGCAATCGGCAGCCTACCGTGGCCCGACACATGGAGATTCTTCCAGTGCCTTCTAGACCCCCATGATCCGGCTCGCGTGGGTCTCTGACAGTCCTTGGTACTCTCGCCCTGACATTCTGTCATCAAGCCTGCCAGGCGGTTTGAGTAGGGGAGAGCATCTTTCTTGTCGCTGCCAGGTGGCTATTCTGGAATATTCAAGTCTAGGAGGTTTTAAAACTAACTCTGGCGGGCTTCCGTGGACTACAATCATCCACATAGCTTCTAGGGGGTTTCGCCACCTGGCATCCTTTCATACATTGTGGGCGACCTCCGGTGAGGAGCTAAGGCGCACTCGCCCTCCGTTGCTCCGCCTTCTCTTCCACATCTATCAAGAGTCGGACCTCGCGGGAGCAACCCCTTCGATAAACTGGGGAGTTCTGGCGAGCTTGGGCAAGCTCCTGAGCGAGCTTGGACGAGCTCCTGCGTGAGCTAGGGGCAAGCTCCTGCGCGAGCTAGGGGCGTTTGCCGTGCCGGTGTCTTTGTTATGCATGACGGTCTAACTCCCGCTACCACTGCAAGCGAGTTCTCGCGCGGGCTTGGCGAGCTCCTCGGCGAGCTTAGGCGAGCTCCTGAGCGAGCTTAGGCAAGCTCCTGGGCGAGCTTGGCGAGCTCCTGAGCGAGCTTAGGCGAGCTCCTGGGCGAGCTCAGGCGAGCTCCAGCGAGCTTAGGCGAGCTCCTAAGAGTGCTCTTGCCCTAGGCCCCTTCAGCCCAATGTGGATCTCGCTCCCTGTCAAGGTGATTTGGTGAGCACGGGGGGGGCGAACTCCAGGGCAGATTTCAGCTACCCCCAACAGATCGTACGAATGAATTAGAATGGATCATACGAATGAACTAGAATGGATACATTCGTGCGAATGAATTAGAATGGATTGTGCGAATGAATAAGAACAGATCGTGCGAATGAATTAGAATGGATCGTACGAATGAATTAGAATGGATCGTGCGAATGAATTAGAATGGATTATACGAATGAATTAGAATGGATATATTTGTGCGAATGAATTAGAATGGATCATACGAATGAATTAGAATGGATCGTATGAATAAATTAGAATGGATCGTACGAATGAATTAGAATGGATTGTGCGAATGAATTAGAATGGATCGTACGAATAAATTAGAATGGATCGTACGAATGAACTAGAATGGATACATTCATGCGAATGAATTAGAATGGATCGTACGAATGAATTAGAATGGATCGTACGAATGAATTAGAATGGATCATACGAATGAATTAGAATGGATCGTACGAATGAATTAGAATGGATCGTACGAATGAATTAGAATGGATACAATGAATTAGAATAGATTGTACGAATGAATTAGAATGGATCGTACGAAGGAATTAGAATGGATCGTACGAATGAACTAGAATGGATTAGAATGGATCGTACGAATGAATTAGAATGGATCGTACGAATGAATTAGAATGGATCGTACGAATGAATTAGAATGGATCATACGAATTAATTAGAATGGATCATACGAATGAATTAGAATGGATCGTACAAATGAATTAGAATGGATACATTCGTGCGAATGAATTAGAATGAATTGTGCGAATGAATAAGAACAGATCGTGCGAATGAATTAGAATGGATCGTACGAATGAATTAGAATGGATCGTGCGAATGAATTAGAATGGATCGTACGAATGAATTAGAATGGATACATTTATGCGAATTAATTAGAATGGATCGTACGAATGAATTAGAATGGATCGTATGAATGAATTAGAATGGATCGTATGAATGAATTAGAATGGATCGTGCGAATGAATTAGAATAGATCGTACGATCCATTCGAATTCATTCGCACGATCCATTCTAATTCATTCGTACGATCCATTCTAATTCATTCATACGATCCATTCTAATTCATTAGTACGATCCATTCTAATTCATTCATACGATCCATTCTAATTCATTCGTACGATCCATTCTAATTCATTCGCAATCTATTCTAATTCATTTGTACGAATGGATACATTCGTGTGAATGAATTAGGATGGATCGTGTGAAAGAATTAGAATGGATCGTACGAATGAATTAGAATGGATCGTACGAATGAATTAGAATGGTTACATTCATGCGAATGAATTAGAATAGATCGTGCGAATGAATTAGAATGGATTCGTACAAATGAATTAGAATGGGTACATTCGTGCGAATGAATTAGAATGGATCGTACCAATGAGTAAGAATGGATCGTACGAATGAAATAGATTGGATTGTGCGAATGAATTAGAATGGATCGCACGAATGTATCCATTCTAATTCATTCGTACGATCCATTCTAATTCATTCGTACGATCCATTCTAATTCAATCGTATGATCCATTCTAATTAATTCGTATGATCCATTCTAATTCATTCGTACGATCCATTCTAATTCATTTATACAATCCATTCTAATTCATTCGTACGATCCATTCTAATTCACTCATACGATCCATTCTAATACATTCATACGATCCATTCTAATTCATTTGCACGAATATATCCATTCTAATTCATTCGTACGATCCATTCTAATTCCTTCGTACGATCCATTCTAATTCATTCGTACGATCTATTCTAATTCATTCGTACGATCCATTCTAATTCATTCATACGAATGAATTAGAATGGATACATTCGTGCGAATGAATTAGAATGGATACATTCGTGCGAAAGAATTAGAATAGATCGTATGAATGAATTAGAATGGATCCTATGAATGAATTAGAATGGATCGTGCGAATGAATTAGAATGGATCGTACGAATGAATTAGAATGGATCGTGCTAATGAATTAGAATTGATCGAATGAATGAATTAGCATTGATCGTGCTAATGAATTAGAATGGATCATACGAATGAATTAGAATGGATCAAATGAATGAATTAGAATGGTTACATTCATGCGAATGAATTAGAATGGATCGTACGAATGGATTAGAATGGATCGTACGAATGGATTAGAATGGATACATTCGAGCGAATGAATTAGAATGGATTGTACGAATGAATTAGAATGGATCGTACGAATAAATTAGAATGGATACATTCGTCCGAATGAATTAGAATGGATCATACGAATGAGTAAGAATGGATTGTACGAATGAAATAGAATAGATTGTATGAAAGAATTAGAATGGATTCGTACAAATGAATTAGAATGGATCGTACGAATGAATTAGAATGGATCATACAAATTAATTTGAATGGATCATACGAATGAATTAAAATGGATCGTACGAATGAATTAGAATGGATATATTCGTGCGAATGAATTAGAATGGATCGGACGAATGAATTAGAATAGATCGTACGAATGAATTAGAATGGATCGTACGAATGGATTAGAATGGATACATTCGTGCGAATGAATTAAAATGGATTGTATGAATGAATTAGAATGGATCGTACGAATGAATTAGAATGGATCGTACGAATGGATTAGAATGGATTGTACGAATGAATTAGAATGGATCCTACGAATGAATTAGAATGGATCGTGTGAGAGAATTAGAATGGATTGTATAAATGAATTAGAATGGATCGTATGAATGAATTAGAATGGATCGTGTGAATGAATTAGAATTGATCAAACGAATGAATTTGCATGGATCGTGCTAATGAATTAGAATGGAACGTACGAATGAATTAGAATGGATCGTGTGAAAGAATTAGAATGGAATGTATGAATGAATTAGAATGAATTCTTACGATCCATTCGAATTCATTCGCACGATCCATTCTAATTCATTCATACGATCCATTCTAATTCATTCACACGATCCATTCTAATTCATTCGTAGGATCCATTCTAATTCATTCGTACAATCCATTCTAATCCATTCGTACGATCCATTCTAATTCATTCGTACGATCCATTCTAATTCATTCGTACGATCCATTCTAATTTATTCATACAATCCATTCTAATTCATTTGCACGAATGTATCTATTCTAATCCATTCGTACGATCCATTCTAATACATTCGTAAGATCCATTCTAATTCATTCGTACGATCCATTCTAATTCATTCGTACGATCCATTCTAATTCACTCGTACGATCCATTCTAATTCATTCGCACGAATGTATCCATTCTAATTCATTCGTACAATCCATTCTATTTCATTCGTACGTTCCATTCTTACTCATTCGTATGATCCATTCTAATTCATTCGTATGATCCATTCTAATTCATTCGTACGATCCATTCTAATTCATTCGTACGATCCATTCTAATTCATTCGCACGATCCATTCTGATTCATTCATACGATCCATTCTAATTCATTCATACGATCCATTCTAAATCATTCCTACAATCCATTCTAATTCATTCGCCCGATCCATTCTAATTCATTCATACGATCCATTCTATTCGAATGGATCATGCGATCCATTCGAATTAATTCGCACGATCCATTCAAATTCATTCATACGATCCATTCAAATTCATTCATACAATGCATTCTAATTCTTTCACACGATCCATTCTAATTCATTCGTACGATCCTTTCTAATTCATTCGTACAATCCATTCTATTTCATTTGTACGATCCATTCTTACTCATTCGTATGATCCATTCTAATTCATTCGTACGATCCATTCTAATTCATTTGTACGATCCATTCTAATTCTTTCACACGATCCATTCAAATTCATTCGTAGGATCCATTCTAATTCATTCGTACAATCTATTCTAATTCATTCGTACGATCCATTCTAATTCATTCGTACGATCGTACGAATGAATTAGAATGGATTGTACGGAATGAATTAGAATGGATTGTATGAATGAATTAGAATGGATACATTCGTGCGAATAAATTAGAATGGATCATACGAATGAGTAAGAATGGATCGTACGAATGAAAGAGAATCGATTGTACGAATGAATTAGAATGGATCGTATAAATGAATTGGAATGGATCGTACGAATGAATTAGAATGGATCATACGAATGAAATAGAATGGATCGTGTGAAAGAATTAGAATGGATTGTATGAATGAATTAGAATAGATCGTATGAATGAATTAGAATGGATCGTACGAATGAATTTGAATGGTTCGTACGAATGAACTAGAATGGATACATTCGTGCGAATGAATTAGAATGGATCGTACGAATGAATTAGAATGGATCGTACGAATAAATTAGAATGGATCTTACGAATGAATTGCAATGGATCGTACGAATGCACGATCCATGCTAATTCATTCGTTCGATAAATTCTTATTCATTAGCACGATCCATTCTAATTCATTCATACGATCCATTCTAATTCATTCGCATGATCCATTCTAATTCATTCGTACGATCCATTCTAATTCTTTCATACGATCCATTCTAATTCATTCGTACGATCCATTCTAATTCATTCGTACGGTCTATTCTAATTCATTCGTATGATCCATTCTAATTCATTCGTACGATCCATTCTAATTCCCTAGTACGATCCATTCTAATTCATTCATACAATCTATTCTAATTCATTCCTACAATCCATTCTAATTCTTTCACACGATCCATTCTAATTCATTCGTACGATCCATTCTAATTCATTCATACAATCCATTCTAATTCTTTCACACGATCCATTCTAATTCATTCGTACGTTCTATTCTAATTCATTAGCACGATCCATGCTAATTCATTCGTTCGATCAATTCTAATTCATTAGCACGATCCATTCTAATTCATTCGTACGATCCATTCTAATTCATTCGCACGATCCATTCTAATTCATTCATAGGATCCATTCTAATTCATTCATACGATCTATTCTAATTCTTTCGCACGAATGTATCCATTCTAATTCATTTGCACGAATGTATCCATTCTAATTCATTCGTACGATCCATTCTAATTCATTCATACGATCTATTCTAATTCATTCATACAATCCATTCTAATTCTTTCACATGATCCATTCTAATTCATTCGTACGATCCATTCTAATTCATTCGCACAATCCATTCTATTTCATTAGTACGATCCATTCTTACTCATTGGTACGATCCATTCTAATTCATTCGCACGAATGTATCCATTCTAATTCATTCGTACGAATCCATTCTAATTCATTCGTATAATCCATTCTATTTCATTCGTACGATCCATTCTTACTCATTCGTATGATCCATTCTAATTCATTCGCACGAATGTATCCATTCTAAATCATTCGTACGATCCATTCTAATTCATTCGTACGATCCATTCTAAATCATTCGTACAATCCATTCTATTTCATTTGTACGATCAATTCTAATTCATTAGCACGATCCATTCTAATTCATTCGTACGATCCATTCAAATTCATTCGCACGATCCATTCTAATTCATTCGTACAATCCATTCTATTTCATTCGTACGATCCATTCTTACTCATTCGTATGATCCATTCTAATTCATTCGTACGATCCATTCTAATTCATTCGTACGATCGTACGAATGAATTAGAATGGATCGTACGGAATGAATTAGAATGGATTGTATGAATGAATTAGAATGGATACATTCATGCGAATGAATTAGAATGGATCATACGAATGAGTAAGAATGGATCGTACGAATGAGTAAGAATGGATCGTACGAATGAATTAGAATAGATCGTACGAATGAATTAGAATGGATCGTATGAATGAATTAGAATGGATACATTCGTGCGAATGAATTAGAATGGATCGTACAAATGAACTAGAATGGATACATTCATGCGAATGAATTAGAATGGATCGTACGAATGAATTAGAATGGATCGTACGAATGAATTAGAATGGATCGTACGAATGAATTAGAATGGATACATTCTTGCGAATGAATTAGAATGGATCGGACGAATAAATTAGAATGGATCGTATGAATGAATTAGAATGGATCAAATGAATGAATTAGAATGGTTACATTCATGCGAATGAATTAGAATGGATCGTACGAATGGATTAGAATGGATCGTACGAATGGATTAGAATGGATACATTCGAGCGAATGAATTAGAATGGATCGTACGAATGAATTAGAATGGATCGTACGAATGGATTAGAATCGATCCTACGAATGGATTAGAATGGATACCTTTGTGCATATGAATTAGAATGGATCGTACGAATGAATTAGAATGGATCATATTAATGAATTAGAATGGATCATATTAATGAATTAGAATGGATCGTACAAATGAATTAGAATGGATACATTCGTGCGAATGAATTAGAATGGATCGTGCGAATCCATTAGACTGGATCGTGCGAATGAATAAGAATGGATCATACGAATGAATTAGAATGGATCATACGAATTAGAATGAATTAGAATGAATCGTATGAATTAGAATGGATCGTACGAATGAATTATAATGGATCGTACGAATGATTTAGAATGGATCGTATGAATGAATTATAATGGATCGTGCGAATGAATTAGAATGGATCGTACAAATGAGTAAGAATGGATCGTACGAATGAATAGAATGGAGCGTAAGAATGAATTAGAATGGATACATTCGTGTGAATGAATTAGAATGGATCGTATGAATGAATTAGAATAGATTTTGTGAAAAAATTAGAATGGATTAGAATGGATCGTACGAATGAATTAGAATGCATACATTCGTGCGAATGAATTAGAATGGATCGGACGAATGAATTAGAATGGATCGTACGAATGAATTAGAATGGATCGTACGAATGAATTAGAATAGATTGTACGAATGAATTAGAATGGATCAAATGAATAAATTAGAATGGTTACATTCATGCGAATGAATTAGAATGGATCGTACGAATGGATTAGAATGGATCGTACGAATGGATTAGAATGGATACATACGTGCGAATGAATTAGAATGGATCATACAAATGAATTAGAATAGATCGTACGAATGAATTAGAATGGATCTTACGAATGAATTAGAATGGATCGTACGAACGAATTAGAATGGATCGTACGAATGAATTAGAATGGATACATTCGTGCGAATAAATTACAATGGATCGGACGAATGAATTAGAATGGATCGTACGAATGAATTAGAATGGATCAAATGAATGAATTAGAATGGTTACATTCATGCGAATGAATTAGAATGGATCGTACGGAATGAATTATAATAGATTGTATGAATGAATTAGAATGGATACATTCGTGCGAATCAATTAGAATGGATCATACGAATGAGTAAGAATGTATCGTACGAATGAAATAGAATGGATTGTACGAATGAATTAGAATGGATCGTACAAATGTATCAGAATGGATCGTACGAATGAATTAGAATGGATCGTACGAATGTATTAGAATGGATCGTACGAATGAATTAGAATGGATCATGCGAATGAATTAGAATGGATCGTACCAATGAGTAAGAATGGATCGTACGAATGAATAGAATAGATCGTATGAATGAATTAGAATGGATACATTCGTGTGAATGAATTAGAATGGATCGTATGAATGAATTAGAATAGATTTTGTGAAAGAATTAGAATGGATTAGAAAGGATCGTACGAATGAATTAGAATGGATACAATCGTGCGAATGAATTAGAATGGATCGGACGAATGAATTAGAATGGATCGTATGAATGAATTAGAATAGATCGTACGAATGAATTAGAATAGATTATGCGAATGAATTAGAATGGATCGTACGAATGAATTAGAACGGATCGTACGAATAAATTAGAATGGATCATACGAATGAGTAAGAATGGATCGTACGAATGAATTAGAATGGATCGTACGAATGAATTAGAATGGATCGTACGAATAAATTAGAATGGATACATTCGTCCGAATGAATTAGAATGGATCATACGAATGAGTAAGAATGGATCATACGAATGAAATAGAATAGATTGTACGAATGAATTAGAATGGATCCTAGGAATGAATTAGAATGGATCGTGTGAAATACGAATGAATTAGAATGGATATATTCGTGCAAATGAATTAGAATGGATCGTATGAATGTATTAGAATGGATCGTATGAGTGAATTAGAATGGATCGTGCGAATGAATTAGAATAGATTGTACGAATGAATTAGAATGTATCGTACGAATGAATTAGAATGGATCGTACGAATGAACTAGAATGGATACATTCGTGCGAATGAATTAGAATGGATCGTACGAATGAATTAGAATGGATCGTGCGAAATAATTAGAATGGATCGTTTGAATGAATTAGAATAGATCGTATGAATGAATTAGAATGGATCGTACGAATGAATTAGAATGGATCCTACGAATGAATTAGAATGGATCATACGAATGAATTAGAATGGATCATGCGAAATGAATTAGAATGGATCGTGCGAAATAATTAGAATGGATCGTACGAATGAATTAGAATGGATCATACGAATTAATTAGAATGGATCATACGAATGAATTAGAATGGATCGTACGAATGAATTAGAATAGATCGTACGAATGAATTAGAATGGATCGTACGAATGAATTAGAATGGATCGTACAAATGAATTAGAATGGATCGTACAAATGAATTAGAATGGATTAGAATGGATCGTGCGAATGAATTAGAATGGATCGTACGAATGAATTAGAATGGATTGTATGAATGAATTAGAATGGATCTTACGAATGAATTAGAATGGATCGTACGAATGAATTAGAATGGATCCTACGAATGAATTAGAATGGATACATTCGTTCGAAGGAATTAGAATAGATCGGACGAATGAATTAGAATGGATCGTACGAATGAATTAGAATGGATCGTACGAATAAATTAGAATGGATACATTCATCCGAATGAATTAGAATGGATCATACGAATGATTAAGAATGGATCGTATAAATGAAATAGAATAGATTGTACGAATGAATTAGAATGGATCCTACGAATGAATTAGAATGGATCGTGTGAAAGAATTAGAATGGATTGTATGAATGAATTAGAATGGATCGTATGAATGAATTAGAATGGATCGTGCGAATGAATTCGAATGGATCATACGAATTCATTCTAATTCATTCAGATAATCCATTCTAATTCTTTCACACGATCTATTCTAATTCATTCATAGGATCCATTCTAATTCATTCATACAATCTATTCTATTTCATTCGTACGATCCATTCTTACTCATTCGTATGATCCATTCTAATTCATTCGGACGAATGTATCCATTCTAATTTATTCGTACGATCCATTCTAATTCATTCGTACGATCCATTCTAATTCATTCGTCCGATCCATTCTAATTCATTCGCACGAATGTATCCATTCTAATTCATTCGTACGGTCCATTCTAATTCATTCGCACAATCCATTCTATTTCATTCGTACGATCCATTCTTACTCATACATATGATCCATTATGGATACATTCGTGCGAATGAATTAGAATGGATCATACGAATGAGTAAGAATGGATCGTACGAATGAAATAGAATGGATTGTGCGAATGAATTAGAATGGATCGTACGAATAAATTAGAATGGATCGTGTGAAAGAATTAGAATGGATTGTATGAATGAATTAGAATAGATCGTATGAATGAATTAGAATGGATCGTATGAATGAATTAAAATAGATCATACGAATGAACTAGAATGGATACATTCGTGCGAATGAATTAGAATGGATCGTACGAATGAATTAGAATGGATCATACGAATGAATTAGAATGGATCTTACGAATGAATTAGAATGGATCGTACGAATGCACGATCCATGCTAATTCATTCGTTCGATCAATTCTAATTCATTAGCACGATCCATTCTAATTCATTCGTACGATCCATTCTAATTCATTCGCATGATCCATTCTAATTCATTCGTACGATCCATTCTAATTCTTTCACACGATCCATTCTATTTCATTCGTACGATCCATTCTAATTAATTCGTACGATCTATTCTAATTCATTCGTACGATCTATTCTAATTCATTCATACGATCCATTCTAATTTCTTCGTACGATCCATTCTAATTCATTCATACAATCCATTCTAATTCTTTCACACGATCCATTCTAATTCATTCGTACGATCTATTCTAATTCATTCGTGTAATCCATTCTATTTCATTCGTACGATCCATTCTTACTCATTCGTACGATCCATTCTAATTCATTCACACAAATGTATCCATTCGTATGAATGAATTAGAATAGATTGTTCGAATGAATTAGAATGGATCGTACGAATGAATTAGAATGGATCGTATGAATGAATTAGAATGGATCGTACGAATGAATTTGAATGGATCGTGCGAATGAAATAGAATGGATACATTCGTGCGAATAAATTAGAATGGATCGGACAAATTAATTAGAATGGATCGGACGAATGAATTAGAATGGATCGTACGAATGAATTAGAATGGATCGTACGAATAAATAAGAATGGATACATTCGTCCGAATGAATTAAAATGGATCATACGAATGAGTAAGAATGGATCGTATGAATGAAATAGAATAGATTGTACGAATGAATTAGAATGGATCCTACGAATGAATTAGAATGGATCGTGCGAATGAATTAAAATGGATTGGATCCATTCTAATTCATTCGCATGAATGTAACCATTCAAATTCATTCATTTGATCCATTCTAATTCATTCGTACGATCCATTCTAATTCATTCGTCCGATCCATTCTAATCCATTCGCACGATCTGTTCTTATTCATTCGCACAATCCATTCTAATTCATTCGCACGAATGTATCCCTTCTAATTCATTCGTACGATCCATTCTAATTCATTCGTACGATCCATTCTAATTCATTCGTATGATCCATTCTAATTAATTCATATGATCCATTCTAATTCATTCGTACGATCCATTCTAATTCATTCGTACGATCCATTCTAATTCATTCGTACGATCCATTCTAATCCATTCTAGTTCATTCGTACGATCCATTCTAATTCCTTCGTACGATCCATTTTAATTCATTCGTACGATCCATTCTAATCCATTCGTACGATCCATTCTAATTTATTCGTATGATCCATTCTAATTAATTCGTATGATCCATTCTAATTCATTCGTACGATCCATTCTAATTCATTCATACAATCCATTCTAATTCATTCGCACGAATGTATCCATTCTAATTAATTCGTACGATCCATTCTAATTCATTCGTATGATCCATTCTAATTCATTCGCACAATCCATTCTACTTCATTCGTACGATCCATTCTTACTCATTGGTACGATCCATTCTAATTCATTCGCACGAATGTATCCATTCTAATTCATTCGTACGAATCCATTCTAATTCATTCGTACAATCTATTCTATTTCATTCGTACGATCCATTCTTACTCATTCGTATGATCCATTCTAATTCATTCGGACGAATGTATCCATTCTAATTTATTCGTAGGATCCATTCTAATTCATTCGTACGATCCATTCTAATTCATTCGTACGATCCATTCTAATTCATTCGTCCGATCCATTCTAATTCATTCGCACGAATGTATCCATTCTAATTCATTCGTACGATCCATTCTAATTCATTCGTACGATCCATTCTAATTCAATCGTAAGATCCATTCTAATTCATTCGTACGATCCATTCTAATTCATTCTAATTCATTCGCACGAATGTATCCATTCTAATTCATTCGTACGATCCATTCTAATTCATTAATATGATCCATTCTAATTCATTCGTACGATCAATTCTAATTCATATGCACAAAGGTATCCATTCTAATCCATTCGTATGATCCATTCTAATCCATTCGTACGATCCATTCTAATTCATTCGTACGATGCATTCTAATTCATTCGCTCGAATGTATCCATTCTAATCCATACGTACGATCCATTCGTACGATCCATTCTAATTCATTCGCATGAATGTAACCATTCTAATTCATTCATTTGATCCATTCTAATTCAATCGTACGATCCATTCTAATTCATTCGTCGGATCCATTCTAATTCATTAGCACGATCCATTCTAATTCATTCGTACGATCCATTCTAATTCATTCGTACGATCCATTCTAATTCATTCGCACGATCCATTCTAATTCATTCATAGGATCCATTCTAATTCACTCATACGATCTATTATAATTCTTTCGCATGAATGTATCCATTTTAATTCATTCGCACGAATGTATCCATTCTAATTCATTCGTACGATCCATTCTAATTCATTTGTACGATCCATTCTAATTCATTCGTACGATCCATTCTAATTCATTCGTAAGATCCATTCTAATTCATTCGTACGATCCATTCTAATTCATTCTAATTCATTCGTACGATCCATTCTAATTCATTCGTATGATCTATTCTTATTCATTCGCACGATCCAGTCTAATTGATTCGCACGATCCATTCTAATTCATTCGCACGAATGTATCCATTCTAATTCATTCGTATGATCCATTCTTATTCATTAATATGATCCATTCTAATTCATTCGTACGATCCATTCTAATTCATTCGTATGATCTATTCTTATTCATTCGCACGATCCAGTCTAATTGATTCGCACGATCCATTCTAATTCATTCGCACGAATGTATCCATTCTAATTCATTCGTATGATCCATTCTAATTCATTAATATGATCCATTCTAATTCATTCGTACGATCCATTCTAATTCATATGCACAAAGGTATCCATTCTAATCCATTCGTAGGATCCATTCTAATCCATTCGTACGATCCATTCTAATTCATTCGTACGATCCATTCTAATTCCTTCGCTCGAATGTATCCATTCTAATCCATTCGTACGATTCATTCTAATCCATTCATACGATCCATTCTAATTCATTCGCATGAATGTAACCATTCTAATTCATTCATTTGATCCATTCTAATTCATTCGTACGATCCATTCTAATTTATTCGTCCGATCTATTCTAATTCATTCACACGAATGGATACATTCTAGTTCATTCGTACGATCCATTCTAATTCATTCGTACGATCCATTCTAATTCATTCGTACGATCCATTCTAATTCATTCATACAATCCATTCTTATTCATTCGCACGGTCCATTCTAATTCACTCATACGATCCATTCCAATACATTCATACGATCCATTCTAATTCATTTGCACGAATATATCCATTCTAATTCATTCGTACGATCTATTCTAATTCGTTCGTACGATCCATTCTAATTCATTCATACGATACATTCTAATTCATTCGTACGATCCATTCTAATTCATTCGCACAAATGTATCCATTCTAATTCA
This sequence comes from Chamaelirium japonicum, assembly GCA_947650365.1. Lineage (NCBI taxonomy): Eukaryota > Viridiplantae > Streptophyta > Magnoliopsida > Liliales > Melanthiaceae > Chamaelirium > Chamaelirium japonicum. The sequence goes on from CANTAL010000101.1 coordinate 981,992, forward strand.
TTCGTACGATCCATTCTAATTCATTCGTACGATCCATTCTAATTCATTCGTACGATCCATTCTAATTCTTTCGTACGATCCATTCTAATTCATTCGCGAATGTATCCATTCTAATTCATTCGTACGATCCATTCTAATTCATTTGTACGATCCATTCTAATTCATTCATACGATCCATTCTAATTCATTCATACAATCCATTCTAATTCTTTCACACGATCCATTCAAATTCATTCGTACGATCCATTCTAATTCATTCGTATGATCCATTCTAATTCATTCGCACGAATGTATCCATTCTAATCCATTCGTACGATCCATTCTAATCCATTCGTACGATCGATTCTAATTCATTCGCATGAACGTAACCATTCTAATTCATTCATTTGATCCATTCTAATTCATTCGTACGATCCATTCTAATTCATTCGTCCGATCCATTCTAATTCATTCGCACGAATGTATCCATTCTAATTCATTCGTACGATCCATTCTAATCCATTCTAATTCTTTCACACGATCCATTCTAATTCATTCGTAGGATCCATTCTAATTCATTCGTACAATCTATTCTATTTCATTCATACGATCCATTCTTACTCATTCGTATGATCCATTCTAATTCATTCTTAAGATCCATTCTAATTCATTCGTACGATCCATTCTTACTCATTCGTATGATCCATTCTAATTCATTCGCACGAATGTATCCATTCTAATTCATTCATAAAATCCATTCTAATTCATTCCGTACAATCCATTCTAATTCATTCGCACAAATATAACCATTCTAATTCATTCGTACGATCCATTCTAATTCATTCGTATGATCCATTCTAATTCCTTCGTACGATCCATTCTAATTCCTTCGTACGATCCATTCTAATTCCTCCGTACGATCCATTCTATTAAATTCATATGATCCATTCTAATTCCTTCGTACGATCCATTCTAATTCCTTCGTATCCATTCTAATTCACTCATACGATCCATTCTAATTCCTTCGTACGATCCATTCTAATTCATTCATACAATCCATTCTAATTCATTCGCACGAATGTATCCATTCTAATTCATTCGTACGATCAGTTCTAATTCATTCACAAAATCTATTCTAATTTATTCATACGATCCATTCTAATTCATTCACACGAATGTATCCATTCTAATTCATTCATACGATCCATTCTAATTCATTCGTACGATCCATTCTAATTCACTCATACGATTCATTCTAATACATTCATACGATCCATTCTAATTCATTTGCACGAATATATCCATTCTAATTCATTCGTACGATCCATTCTAATTCCTTCGTACGATCCATTATAATTCATTCGTACGATCCCTTCTAATTCATTCGTACGATCGATTCTAATTCATTCGTACGAATGGATTAGAATGAATTAGAATGGATCGTACGAATGAATTAGAATGGATCGTATGAGTGAATTAGAATGGATACGAAGGAATTAGAATGGATCGTACGAAGGAATTCGAATGGATCATACGAATGTAATAGAATGGATCGTATGAAGGAATTAGAATGAATCGTACGAAGGAATTAGAATGGATCGTACGAAGGAATTAGAATGGATATATTCGTGCAAATGAATTAGAATGGATCGTATGAATGAATTAGAATGGATCGTATGAGTGAATTAGAACAGATAGTACGAATAAAGTAGAATGGATCGTATGAATGAATTAGAATGGATACATTCGTGTGAATGAATTAGAATGGATCGTATGAATGAATTAGAATAGATTTTGTGAATGAATTAGAATGGATTGTACGAATGAATTAGAATGGATACATTCGTGCGAATGAATTAGAATGGATTGCATGAATGAATTAGAATGGATCGTACGAATGAACTAGAATGGATACATTCGTGCGAATGAATTAGAATGGATCGTACGAATGAATTAGAATGGATCGTACGAATGAATTAGAATAGATTGCGCGAATGAATTAGAATGGATCGTGCGAATGAAATAGAATGGATACAAATGAATTAGAATGGATCATACGAATGAATTAGAATGACGATCCATTCTTACTCATTCGTATGATCCATTCTAATTTATTCGCACGAATGTATCCATTCTAATTCATTCGTACGTCTAATTCATTCGTACGATCCATTCTAATTCATTCGCACGATCCATTCTAATTCATTCGCAGGAATGTATCCATTCTCATTCATTTGCACGATCCATTCTAATTCATTCCTATGATCTATTCTAATTCATTCGTACGATCCATTCTAATTCATTCGCTCGAATGTATCCATTCTAATTCATTCGTACGATCCATTCTAATTCGTTCATATGATCCATTCTAATTCGTTCATACGATCCATTCTATTTCGTTTGTACGATCCATTCTAATTCATTCGTATGATCCATTCTAATTCATTCCTACGATCTATTCTAATTCATTCGCTCGAATATATCCATTCTAATTCATTCGTTCGATCCATTCTAATTCATTCGCACAATCCATTCTAATTCATTTGTATGATCCATTCTAATCCATTCGTACAATCCATTCTAATTCATTCGTACGATCCATTCTAATTCATTCGTACGATCCATTCTAATTCATTCGCACGAATGTATCCATTCTAGTTCATTCATACGATCCATTCTAATTCATACGAATGAATTAGAATGGATCATACGAATGAGTAAGAATGGATCGTACGAATGAAATAGAATGGATCGTACGAATGAATTAGAATGGATCGTACGAATAAATTAGAATGGATATATTCGTCCGAATGAATTAGAATGGATCATACGAATGAGTAAGAATGGATCGTACGAATGAAATAGAATAGATTGTACGAATGAATTAGAATGGATCCTACGAATGAATTAGAATAGATCGTGTGAAAGAATTAGAATGGATTGTATGAATGAATTAGAATGGATCGTATGAATGAATTAGAATGGATCGTGCGAATGAATTCGAATGGATCGTACGAATTCATTCTAATTCATTCATACAATCCATTCTAATTCTTTCACACGGTCCATTCTAATTCATTCGTACGTTCCATTCTAAATCATTAGCACGATCCATGCTAATTCATTCGTTCGATCAATTCTAATTCAGTAGCACGATCCATTCTAATTCATTCGTACGATCCATTCTAATTCATTCGCACGATCCATTCTAATTCATTCATAGGATCCATTCTAATTCATTCATACGATATATTCTAATTCTTTCGCACGAATGTATCCATTCTAATTCATTCGCACGAACGTATCCATTCTAATTCATTCGTACGATCCATTCTAATTCATTCGTACGTTCCATTCAAATTCATTCGCACGATCCATTCTAATTCATTCAGATGATCAATTCTAATTCATTCACACGATCAATTCTAATTCATTCGTACGATCCATTCTAATTCATTCGTACAATCCATTCTATTTCATTCGTACGATCCATTCTTACTCATTCGTATGATCCATTCTAATTTATTCGTATGATCCATTCTAATTCATTCGTACGATCCATTCTAATTCATTCGTACGATCCATTCTAATTCATTCGCACGAATGTATCCATTCTAGTTCATTCGTACGATCCATTCTAATTCATTCGTACGATCAATTCTAATTCATTCGTACGATCCATTCTAATTCATTCGCACGATCCATTCTAATTCATTTGTACGATCCATTCTAATTCATTCATACG